>JARHVA010002409.1:2117500-2177500 GCA_037957365.1 Torreya grandis
TGTATAAATTATAGTAATTATTTCTAGTATGAGATAGAAAATAATGTAAGATTCATTCACATATTTGAAAAAATAAAATGTATGCTCTAGTTACTCTTATATTTTGGCATGTTACAGAATATATTTGTTAGTAGAATGTAAATTTAATAAATTTTATACTTGAATTGTATTTAACCAATCTGTCTTATCAAATGGTGTGTATGAATTTGATTGATCTATAGATTATTATTATTTATTATTTATAAAATTTTAGACTAAAATATGTTTAGTGAGACATTATTATTTCATGAGTATGATTTACATGTTTATGTGATATCTTACAATAAAACAATTTTCTATTATACACTACATGTTTAATTTAGAAATCATACTACACACGAGTACTTGATTGTCTCTCTAAATTCTCTTGTTGTCACTATCTACTCATTTATAAAGGGATGACCATTTCGTTATGGGATTAATTCAGGATATTTTTGGTCTATGGTTGGTATATAAAAATTCTTAGATGATGATTTCCCTCCTCACAATACTAATACTTATCGAGACAACACTTGATATTGCCATAGATACTTGTGTTTTGGAACTATGTTATGGGGGAGACATGTATCATATCTATATGCTTTGTATTATATTGTATTTATCATTGAATATTGTCATGAAAATTTGTAATTACTTATTATTGTATATTGACAATAGTGGTTTTAGACATGTATCAGTTATGGTTGAGTTAATATAGTATATTTTTATATTTCCATTATGATGTGCTCTCATGATATTAGAGATCAGTGATATGTGATGTAATATGATTGTTTCTATTATAATACTTTGATTATTTATTATGGTCTTTGTAAGTTCTCATGGTGTAATCTATTTTTGGTATATGTGTTTAATTTTTTTTTTAAAAATCTATTTGTATGTGTAACTCAGCTGAGTTGTTACACTTTTTGCAGTGGTGTAGAACATGGCCATTGACAAAACACATGTAGTGGATAGTTTTCATTGTGAGTTTCACAAATCAACATAGTATTTTATCATATCACAACTTACTTTAGGTCTATCAAGAATTTTTGTACACAATAATTAGGGAAAATTATAAACCATATTAAGAGTTTATGTTCAAGCTGAAAGTGCATGTATGTGTTCATGCACAAAGCTTATGGTTTTATAAAATATATCTATTGCAAGGATGACCTCCTATTAAATTGGGAACCCATACCTCACTTACATTATATTTTAAGAGTCAATAGAAATATATTTGTTGGCAACATATTATTAGGTATGAAGGAATTAGTTGTATATCAATAGATATTGGGGTATTGTTGAAGAAAGAAAATAAAAATAATCATGTCTCAAAATCCAATGCTTATTCTATTTATTTCCCTTAGATTACCTCAAAATAAAATAAAAAATTGTTATTAAGAATACTATCTTTTAATATCATGGTTGTGATTGTCAATACATAATACTTAAAAATATTTATTAGTACACTTTTTTTTATTTTAAATTCCTTTTTACATTAATAATTGATCTATAGTTTTCAATTTTTCTACTTTTAAAAGTTAATGTAAATCTAATTATATATATAATGTTTTTTATTAAAATTAGACTTCAATTAAAAGTGTTTTAAAATATAGATTAAGACATTATGATGTGATTTCATCATTGGGAATGAAAAATATATAATAACAATAGAATTCAAATAAGATAAATATTATAATATAATTAATTTTTTACATTATAAACATATTGTAAGGAACATCAACATACCAACATGATAACATCTATTGATTGTTATATGTCTCTTTTCTTCAATTTAAAATTTAAAAAAATAAAAATCAATCTAAATATAATTATAATTATATACATTTACAATTACTATAATTCTCTTAACCGTAATTAATATAAATTAAAAATATAATAAAAATAAATTAAAAAATAATTAAACTATAATTATAATTATATAAATTTATTATGAATATAATTCTTTCAAACTTATGGAGTGTAATAAATTATTTAAAAGTCATTTTTCACTATCCATCGAGATAGGGCTCATAATTTACAAGGTCTAGCGACCAATATAACATGCAAAACCACCCCTTTGACTTTCACAACCACCATTTATATACAAAATGTTAATATTATATATATATATATATATATATATATGAAATCCCCAATTTGCAGAAGCAAGTTTCCAGGGTGGTCCTATCATTACATACATTCTTAAACTTTAAGTGCTCATTTAATTGCCAACTAAAATATAAAATAAAATTGGGTCAATTCCTACACACAAAAAGCATAACATTCAACTCACACTTAAAAGGCACGTCCTTTACAAATATAAAAATCGTGACACTTTACGTCTAATGCAGCATAGAAGAGAAGCATTAAAGAACATGGAAATGCTTTTCATATCAATCTTCGTTTTATTTGAAAGTTCTGTTCCAAATTTATATCTTAGGTGTAAGAAAGAATAGTCTAGGCTGAAATTTTAGTGTAAAAGAACAAACCTTTGCCTCTTAAGGTATTTTCTGGTTCTCTTTTTTAATATTATATTTGAGATAGAAACCTTCAGTTTAGTGTCATTATATTATTTATCGTCAGGGACAAAAGTAAATAAAGCCTACCATTTTGTTTGGAGAATTTAGTGATAGGAATAAAATTATTTGTTTTTTAAAAAATGTAATTGTATAAAAAGTTACATTATAATTCGATTTATTTTTAGTATTGGTGGTATTGAAAAAATAATAATACTATATTGTGAAAGGAAGAGCAAAATCTATGTTATAAATCATGGTATTGGCGGTATGACATTATCTGTTTGGGTTGATAAGTGAATGGATTTCTCTGATCTTCATTCCAATTATCATCATAAGGCAAATTATAACTCGTACTACTTCTTATGTAATGAATAAGCCATACCGTTTATTGTTACCATTTATTGTGTAAGGGATGAGTTCATAAGTGAATGGATTTGTCTGATCTTGGGTCCAATTATCATCATAAGCAACATTATAACTTGTACCGCTTCTTGTGTAATGAATAAGCCATACCGTTTATTGCTTACATTTGTTGTGTAATAAAACATATTGGACATAGACTATAAAACTAAACAAATTAATCCGATTAAAACTGATGATATAACCTTATATGACATTAAGGTGTTCTAATATATTTTTATTATGAAATATATAAATTGCAACTTATATATATATAAACATAAAATTTATTTTTTTTAAATTTAAATGATGTTTATTTTATATTTGATTGTTCAAAAAATAAAAATTCTTAATTATATAATTCTATTTTCAAATAATAAAAATCAAACATTTTTTAATTTATCTAATAAATTATGTTACCTATTTTTTAAATTTGTATGACATTAAGGTGTTCTAATATGTTTTTATGATGAGATTATATAGGTTTCAGCTTTTTTTTTATTAATATATATATTTTTATTTAAGTATAGTGTAAATATTTGTTTTTAAAAAATTTGAATAATATTTATCTTATATTTGATTGTTAAAAAAAATTATCTTAACTATAAAATCTTATTTTTAAATTAAAAAAGTTAAATATTTTTTAATTTATTCAATTAATTATGTGAAATTTTTAAAATTAAATTATACATATAAGTAAATTAGTATAAATATTTTTTTAATAGATTTTGCACAATGCATCCTATACCTTATTAATCTTAACTATATAATTATATTTTTAAATAAAATAAATAAATATTTTTTTAGTTATTTAATTAATTATGTGAATTTTTTAATTAAGTTGTTTGTGTGTGTGTGTGTGTGTGTGTGTGTGTGTGTGTGTGTGTGTGTGTGTGTGTGTGTGTGTGAATTAGTATAAATATTTTTTGAATAGATTTTGCACATTGATCCTATACCTTATTAATTAGTATTAATAAGATTTATGAGCTAAACCTATACCTACATTAATAAGTTTTACGAGCTAAAAAAAAACTGTCAGTTTCAAATTGTCATGTGAAGATAATGGGAGAAATATAGTTTCAATTCCCAACAAATAATCTTTTCAACTAATTGTCATGTGAAGATAATGGGAGAAGTATAGGAGTCTAGAGGTTGATTTGGAAATGTCCATGGTGTATTTGAGAATGACCCAAAATCTTTGGAGTGGTTTACCAATGACCCATAGTCTAAACATCAGTACGGCAATGTTTCAGGTCAGTTAGGAAATTGCTTAGAGCCTATAGGTAGGGTTTACAATGAGGGCATCTAGGAGGGTAGGTTAGAGAAGATTGATGCCTTCAGTCCTATTTTAGAATCAACTGTGATGATTTTTGTTCTTGTGAGACTCATTTTAACTCATTTTCATGACTTTGTGATTGCCCTTGCATGGTGCCTTTTCATAAAAAAAAATATTCTAATCTATAGAAGTAAACATAATACAAACATACTATTATTTATTTTGATTTCAAATTTTTTTAAAAGTAAACAATTAAAAAAGAACTTTTTAACAAACAATTTCACCTTTGTGGTCATGTTTTCATTCTGTTTGAGCATTTTTGAGATTAATATATCTTATTGACCTTTTGTAGCTTGTATTGGCTATGAGGGACATAACAACTGGTCATTTGGCTTGAATTTCTCATAAGGGATTTGACGACACCATAGTATAAATGGGGTCTTCTCATTTGTATAAGAGTTTAATCCTTAACTACAATAGACAAACGAAAGGATACGAAGAGTCAAGTGCAAACCTTAGTTATATATTATAATTATATGTCCTTTTCATTTTTAATCATTTTCCTTTTTTTCTTACAAAGTTTCCCCTTTTATATTTTTATAAACAAAACAATCTTCTCTAAGAACATCAGGAATTTAAATTAGATTTATTTCCCTATAGACAATTTATCGACAAAAGAAAGATATATTTGGTAAGACCAAATTTTATATGATCATTAGTTTAATATGTTTGAATTGACTTTGCACAAGGATCAATGCAGTGACCTATTTTTTTATTTTTATTTTTAATTGTAAGGTTTGTGTCGTATATTCTATCAGAAGTTATCATATATTACACTATAATTTTTTTTTATCATAAAGAGAAATGCATCTTAAATTCATCTTCACATAATTCAATGTAATCTAGGGTTTCACCTACAACTCTGATAAGAAATTTAGACCAATAAGATCAACCAATTCAATTGGTAAGGCAATCGACTTTCAGAAGGGGATTATGAAGTATTTGCAACACTCCAAATCTTGTAAAAGATGTAGTTTATGTTTTAAGGGCTTAAAAACATATGATTGGCATAAAAACTAGCCTCAGTATACATATTTAGGTTCTTTTAGAATGGTTATGTAAGTTCAAAAAAATGGCATGTTATTTTGAATTTGTATGTAAAACATATGGCATCCAAAAGTTAGATGACCTCTCATGGTTGTAAAACTATGAGTTTATGTAGGTGGAAATTTTAGAACCACCTTGATGATTTCTTCATGCATAAAGTGATAATTTTACTTGTAGGAAATACATAATAAGTTTAATAGACAAGGATGTTTTTGAGATTTGATTTCTAACTCTTGGGCTTCTTATTCTATCCTAAGAAATGGTTGTTGTGCATTTATGATCCACAAGGGTTCAAAGGAAGGTCATTCAAAAATTAAATCATTGGTTGAGTGTCTACGTGTATTTTATTAGTGTTGGGTGGGTTCAAAATATTTGATCAAAGATGTGCAGTTCATAGTAGAGGAAGCACATTGAGTGAATGGGAGCTCTGTGAAGTGTAAAGAAGGTAGTCAAGAATATAAAAATTCTAAGTTGTAGATGACATAGCTGAGATGGCTAGGTTCAGTAGTATTTCTTTTTGAAAAATAAAGTTATCTTCATAGTGCAGAGAACATTACAATATTAATATGGTTTTGTATATTGGTTTCCTTGTAAGCCCAAGAAAACAAAATCTTGTAAACTGTAGAACATAGTTGAGATCAGAAATCATGGATTCACTCTTGTGGAGTTTTCTCACATAGTTTCTACAAGGTATATCTTTCATATCTCTATTTAATGTTGTATTTGATCTCCTTACTTGCATGTTTTTAATACCATGAAACTAGTCTAACACATCAAACACTTAAGAGAGATCAAGAATAAATTAACCCAAGAATAATACTTGCTCATAAAAGTTAAGAATGTTCACATTAATTTTAAAATTCTATAAAAGCTTATTTAATTGAATTCATGTATGGAGTAGCAACATTTCTGGGAAGAGAATGGTTGTATGCAATGTATGTGACACATGGGAATTTCATGTGAAGGGTTGGATAGTAAAGATGTATGTTGAAGATGATAGCCAAATGGATACATTACATCTAGTTATGCCAATTTAGTGGTTGTTTGAAGCCTTAAAACTTGGGGAAAACCCCTTATTTTTAAAGTATTCATGTTTCTGAGACTTAGAGTGGAATATTCACCTAGTTAAGGAATTAATTTGGTATTAGAGCAAGTTTTTATTTTGACTTGAAATGGTTTTATAACACATTTATGAATTGTGTTATATATTATTTCATATTTTTTTAATAACAAAGAAGTGAAGGTTTATTGGTTGTATAAGTTCAACCATGGGTAAATCTTTGAAGAGAGAAATAATTCAAAAAATTGAAGATAATAACCAACTACTTCAATAGGAAACCTTTGAATTAAAATGAATATGTGGTAGTGCTTGGTAGATGAGAATCCAATCTTGTAAGATAGATTAATTATCCATGATATTTTATCATGGATATCATTCAAGAGTTATAACATGAGGTACAAACAAAGGAAGAAATGTTGGAAATTTTCTATGATGATGGCGAAGGAGTGAAGTAGAGAGAAGAGTTTAACATGCAAAGGATATCTCCTATACCAAAGATGTACAAACCATGAATGAGGTATGTAATATAACTAATCCACTATATTCTATTTCTTCCCATCAAGATCTAGATGTTTCTTCTTGTAAATTTGAGAAGCATTCTAAGGGATTTTTCTCTAAATTTTTGACGAAGATGAATTATGATGGAACGATATTGGACATCAATGGCTTAGGAGTGAATAAACCCATAAAGGTCAAGAAAATGCATAAATAGGCACATTTTGGATATGTTAGTGATAAATAAGGAGTTTTAGAATGTTCTAATATATTTGAAGTAAATAAAGTGTCCAAAGGCAAAGAGCCCAAACCTCCAACATAACAAAATTATCCCATCCATGATAATGGCACCATTTAATTTATTAGGTTTAGTGATATTTATAATAAAAATAATGGTCATTTATCTCATGAAGAGGAAGGAATATTTTTACCACCTCAAAGGTATAAAGAAGAGTCTCTAATAAGAGTAAAGAAACTTCATGAAGAAGGATATAATACATTATCAATCCATGACCATGTGAGTGAAAATAGCTTGGAACTAGGAAGGGTAAAAATTTTATATAATGGGAAGAGATTCAAAGAAAAATGCAAAGGATATCTAAATAGATGATCATTCCAAAAAAAGAGGTAAAACATTACCACTTAGTCATGCTTTCACAATCGGAAACTCAGTAACATATGGAAAGAACAAATCTTCCATTATTTGTTTCAAATTTAATAAGAGTGTCTATGTATCAAATAACTATTCATATACATATCCATGTTATTTTTTTGTAATGAATAATCATTTTATGGCCATGTTTTTGAAGGGTAAATAAATCCAAAAGAAATAAATTTTATTCAAAAAGGAGGATGTAATTTGTAATTACCACTCTCCAAATAAGAATGTGGATAAGGGAAATAAGGGCATGTTGTCCACAAGAATGGGTAAGAATCATTGCACTCATTTCAACATGAGTGGAAATTAACATGAAAAATATTAAGATCTTCATCCATAACTTTATCGAAGGAATTGAAATGATCATTTTGAGAAGGAATAGTCCACAAAAATCAAGAGGGAAGTTGTTCAAGCACAAACAAAGAAAGAGATAGTAAAGGAAGAATCCTACATATCTAAGTAAAAATCCATGAAGAGGGAATATACCATATAGGAGTACCCATCACTATTTCCAAAAAGGAATCATGGTAAGAGATCAATCCTATGAACGTTAGTTGCAAAACATAGACTATGATTTTCATCTAATTAAAGATCTATCTAAGGTGAAAATTATCAAGAAAAAGCACATCATAGAGGATTACCCATCATCATTGTAAGAACATAATGAGAATAAAATATTATTGGCTTCATTAATAGAGTATTTACATAAATAATATGTGGTTTAGAATACAAATGTAATCACCTCCAAATTTCATGTTATATTACATTGTTGAAAGAAGCAAGCGAACATAATTTTGATGAAAAACTATGGAGGAATGTCTTTCATTAAGAGTGGATTATATAAAAAGTATTAGGATTAGTTGGTGCATGAGTGGTGGAAAAATAAGAAAGAAGCCCTCACTTTTGCAATAGGGCTTGGGTGTAGGCATTTTAAGATTGATCAATGGATCACTGAGGAAGAGATGCACATGCTGAATGAGTGGCTAGGGTTTTTTGGTGGTAATGGATTGGTATGATTATAATATTAGAATCAAGTTGGGACTTGGGATGTTATGGAAATATTTGAGAGGGAAAACAAGTTACAGACCTATGAGGCTTTGAATAAGGAATCAAATCCCACACCATTGGTTCTTGGTCACATTGTAGAGGATGATAAGGCAACTAACAAAGGCACAAAAGGTTTTGGAAGATCAATCTCTAGAGTTTGGGATATTTTTAGGATTAGTGAAGACAAGGAATTTATTTAGAAATCTACTGAACATTCTCAAGTTGTTTTGTTCAAGGCAGAATGGGCTATAATCGATAAATTTGCAAGGAAATGACTAAAATTGGTGAAATTGAGTCTTGGGTGGTGGAAAGTGGGAGGAAGGATATTGAGGTAAAATTCCTACTGAAGGGTTTCTTTACCATCATCATTCCCAATTTTGACTTGAAAAATAAGGTTTTGAATCATCATTTTTGGTCCATGAGAGGTGTTGGCCTCTAGATTCAAAGATGGCAACCAAATTTTGATATATTTTCAATGTAGTAGGGTAGTTACCTAATTTGGATAAGGATTTATGGTCTCCCTTTAAAATATTGGTGCCTTGAGTGCTTATCATCCCTATGAAATCTATTAAGATATTTTTTATAAATTTATCCTATTATGGAGAAAAGAATTTAGGATTCTTATGAAAGGATTAGGTTTTAATTAATTTAGTCTCTTTAAAAATCAAGGGTGCTCCTAGTCTCAGTCCATTGATATCAAAAACCTTCCTTTTTTGTGTTTCAACTATAGAAGTACTGGTCACACTCATAAGTTATATAAGAAAGGATTCATTGTTCCTTCTTCTATTGGGGGGAAGTTCACACAGATTTTGCAATCAATGGCATCATCTTCTATGGGTTTTCATTTATACAATAATGTAAATTTTTGGTCCAAGTAGGTAGATAAAAGACATAAGAAGAAAAGAAAGAATGTGGTTTCATATTAGGATCATTTTCAAGCTATTTTGATCCCTTATTCTTCCAAGGTAGATTTTTATCTCAAGTAGAATTGGAGCCTAGCTTAATATTACAAAATGCTTCATGAATCAAAATTTTAGAAATGGAGGCCCTGCTAGAAAAATTGGATAAGGGAGTTGATTTATCTCCTAACTCATTCATAAAATGTTTTGAATTTATTTTAAAATAGTCTCAAACTATTAGAGCAATTCTCTAGAATTTGGAAAAAAATATGAGGTTAATATTGGTGGATTAAAAGTTTGCTTAGATCAGTTGGAGGGCAATCCCATGATTGAGGCACTTGATAGTGATTCATATTTGGAGGATTATGATTCAGAGGAAGAGTTGAATTATAGGGAATTTATTTCCATTTTTCAAATCCCAAAGCTCCCTTCAAAGCCTAATTATGGCAAATATAAGAAAAAAGGTAGAAAATATTTTAAGAATCATGTTTCAAGAGAAATTTTAGTAGGTAAGCAAGGCACTCTTTCTAAATTTTGTGGACATGAGAAGCAAAATGTGGAAATCATCCTTGAGTCTACATGAATCTTATTTTTTGGAATGTTAAGGGTCTCAAAACCACTAATAAAAGATGTTTGGTTTAATATTTGTTCATTTCATAAAATCCTAATGTCTTATTAATCTAAAAAATTAAATTAATTTTTGTTAAAGCTTATAATCTAATGGAACTTGGTTGGAAGAGATGGAGTGACTCTTTTTTGAAGTTGTTGGGGCTTCAAGGGGGCTTCTTATTCTATAGGTTCCATCCAAAGTTTGACTGGAAATGTTGGAGGCTAGAACTAATTCACAATTTTGTAAAATCACTTATCTCGAGATTGATTTGATTTGATTTCTCTATAATGTGAATGGTCCTAATGATTCTAATAGTAAGCTTTTGTTATGAAAATAACTATCTACCATTTTGTCTCACTTTTATAGTTTGAAGATTGTGTTGGGAAGGGATTTAAATGCCCTCTTATTTTCCTTGGAAAAACAGGGTGATAGGTGATCAATGGCTTCTAGTAATATGGATTTTATTCAATTTGTTTATGATAATGATCTTTTAGATATTCAACCAAAGAAGGGGTTGTTTACTTGGAATAATAAAAGAAGTGAAGAGTACAATATTGTGGATCATCTCGAATGGTTTTTGGTTTCACACATTGCCTATCTCAGAATTGTATCTCAAAAAGTTACATTCTTTCGTTCTCAGGATCAGATCAATTTCTTATGTATTTTTGTATCAATGTTGATCATCATCCTTATCTCGATCCTTTTAAATTTGAATAGATGTGGCTTTAGGATCATTCTCTTCTACATCTAATAGAAGTTTGATGGAAAAATAGCAATATTCAATCTAGCTCTTTCATGTTCAAGATGGCCAAAAAAGCTTCAATTTATTAAGGGGTATCTCTCACATTAGAATCTCAATTATTTCAAAAACATTTTCCAGGAAACAAATTGTATTGAAGTGGACCATGAAAACCTTAGATGATTTATAGAGTAGGGATACATCAAAAATCTTACTAGATAGAAAAGCGTTTGTTGTCTGAGTATGAGGAATTATTGTAAAAAGAATATATTTTCTAGAAACAAAAATAAAGAGCACCTTAGTTAAAATATGGTCATAGAAAATCTGATTTTTTTCACAATTCTATTAAAATCAAGCGTAATGTCTCTCATATTTCAAATACTCATTATTATAATGGAAAAGTTTTGGATAATCAAGTAGAGGTTCAGAGTGATGTTGTGTACTTATTTAGTAACTTAATTATGAGAAGGCACCAGGTCTTCTATATCAAAATGACAACCTCATATATATTCCTAGTTTGGTTTCTCTTGATTAGAATGAGAAACTCTTAGCCCCTTTATCTCTGGAGGAATTTAAATTTCTTGTTTTTTTCTATCCATAAGGATAAAGCTCTATGCCCACATGGTTTTTATAAGGTATTGTTTCAATATTTTTGGTATCTTATGGGTGAAGAGGCACTTCAAATGGTTGAAGAATCTAGAAGGAGAAGAAAGGTAATTTCAGATTTTAATGTTACTTTTGTATCTCTTCTTCTGAAAGGGCATATTCAATAAAAATTTAGTGATTTATGACCTATCTCTCTTTGCAACACTATTTGAAAATCATATCTATAGCAATGGTGGCTAGACATAGACCTGTTTTGGATTCTTTGGTCTTAGAAGAACAAGCTGGTTTTGTTATGGGCATGAATATTTAGGAGAGTATAATCATTGCCCATGAAATTGGGAATTATTTAAATGTTACTCACAAGAAGGGTATGTTTCTCAACTTATATATCAACAAATATTGTGATAGGGTTAATTTTCACCTTTGGATTAAAGTTATAGAGAAATTTGTGTTTAGAAAATACTAGTTTGATTATTTTTTTAGCTATATTTATGGACCTAAATATTCTATTTTGATAAATGGAAGTCCAAATATTTTTTTTTAATATTCAAGGTGTATTAGACAATGAGACCACCTTTCCCCTTTTCTCTTTATTCTGATATATGGGACTTTGGGTCATGAGGTGAAGAAAGCTAAGGAAGACTCTTTTTTTACTAGTATTAAAGTTTTATAAGGCTTAAAATATCTTACTCATCAGCTATTTGTTGCTGACACTTTTATTTTTGGTCAAGCTTCTATGGTTGAAGCTCAAGTTTCCAAATTTATTCTTTCCAGTGATGAATCTACCTCTAGTCAAATGGTGAATGTTAGAAATTTGGAAATTTTTTTTTATCAATTGTTCTAAACAAGAACTATAGTCTATCTCCTTGGTTATGTGTTTTAATATTGGAAAGCTACCTTCTAAATACCTTGGATTTCCTCTTTTTTATGGTATGGCCAAAAGCATTCAATGGGAATGATAGGTCAATTCCATTAAATCTTATTTATCTTCTTGACAAGGAAGATGGCTAACCTTGGCTAGTCATATCATTCTCATAAAGTCTTCTCTAAGCTCCCTTCCTATTTGTTGCTTCTCAATTATTCAACCACCATGTAATGTGCTTAAGCTTCTGAATCAAATCATGAAGTATTTTTTGTGTAAAGATAACCAAATCAAAAATAAAATCCCCCAAATATAATGGGAAAGTATTTTTAAAGTTAAGAAGATGGTGTGAAAATTTTGAGTTTCCAAAATTAGGCTCTTGGAGTAAAACTAGTTTGGGGAATGATTTTGAAACCCAATTCTCATTGGTGTAAGATTTTGAGATGAAAATATCTTGATTTGAATAACCCATAGAGCGTGGTTTATATTACTAATCCTTCAAAAAGTTCACACTTTTGGAATTTTTGTTGAATTGTAGGTATTTAATTTTAGAGCATGTTTCTTGAACAATCAATAATGGTTAGACAATAAGTTTTGGGAGCGTTCTTGGAATGGTTATAAATATCTTACTAATATTACACATATAAATTAGGCTAAACATATCCTTACTATTAAATGAGGAATTTTGGTTGAGAACTACTTGGAACTTCATCCAAATAATGGATTGTCCTCTTAAGTTTGGAATAATTTTGAGGTTTTGGCGATCCCAGTTGAGCAACGCTTGCATTCATTAGATTCTTTGATAAATTTTAAGGTTTTATTAAACTCCAAAGAGGAATCACTTCACTAGATTGGATCAAAATTTTGAATAACCCAAATAAAAAAATACAAGGAAAATAAATACCTACACTAACAATTCCGATCACACACAACATTCATTTACTCTACGTGTGCTTGAATTTATTCCCTTAAGTAGTAAAAGGATGAGTTAGAGGTCAAAGTATTATTTTTTAATATCTTTATAGGTATTTCAAACTCAATATGAGGAGTCATCCTAAGGAGGTGTCTCAGTATTTGGAGTCCTGAACTAAGGATATATAAGTGTTCTTCTTTACATTTGATGTTTTCATCCTACATCTCTTGAAAATTTACACTTGAACTGAGCATGTTGATGGATCAACAATTCAATCCAAAGGTAACTATCTCTATCCCTATTTTATTTCATTTTTTTACTTAGTATATATACCTAATTTGCTTATTGTTATAGTAAATGCATATTATTGTCCTTTCCTATGATTCTCCATATGTGGAAGAAGATGGCATAGTTATAGGGATTATTAGGATTTCCATTACCACCTTAGGTTACACAAAACCATAGTTACCAAATCTAGCTGGATCTTGCCAAAATCCGTTTGGATCTAAATTTTTTTGCCTATTCGGATAAATTCATCTGGGTTAGCCCTGTTTAATTTCAAAAAATTATTTTATATTTTTTTAAGGTTTTTTATGGTAAAAAATTCCCAAAAACCATATATATTATATAATATTAACATTTGATATTACATTATTAATTGTTTTCATTGAATTTGTCAATTTTGCATTTTTATAAAACTATTCTCATGTATATATATGTGTATATTCCAGATCAGATTTTTTCAAAAAATTTCAAGGATTCTAGATTTTTTTTATTTTTTTGCCCTCCCAAATGGATCTAGATTTATAAACTTGGTAACTATTCACAAAACCCTAATGGTTTACCATTTCACCATTTGCTTATTGTTTAGCTTAGTATTTAAAACTATCTTGGATCTAGGTTACCATTATTCTTTAGTTTCATGCATGTAGTTTCCTTATTGTATCATTGATACATTATTTTACCATTACTACATCACTGATTTATATGAGGATCTAGTTAGAACCATACCCCCTATCTTAGGCATAGGCTTTGTAACACTATACCCTTGGCATTGAGTGTAGATTTCAATATGCTAGATCTATGACCACCTCAAGGCTAATTTTTATACCATCCAAATATATGTTGGTGTAAATTTATATTTGCACATTAAATTTAATTCATTAGTTATCCTAGGATTTATTATTTTATTACTTATAAAATAATCATATTTAGTCGTCATAAACTTTCACTGAATCGAAGTTGTACACTCACATGCAAACTTACACTAAAGTCCAAGTTGCACACCAAAATAAACATTATCAAACTACATGCATTTATGAAACCAATTGAATTTATTATGCCTTTAATTTTATATAAATGTAGGCCTACCCACTCTCATTTGTGGGAAGAAAAGTGAGAGAATGTAGTATATTTATTTTAATCTTGTTTGTATCATAATGTGAATTATATTGTTATGTTGTCATACTTTTTTCAATGTGAGTTAGTCTTAATTATTTGATCTTATGATTAGACTCCATCATATTTTTCAATATATTATAAGAGATGGGCCTAAGATAAAATTATCATCTAGTTAAAAATGATTTTATGGATGCATCTGTAATGACCGATTTATGCAGCTAAACTCTCCTTTTAAGGAAAAAGTCCTTGTTTTGCAACTAATATATGGGAATCAGTTAGAAGATTTTGACCATCTATGGGTAAATGGGCTAAATTAATTTTTGAATTTGGGATGTTTCAATGTTTTTAGGGATGTAGGGCTTTCTCTTTATTTTTTTTAATAAATTTATTTTTTTACTTTTTTTTGGGTAAGAGGTTTTTCTTTAAATTAAAAATAAAAAAGAAAAACATTGAAAAAATTATAAGGATTATTATTTTTACATTTTTTAAGTGATTTATATTTTTAAATTAATAATACTAATATAATAAATTTAATAAAATAAAAAATAAAAATGTGTTTTCACCTTTTGGATTGCCTTGTTCACCCAACCACCATCCTACCATAAACCATTACATCCTCACCTCTATCGATTCACCACTCCATTTCTCCCTCCAATCACCTCTCTACCTTAGATTCCCCTATTCTTATTGATCAGTGGCTGACCCCATATTCTCTTGTCACATTTCCTCCTCAACATATCCCCATCACCTTGAATTTATGCCCTTATATTACATCGAAACCCACCATACCTCATCCTTCCCCATCTCCCTACCAGCTGACCACCCATATGGCCTCTACCCTATTATGCCACCCTCCATTTACCACCATTTCTTACACCAATTATATCTATTTTATCCTTATTTTGCCACCAAATCACCATAAAATTTCCCAAATCCAAGTTTGTATGGTGCCCCACCCATAAATATAATTTCATACCCTTGCACTTGCTGAGCATTAATGTTGGAGAAATAGATTTTTTTTTTGACAACGTGTAATAGTCAATCCTTTTAAGGATGTAATCAATGTTAGTATGCTAGTTGGATAACATAAAAAATGAAATGATATTTATTATGTACTACCAAAGGAGAGGGTCAATAATACTCCACCTATTTTTGAAATAATACCACATTTCATGTTCTACCATGCAAAATATTATGGGCAAGGAATCAATCTTGTCATCGGGATTTCAACCATATTAAAATCCCTTCACATGATCCACATGGAAAGGGGTAAATTTATAGTTATATATCACCATAACAAAGATATATCAATGTCATCATATGGAGTGTAAATGTTGAGAATGCCTAATGAGTAACCATAAATATCTAAAATTATCTAAATTGCTTGGTATGATGGCTCTTCCTCTATGAAAAGAAACAATCGAGAAATTTTTCATGACACTAATATCCTAGTTCCACCATGACTCTCCTCATATATAGTGGAGAATCGGGTGGTTGAGTATACTTCTTAGTAGTCTAAAAAATAAATCCATAAATTTAACTTCCTATAGACAAGCAAAAACTAATGAACCAATCTTTTGGTAGGTAGAATGCACATAAAAATTATGAGAGGAATTTTTTAGACCTTAAACATTCAAGGAAATAATATTCATTATAAAATATCATCCATTTAGAGCTTTACTTATTTTAAATAAAAAACTTTTTAGGGGAGAAATACTAGATTTCGATCAATAGTGTTAGGACAAAGTCCCTCTCATATTAGCAAGCCGAGCTAATTTGATTGAAAATAAAAGTTACGTGAGAAATAAAGGAGTTTATTAATAAAAAAATATTTTCTATGCGGTTTGTAATTTTAACTAGAGGGTATGAAAAGTTGGTAGAATGGAAATGTAAAGAAGGGATGGTGGCAGAAAGAAGTATGTGCAAGGAAAATAAAGAGAAAAAGGAAAAATCTAAGTATCCAAACACAAAAACTCACTAGAATAATATAGAAATGATATTTTAGCATATGAAACCTTTGTCATAAAAATGAGACAAAAAAGACATATTATATACTTAAGAACAAAATACATATGTTAAGGATATTGAATAACACTGAAAATAGAGATAAACAACAACTGTGTATTCTTTGATAAAACATAGGAAAATTCTATTTTAATCCCACCAAGGTTTCAAAATAACAAAAATTCCTAATGTAGTTTTGAAAGGAGTCCTACAATGAAATTTTCATGTGTATCGACTATCTAACAATGAAACCTAGAAATATTTGAAAGCATAAGAATCAAAAATAATAATATATACACATATATTATATATTCAAAAATATTTTTGGAACAAAGTCCATAAAAACTCTTTTTGTATTATTTCTTCCATGAGCTGAAAATACAATCCTTCTCTTTGTTCTTTCTAATAATTTATTAACTATCAAAAATCCCTTATAATGAGCTTGAAAATATTATTTATAAGTTACAATGTGTGTTTATATTGTATAAACACATATTTTGAATTTTAGACTACATAAATAATAACACTGATAAATAATACAACTTAAAAGTTGTAAAAGTGTGTTGATAAATTCACATGACTTCAAAAATTGAGTTGAAAATTTTACAAAACTGTAGAATTGAAAAAATGATATATCAAATTTACAGGACTTAAAATATGAAATTTTTTTATTATAAAAATACACAATTTTAAACTCATAAAATGACTTTGAAAATTTATAAGTATCAAAGTTAGAAAAATTTCACTACTATCTATTCATAGTCATTGGCAAGCACAATCTAGACCTCTTCCTTATTTTCTTCATCTTCTTGCATTTTTTTTTTTTTAATTTATCAAATATCTTCATGGTTTATTTAAATTTATTTTACTTAGGACCTTTTGAATGAATGAAAGAAATTTTTGCATCAGTAGAGATCTACTATCCAGTGCAAAGTTGGTTGGAGTCTCTTCAAAATTTTATCAAAATTATCAAGGATACTTTGATATTTGACAGGTTTTTAAATTGAAAAGTAATTAATTAAAAAAATTTGATTCATATCTTTTTCCAATAATTATTCAAACGCATCCACAATTACTTTTTTGAAACCACTTTTCTATCATTATCCACAAATGAACAAGGGGATTCCATGATTTTTCTCTATATCTCTATTATTACATCAATTACCAATTACTGCAATTATCTTAATTTATTTACATATTTTTCAATGATGTGGGTCACAAATTTAGTGGCACCTAGAAAATATGAGAGATCCATAATATCTTCCTATTTTATAACCCCTTTTGTAATGAGATAATTTGGATCAGTATATGAAAATGATACTAATAATGGTAGCATCTGCTTGCATTTACCTTCTTTAATTCAATATTTGTTTTCAATTATTTTTAAATTACATATTTAGATTGGATCTCATCATAAATATTCATATCTATGTTTATTGTTTTGATCCCTTACTAGATCAATTTCTCATACAATTTTTTTATTGTTCTCTCCATGTGTCCAATTTCCTTGGATGCATTCAGTGTCTTGAGATCTAAAATCTGATGAACACCATACATATAATATTGAATTAGATTCATAAAATTCTAAACAATTGATGAGAGTTGTTAAATTTTTTATTTTAATTATTATTTTATGACTTTGTCTTGATCTATTTTTTCAAAAAGAGTGCCAATTGTATAATACACATTATCCTTAACTCCTGTGGTAACTTTCTCAAGATGGATTTTTTATGTCTAATAGTCACTGGCATTGACACTATTTTTATATTTTTCAATAGGAGGGATTGCTACCTTAGCATATATTTATTGTTTTTCATCTCTAATTATTTTATAAACCATTATAGGTTTATTTACTACAAAAGGAGTAGGAACATTTAGGGAACTAAAATCAATTTTCTATAGTTGTACTACTTTCATTATTTTTTCACTACCTCATTCAACCAATCAAAAACCTATGTTCTAGGTGGTTGTTGTACATATGCATAATCTTGTTCATTTTGAGTATCTTGAGGAGGAATTGCAAGTATAATATCTTGAGAAAATATAGTTTGAACATCACCTTCATATTCCTTAGATGGTTTGGTTCTAGATTTGGGGGTCTAAATAGGAAGTAACTCAACTTCTTGAGAAAGAAGCAAAGGTAATGAAATTCTCATTTTTAGAGGATTGGATGTAGGAGGAAATAAGGAAGTGTCTACAATAAAGAATTGTTGCGTAATATTCATTACTATTCTCTGAAGATGATTAATATTAATAGAGGAGTATCAAGTGTCAGAAAAATACCAAGAGTACTTGAAGACCCTTCTCCTAGACATTTGATTTTGAGCTTAAGTGTTTTTTTCACTTGAGTAGTCATTAGGACTACAATTATTTCTTCCTAAATTTTTTTTATGCCTTCAACTATTTCTCCTATAGAAGATAGACCTGCCTCTAATTGGTGTTGATTAAAACTACCCACCTCAATATCTTTCATTAGTGTGGTAAAACCTACTTTGTCTACCTTAATGACTTTGTTATTCAACCATCTAAGTGTTTTATCTAACACTATTTAATTCCTACTTTCTATAGATGTGGATTATTATGTACTCCAATCAATCGTAGAAGAGTCTTTCACTCAATATCTACTCTTTCATAAAAGAGATCTAAATTTTCCTCATCATCATCATCAAATTTATTTGAGATTCCAGCTATCTTATATTCAATGATTTATTATAGAGTGAAGTAAGAATATTCACAATCCTTGAATTCTTTCTCATCTTTGTAATCCATCGAAAATTATTCAAAATGGGTCACATTTTGATATGAACTGAGAATACTCTCAATCAAACCTCTATAATAAAAAAAGGGTATATTGTTGAATCATTAGATAGTGTCTATGGTCATTTCTACATCAATATGTTTTTACTTGGATAATGAAGCACATAAATACCTATATATGTTAATTATAAAGTATATTCTTTTTTTGTTTAATAGAAAAAACTTGTATGTCTTAATCAATTATATTACCAATTCTATTAGGGCCCATCTATCATCCACATACCTTTGGAGCATGTATGTATATTCTAACATTGTAGGGATTAAGTTCAAACATCTAAATGACATATTTCAAGAATGCATCATTGAACCTATGAAAATTATGTGAACTTTCCTTCAAAGTGAGCTATGGGTAGAATTCATAGATTTTCGAGGATGCCATATCACCCATTGTGTTCAGACTATTCCTTATTTTTATACATGAGTAACAATTTATACAAAATATGGATTCATGTATAATATAGATGTAGTGGTGAATTTTATTACCTATTTATGTATTAAATCACTAATAAAATGATCCTAATTTATATATTATTGATTCTTATGAATGATATAGATATACCTATACGTCCATGTTTGGAAGTCTTTGGCAGCATGGTTACCAAAAAATCCATTCAAAAGTGTGATTATATCATCAAATTAATTGATTAATTTAAATATGGATAAAGTTTTTAGTAATAGTGTTTCTAAAATTTTATGCTTTAGAAGCAACTCTTTGTTGACCCACTTGGAACAAGAACTAGTGTTAGCTTCCAAAAATGTTTTGGTAAAAGTTGGGTTGGTATCAGTAAATTATTATCGATTAGGTAAGTTTATAAAATTATCAATGTGGTCTAGTTGTAAGAAAAGCACATACTCCAAATTTGATTTTATGACTTCCCTCTTTTATCAATCATAGTGTTTAGCCATGGTTAGGACCAATTTAGAATATTTTACTAAGGTTGGGAAGTTTTCTTCCTGAGTTAACCCTTATCATTAGTAATATGGCCCTAATTAGTTTTGTGTACTACATTAAACCTTTACTATAAGTCTTCCATGTCTATGTGCCCAAGATATTTATATGTAGTTTTATCTACATTGAAATCAATTCTTAAAGGAGTAACAACTCCTTAAAATTGGTAATTAGTGTGTGTATTCTTCTTCGTTGGAGTCTCTGGGTTACTTGATGTAGACATCTATTGAAGTTTCTCTCTAGAATAAAAAATTACCAAAGCTAGTTTTGAAATTAAGCAAACTTTGGATTATGCTTGAATAGTAGCTATAATATAATAGTGTGGTAGGTAGAGGGTACATTTCTAATGTTATTTTGATAGGTGTTGATATCCTGACATATGTCAGATAAAGGGTCAGGGTCTAAATGTACCTATGTATGGGTTGAGATCCAATGGTGGATTAAATAATCCCCAATATCCAAAGAAGGTGAATATAGAGCAACTTGGAAACTGTGAAGGATTTGAGCAATATTGATGAATGTATCAAGATAGTTAAAAATATAATATCTTGGTGAATGCTTAGAAATCCCTTGAGACAGAGAAACGTGAGGAAAATTGAATCTCTACCATACAAAATAGTGAATACAAATCTTTAGATTTAAACCTTGATTTTCTAATGAGTATATCACAAATGAGTTAGATGAATCATCTGCAAGAAGAAAAATACATAAATGGAAAGGGTTGATGTAGGGATAAGTGTGGAGCATGGAAATGAGATCAATTTAGGATGGAAATGGACCAAATAAGGGATTAAGGAAGAAGGCCAAAACTTTCATGCATATTTGTAACTATTTATTCAATAGTGAGATTTTGGAGGTGGTCAAACATGTAGAATAGTTTATAGGCATGTTTGACATTTAGTTATATCTTAATATATGTGTTATTAGGGATTAGGTTCTAATGGTGTGTTTGTCAAGGATTAGAAAAATGATATGATTTTAACAGGGTTTAGGATTTTTATTCATGCTCAATAAGGATTAAAAAACCCACTGTGTTCTAGAAGGGGTCAAAACCCATAAAATACAAAAGGATTTAGCATTTTTACAACATTTTTTGACTCCTTGACACTTAGAGATAATTTTTAAGAGACACACTTTGATTTTGAACTTGTTTAACATTGATGACCTATTTTAAGCTAACTAGCCCATATTCTGATAACTTATGATCAAAATGAATGGAAAAACTCAAAAATTTTGTATTTGTTCAATTTTGGTTAAAACAACTAGATCTGATTAGGTAAGTTCAAATTGTAAGATACAAAGGAAGAAATTTAGACTTTGGTTTTGAAAATAAGTATACAGATTCATTTTATGATTTTACAAACTAACAAAGAACTGATCAGAAGATAAGAGAATGAGTCAAACTAAAATAAAGTGGGAATATGAGAACAAAATAAGATAACACACTAAAAAAGAATGAATGACAATTAACAGAACCAAAACCTTAGATACATATTTACATGTAGGGGACAACCTATTTTCACTTGACATGATGTTTTAAATATTTATCAATGTAGGTCAAAGGGATATGTGTAACATCTCAATATGATAGATATAATGTATTATCTACACATAAGTACATTATTCTAAATAGTCTCATCCATAGATAATCAAATTTTCCATAAATTCCCTTTGGTTCTCTTTTTTAATCCCATGGGATCAAAAAATATCCTATTTGGAAATCTCTTTTCTTAACCTTTTTATCGAAGAGATTTCTAACCTAATCCTAGTGTTCGGAAATCCTAGTAATAATTTGTGTCTTATATTCTTAAATCTTGTTCAAATATATGATTCTATTATGTAGTGGATATTGGTTCCTAGTTTTACACCTCTTGTACTCAACCTTTCACAATTTGATAAAATGGAAAACAAAGATTTAAAATGCATTGATATGTCATTATAGATGGAGAAGGATTTATCATTAGGATGGACTAAATGTATAAAATGATTAAATGATACCGACAGAGGGTATGGCTAGTTCCCTGATACTTATAGCTTTACTTGAACTAAGGTTAGAGAACCTAAGGGGTAGCTTGCTCTTATAGAGGGATACTACAGTTCAATCTCCATGGATATTTTTTGCACACATAAATATAAATTTGACTAGGGTATAATCAATTTTGTACACTCCACCTAGGAAGGGTTGTCACACAAAATGAACAATTACTCTAAGATAGACACAAGATACTAGTGATAGATAGGAATATGATTGTAACATTAATTTCTACAAAAAAATTAAATAATAGAGGGCCAAAGAAAATACTTCAATTGTGAGCATCAAAGCACAAAATATAAATACATTTTATATATTCAACACTTATGAATGTGTAGTCAAACAATACTAAGAATATGTAATAAGGTGTATTATTTGCAGTTTAGGATAGGGTAGGATGAGTTAAGTATATTAAAAGAGTTGTGTGGTGGTGTCATTTTTAAAATAATAGGAATTATTTGAATAGGCATGCCATCATTCATTTTCAATAAATGTTTGAAATACTGATATACAAGATAAAGAAGCTAATAGGAATGAGTGGCATCCATTGATGCTAATAAAATGCAAATATTTAGATTATTCTTGAAACCCTAAATCATGCACTATAGAGGATCAAATACTTTTTCCTATCAAATACATAAACCCAAGGTTCTCTTAAGAGGTTATCAACAACACATTTCCAAATCACTATGTAGAAAGGGGTTTATAACCTAGATTTATGCCCAAAATGACAACCATTCATAATCATTGAACCAAAAATCCAATCAACATATCATTTAAAACATATTATTGCATTTCATTAATAGGAAAGATAAAAACCACAACTATTTTCCATTATATTGAAAGTAAATATTACATACATCAGTGCTTCAGAATGCTACCATGGTAAAATGCGTGGTGATTTTGCTCCTAGATAGGGATACATATATAATGCTCTCAGAGATTACTAATGCCTATATAGATGCAACCACCTTAGCAAGAGAGACAAGACATATACATAGTAAGGATCCCAAAATTTGAAAGAGCCTAGAACTAAAAAGAACAACAAATAATAAGAAACTTTTAAAGGACAAGCCCTCCTTTTATAAAAATTTCTCACCTCAAATGGTCTGAGAATATGTTTTAAAATTTTCAATATTGAAAACATGCAATTAAATCTTAAAGTTCTTCCATGATGCTCTAACTAGAAGATGGGAATCATTATATCAATATCCTATCCATGTAATGATGAGATTTCAAACAAACCCTTGATTTATTTGGTTAAAAATATGTTAGAATTGGGTTTGAGGGAGAATATTCCCTTGGGAATAAAACAAACTCTTTGTATTCCTGTGTACCTACTTTGCCATGCCCTTGACCACTCATTTACATAGCTGGAAACTTTTGGATAACTGCCCTTTCTCATGTGCACTCTAAAGAACAATCCTTTACTCTAAATAATGGCATTGGAATATTCTAGATCTAAGGTTGCTTGATAAATATCCTTGGAATGTCCTACCTTGGCCTTGTAAACCCTGAAACATTCCTTCCATGGAGGTCTTCAACACAAGAAAACCATTATAAAAAGAGACACTTAGTTTATTTTACCTTTTTGTCTTTCACTTCAATGTTCCTTTTTACCTTTTAAATTTTTAGGGTTGCTACCAAAATTTCATGGAGATTAAGTTCATTATTTTTCATTTTTTAGCCTTATGGGGAACTTTGGGTCCTATTTGTAATTTTGAACTTCCTTTGTATGGCAAAAATTTGGAGCTCAGCAACACATTTGTAATTCTCAAATTTTCAACTTGCAACTTACAATTACATTTCCCTTAAAAAGTTCACCCATAGACTTGGTAATTTCAAGTGAAATTTGTAATTTAGCAGATCATATTCTAGATTTACATTTCCCCTCAAAATTTCCCTTTCATATTTGGTAACTACAAGTGCAATTTGCAATTTGCAATCTAGTAACTTGCATTTGGCCTTGAAAGTTTTGCTCTGAACTAGGACGTCATGTTGAATAGTAGGTTTAGGAGATCTAAGTACAATTTTAAATTTACACATTTGAAAAAAAAAATTGCATTCCTCTTTGAAATCTCTCATGGACTTATCAGTGTAGTTTTTTATTTTTCCCTATTTATTAATTAGGGAAATTGTATTTCTTGTGCATACATGGAATTTTCCTACATTTGTGGGATAGGCTAGCTTATGTGGAGGTGTGTGTCATAGGTTTCATAAGAATTTCATAAGTAACTCCCTTGATGGGAGTTACTTCTCTATTATTAGCACCTTGTCACCACCTTTCATGGAGGAGTTATTGTCTATTCTTGGGGTGCCTTGTCCACCTTTTTTGGAGGAGTTACTTACGTACTCTCCTATATGTATTCCTCACTTTGGCCATCTCATGCTAATCAGATTTTGGTTTTCTCCATTTTGTCTTGTGTAATTTATCTTCTTGTGTTATTTTCAAATTGCTTTAGCATCTATGTGGTGTGCACTTGCTTCAACTTATGTGATCATGTCTCCATTTCACTCACATTATCTAGATTCTAGCAAAAACTATGATATGGTATCAGAACAAGAATGATAATCATGTGTATGGTTATGCTTTTAGTTCATTTTGAAATCAAGAGGAGTGGAGTTCTCTTTGGTTTTTTTATTTTCTAGATTTGATCCAAAATAAAAAATATATATCACTTTTGATTAGCTTCCTTATAAATCCTTAGCCTTTGGGTGTCTATTGCTATGTGGAGTAGTAGAGGGAGGAGCTAACTTTGTTGCAAGCCTCTTGATACTGTTGTGAGCTGCCTGCTGAGTTTCTTTTTTGGTGAAGGCACTGGAAACTCATCTAATAGAGCACATTTTCTATTGTTATCCTTCCAGCTTATATGCCTAGCTTTTGGTCTGCAAGTCTGCTTCTATCCTTCTACCATGCCATAGCCATACAGCGTCCCACCTTTAGCAAGCATTTAGTTATGCAAGACATACGGCGTGCTCTTCTGGTCAGCACTCTGTACTTCTGTGCCTACCTTTAGTTCTGCCATGCCTAACAACAACCATCCTTCCTCTGTCCATGCCACAATATTTTCTTGCCCATCAAGGTCTCACTAGGCTGTACGGTGCATCTAGTAGGTCTGAACATCCATTTTTTTGTCTTTTTTGCTATTAAAATCTGGACTATTTTTTTTTTGTGTGCCCCTTCCTTACTTGCCATCCCATATGGCACCCCTTGGACACGTGGCTTCATTCATTTATATCTATGCTTCATTTTTTAGTTAAAATTGACTTGATAAAACAAAAATTAGTCAATTTGGCTGAATATTCAGTTTTATAGACAATTTTGTAATTTTGGGGTTTTCAATTTAAAACTTGTATCTTCGACCTACGAAGATGAAGGGTGAGGCCCAGGTTGGTGGGAGGCCAATTCCTCCTCACACAAACCTCCTTTGGATTCTTCATTCCATGCCAAATCCAATGATTGGTTGGAAGGCCACTTTCTCTCTCATAATAGGCATTTTTTTAATATTTTAGTGCTTTTTTTGCAAAAGCACTAGTTTACAGAAAAATTGAACCTTTAATATCTTGCAAACGGTAGCACAGATTTGGGTGTTATTTTTTTCAAAAGTGTTTATAATTCAATTTTACACAGTGTAGACTTGTTATTTGTTAAAAATGCACTAGTTTATAAAGTGCCAAAAATTTGGGTCTCTCGAGATGCATTTTCGATTAAGTCCGACATCCTGTTTGCTTTAGTCTTGCACTGATTGCTTTAAGATGCATTTTCAGCTGAGTATGATGTCTTTTAAGCATGCACTTGAATATTTGGGGGGCTCAATATTTTGGGGGGGTGTGATTGCTTTTTCACAACTTGCAAATCTTTCCTTTCATTCTCCTTTCTGCATAATTTCACAACTTGCAATCAACACAACTTCACCTAAATTTAGCTAAAAATGGATTCTTATCAACTTAAACCCCTAACACCCTTCAACTATCATGAATGGAAGGTTAAAATGTCAATCATTCTTAGAATCAAAGGGTTGTATAGGATCACTATGGGTACTGAAGTAGAACCCAACATTGATGTTGAAAAGGTCAAGTGGTACAACCGTAGTGATGAAGCCTATGGATTACTAATCTTGTTTGTGTCTCTATAACTTCTCTTCCATCTAGAATCCTCCCAGACTCCCAATGACATATGGGACACCTTAGAAAAGTTATTTGGAAAGCTTGATGAGATGAGAAGTCATGAGCTCGAAAATGAACTCATAAGTCTAAGTCCTAGCAACTTTGACACCCTACAGGACTTCTTCACTAAGTTTAAGGCCCTTATATTACAATTGAAAGAATTCAGGATAGAGAATAAAGATGATCAACTCATAATTTATATTCTCATAAAGTTAGGTCCAAGCTATTCAGTCTTTCTCTCCACTTTTCATGCCACAAAAAGTGCCCTTGGCACTACATGGAAAATGCCTTCTTTGGATTCATTCATTGCTGACTTGACTAGGGAGCAAGATAATCTAATTCAAATGGGCACAATGAAGTCTACTCAACCCCAATATTTGATAGATGGAAATGGTAAGGACAAGACTTCGACAAAGAAGAAGAAGAAGAAAAATAAGGATTAGGAGAAGAAGAAAGAAAACACCAATCCTACCAAAAATAACACTGAGACTTCCTCTTCCAATGCTAAACCTAAGAAGGAGAAGGTTAAGTGTGCCTATTGTAAAAAGATAGGGCATGATGAACACAAATTCATGAAGAAACAAATAGATCACCTAACTCATCTTCTAGAGAAGAACAACATAGGTGTTCCTGAGTCTATCAAGTAGAATTCATCTACCCAAGATTCTACCAAGGCAAAAGGCAAGGGTAAGGAGAAAGAAAAGGGCAAGGCCCTTGCATCTATAGTAGCTTCCACATCTTCATGGGTCATCGACTCGGGTGCTTCTCACCACATGGGCTCTTCACTAGTTGAGTTTTCATCTTTAGAGCCTTGTAGCATGAATTCAATTAGTTTGGGTGATGACACTTAAGTTTTTGTTGTAGGGAGAGGGTCAGTTGAAATGGAAGGAGGAACATTCAATAATGTTCTACGTGTTCCTTCTCTTTCAACCAATCTCTTATCAGTGTACCAAATCACTCACATTGGTTAGGGTATGAGAGTTGAGTTTTCACCAGATTCAGTGGCTATCAGGGAGTTGCATATTGATACTACAGTGGCAGTGGGTAGGGCAAATCACCAAGTCAGGTTATACACCTTCTCACATTTTGCATCAAATTCTTCTCCAAAAGAATTGATGACTCATTCAGATGGAGTTAGCAAATTGTGGCACGAGTGGTTTGGCCACTTTAACTACAGCTATCTTGAGCAACTTTACAAAAATGACATGGTCATTAGCTTGCCTTGTGTCCAATTCTCAAAGGGACTTTGTGAGGGTTGCTCCCTTAGGAAGCATCTCGAAGCAAAATTTGACAAAGGCAAAGCTTGGAGGGCTTCACAACCTTTGGAGTTAGTCCACAGTGATGTATTGAGACCCTTTTCCAAACCATCTTTCACAAGGGCCAAGTACATCCTCACTTTCATTGATGATTTCTCTAGGTACATTTAGATATATTTTCTCAAACAAAAGACTGAAGTGTTTGAAAATTTTCTAGATTTTAAGGCTCTTGTTGAGAAATAGAGTGAGAAATTCATCAAGGTTATTCAAACTGATAATGGAGGGAAGTATGTCAGCATTAGGTTTGAGCAATTTTGCACAACATAGGGGATTGATTCATAGCACATAGTCACTTACAGTCCTTCACACAATGGGGTTGCAGAATGCAAGAATAGGTTTTTGAAAGAGATGGGTAGCTGTATGATTCACTCCAAATCCTTAGCACCATAGTACTGGGTTGAAGCCATCAATTGTGCTTGCTACATTTAAAATAGGGTTCCTCACAAAGATTTGAAAGGGATAACACCCTTTGAAGCTTGGCATAAAAGGAAACCTGATGTTGAGCACCTTAGAGTTTTTAGATCCCCAGCCATGGCCCACATTCTAAAGAAGAAACACAAAGCTATGGAATGTCAATCTAAGCCTTGCATCTTTATAGGATATCTGAATGGTATTAAGGGATATCGCCTTCTAGATCCAGTCACTCATGAGTTGTTCATCGAGAGATGTGTCCATTTTCAGGAGAGCCCTAGACACTCAACACTTGACACTTCTTCTCCCTCATCAGATCTACTTCTTCATGATGATTCCTCATCAGATTCAGATCAGCCAAAATAGGTTCTTGAGCTAGAGACATCTTCTTCTTCTTCAAGTTCAGACAGCAAGGATAGTGATGTAGTGTCATCCACCTCTAGTCAGTTAGAGAATGAGGAGTCAGGACCTGAATCACCCACTTCCAAGCCACTTTGGGCTAGACAGACACTTGAGAGTGGTGGCACTTAGGCAGGAGATCCTACAGATGATAGACATACTAGGGGGATTTTCAGAGAGATCCACTGCCTTCTTTGCTACAATTTCAGATCCACATACTTTTTTAGAGGAATCGGGGGTACCTAAGTGGGATAATGCTATGAAGGAATAATATTCTTCCTTAATCAAAAATCACACTTGGGATTTGACTTCACTTCCTAAGGGAAGAAAGATGGTTCGATGTAGGTGGATATATCAGACCAAGTTTCCAATAGATGGGTCGGTTGATAAGTACAAGGTGCGATTGGTCACCAAGGGTTTCTCACAAGTGGTAGGCATTGAATACTCAGAGACCTTTACACCTATTGCAAAGATGACTTTTATCTGACTCACCTTGGTTATTGCCACAACACATGGTTGGGATGTACATCAGATGGATGTGAAGAGTGCCTTTCTTCACGAAGACCTGGAGGAGGAAATCTACATGGAGCAGCCACCAAGATTTGTTCAGGATTCTTCCTTAGTATGCAGACTTAGGAAATCTATCTATGGCCTCAAATAGGCCCCTCAGGCTTGGTATGCCAAGATGGATTCCTTCCTTCTCACAGTGGGTTTCACTAGGTGCCATTTTGATCCTAATGTTTACTTCTTGCGATAGGATGATTTTCTTTTGATCTTGGTTCTATATGTTGATGACCTTTCGATCATCGAGAGTTCTTCATCAGCTATTGTAGTAGTGAAGGCATCTCTTCAAGATAGATTTGACATGACAGACTTGGGTTTGTTGCACTACTTCCTTGGCATTGAGATCTCACAGTCAGATTCAGGGATTTCTCTTGCACAGCCTAAGTATGCTCTTGACTTATTAGCTCGATTTCACGTGGCTGATTGCAAGCCATCTCTGACTCCCTTTCTATCAGGAGTCAAGCTTGAGGTTGATTGTTCTTTACCATTAGTTAATGCCACTCGGTATCGACAACTTATTGGAAGTCTCATCTACCTGACTCACACCAGGCCTGACATATCATATATAGTGGGACTTGTCTCCAAATTCATGCAAGAACCTCATGAGCTGAATTAGAAATCAGCTAAGAGGATCTTACATTACATACAAGGTTCACATAGATACAAGATTCATTACAGATTTGGCATAGAGGTTGACCTAGTTGGATATATAGATTCAGACTAGGCTAGCGATTAACAAACTCAAAAGTCCACTTCTGGTTACTATTTCTCTCTAGGTTTGGGTCTTATCAGTTGGTCTAGCAAGAATCAAAATGCTATTGATATATCATCCATAGAGGTAGAGTACAAGGGAGTTGTTAATGCAGCTACTGAGGCTATTTGGCTTCAGGGGATACTTTTTGAGTTTGGCATTCCTATCAGGCAACCCACCATCATTTATTGTGACAACCAGAGTACCATTCAGATTTGCAAGAATTTAGTTCACCACCAGTGGACCAAGCACATAGAGATTCACATGCATTTCATTTGGGATCTTATTCATAGTCACGTCATTGACTCGATATTTTGCCAGTCTTCAGAGCAGGTTGCAGGCATGTTCACCAAACCTTTCACTAAGAGCAAGTTTATTCATCTATGAGCTCTTCTTGGGGTGCGGTCCACATCTGCAGCAACATCATCTTCATGGGGGACCTTTTAGCCTCTTCTTTATTTTATGTATCTCTTTTTGGGGGGGGGTGTTTTTTCCTACGGGTTTTCTCCTTTTCTCTATCTTATGGGAGATTGCATTTGTACATGGGTAACTCATCAAGCCTAGTTGCCAAAACCCATTTTCTATTTCCATACTGCCCATCTAAGCTGTGTTTATGGGGGGGTATTAGTGTAGGTTTTTATTTGTCCCTATTTATTAATTAGGGAAATTTTATTTCTTGTGCATACATGGATTTTTCCTACATTTGTGGGATAGGCTAGCTTATGTGGAGGTGTGTGTCATAGATGTGTCATAGGTGTCATAAGAATGTCATAAGTAACTCCCTTGATGGGAGTTACTTCTTTATTCTTAGCACCTTGTCACCACCTTTCATGGAGGAGTTACTGTCTATTCTTGGGGTGTCTTATCCACCTTTTGTGGACGAGTTACTTATGTACTCTCCTATATGTATTCCTCACTTTGGCCATCTCATGCTAATCAGATTTTGGTTTTCTTCATTTTGTCTTGTGCAATTTATCTTTTTGTGTTATTTTCAAATTGCTTTAGCATCCATGTGGTGTGCACTTGCTTCAACTTGTGTGATCATGTCTCCATTACACTTTCATTATCTAGATTCTGGAAACAACTCCGATAGGACCTCCATTTGAGTTGAGTTTTCTTATGCTATGTTGACTAGTGAGATTGGGAAGTTTGACTACATATTGAAACTTGCATTTTGAAGACTTATTTTCTACATGTTGTTTTCATACTTGGGAACTTAGCCTGGTCAACCATTCAACCTAATTTAGAAAATTATAGTGTATAAATTATTTCTATAATCTAACACTTACTTTTTTTGATGAATTAACACAACAATCTCTTTTTTTGCACAATGTATTCAAATCTGAACCATTCACCAACAAAAATCAGCATCTCCTAGACATGCACATAGATGGAGGAAAAGATGCTTTATATGTAGTTTGAACAAGTAACTTCATCATTTTTGACATTACATATTTAATGTATTTTAATATATCTTGTTACATTTACATCTCATCAATCAAAGGGCCATGCTAAACTTACACCTAGAATGGATCCCTTAACACCTATTTTTAAAAATTTTCAATGATCTCTTCCCAAAATTTGGACTTCCGTATTGATGAGATATCCTTTGTCATATAAAATTTTATTAAAAATAACATCATCAGGAGTCATGTTTTCTCCTTCATTGTGTAACCCTTGATAGATATATCTTACAATGTTGTGTCCATGAATAGAGATGAACATTCCTCAAGCCATTTTATCATCATTTAAAGCAGAGATTCTTGTTAGCTACGAGTTTGTATAGAGCAAATGTAATTGCTTTGTCATTGTGGGTATTTATAAATAAACCATTTTATAATGTCTAATTAATGTCCATAGGTCCTTCATTCTTTGATTATACCATAGGTAATCCCTAGATAACTACCTCAACTTATTGCCTTCCCCAAAATCCTTAACTAAATTTGTGATGTCTTTTTTAGGATTAGGATGAGCAAGAGCCACTATAAATTTTTTTGAATTATTGTTCAAGAAATGTAGGGTCTTAACCCATAAAAGGGACTCAAATAAGTGTATATAAGCATTATCTAATTCATCATCTATGCTCTCATCATGTACTATAACTTTTCTAAAGTCCATTCTAAGAGGTGTGACCACCATGGGATGGATATAAATACCATAAAAATGTTGACCATTCTTGGCATGAGTTCTGAGGTGTCTATTCAATTATGAATCTGAACCATCATAAAGGCACCATTTTGGAGTTATTGCATATCATTCTTTGTTTATGCATAACATGTGCATGCATCCTACAATTGAAGATCTAAAGAACTTTGGGACCCCATATTTAACCATATACAATGTAGGAAAATTACCCTAATGATAAAGAAACTATTTTTATCTCTTCTAATACCATTTCAACCCCACATCCTATGTCCCTTACATGACTAGGTATAGAAGATCTAAGATCAGAGGGCCTATTTTAAGTACTTTCTCTAAAAGCATAATGTAGACCTACAGTAGTTGCAAGCTCAAGAGGCAAGTCCTAATCATAGTTTTGTTTATACCTTCCAATTTCATAAACATTAATTTTCATTTTCATTTCTACCTCTAATCAATTTTTTTCCTACACCCTCTCTCTCCATACATGGTTCATGTTGCCCTTAATGGCATCATCGCTTAACCAACCATAGGCATGTGTTATTATTCTTTCAGTGAACTTTTAGGTTTTTTCCTTTTTAGTAGGAAGACTTTACCATGCTACAGGATTAGGAATGTTGATTTTAATTTTCAAGTTAGAAAACTTGTTAAGTTTGACTTTCACCTTATTTCTTTGCCATTTACTATTGTAAAATCCAAATATTGATGAACAAGTTACACTTTACAATTCCAAAACATACAATTCTAACTTGTAGTTCCAGCTAATATCTCTATGGATTTATCACACCCTAAATTCAATTTGTAGGATTTATCAAATTTTTTATTTGACCTTAAAACTATGCCAACCACTCCTTACATGCATGCATTTCCTAAGCCAAAACAAAAAAAAATTCTTGCCTTCCACATGGTATGGGTTTGATGGGCATGGGGTTGAGTGTCTCCCTTATTCTCCACATTGACTAGCACTTTCCTTTCATGTCAACACCTAGTTGTGTGTTTTTAATATCTTCACTTTATATAATGTCCCTCTACATGGATATCTTATTATTTTTTAAACTTTACTTTTTAATATGACCCGACTGAGGCCTTTTCTTCATCCTACCCTCCATGTTTAAAGGTCAACACATTTTTATTCTATAGTTTTAGGATGTCGATGGACAATTCCCAACTTGAATTTTCAAAAAAATATTTTGGAACGCATTCTCCCTAATTAAGACTTTCACCAACATCCCACATGGTTGATTCTTCGTTACAAGATCCATAAACTGGTGATTAATTTACATATTGCATTTTGAAACATTGTTTTTTGCATTGAATTCCCCACTAAAATGTTTGTTAGGAATGGGAACCTAGGAAGTAATTTTCAATTTTGCAATATGTAAAATTGCAATTGATCTCAACATCTCTACCACTTTAAAGATTTTTACAAAGGAAATATTATACTTAGCTCTTTTTTAGATTTAATCATTTTTTGAATTTTCTTAGCTGACTCGTGCTATAGACCTTGTAGTGCCACCTAAAACATGATAATGTTAAATGTTAGTCAAAATTAGCATTACACATGGGATTCATAGGCCAGAGGTAAGAGTGGGAATAGGATTTTATGACTTGATGTGGATGCGAAGTTTTAGATAACCCATGTGAGAATTTGTAGATAGGAGTAACAATGAGATTCTTAGAAATTTATTTTCTTGTAAATAAGGCACAAATTCTTAGTGAAATTTTGGGCACTAACACTAGGTCTTTCTTGGGGATGTACACCCCCTACAAGTGTGTAAATAACCCTAAAAAATAAGACCATGTGTTAATCCATTAGGCCACAGAGTCAACACATAAACAATTTATTAGCAAACACCCATGAAAAATTGATGCGATAAAGGGTAGACTAATAAAAATAGAACAAGAGGATATAAAAAATAACACGTGATAAAAAAACATCAAAAGGAACTATAAAAATAAGACCAAATGTAGATGGGCAACAAAATATCATAACAACAAAACATCAAACCTATAAACTATATAATACTTTACATAGTTACAAACTCAATCGAGGAAACATTTTAGATGTATGTCATTAACTGGTGGCTCTAGTATCTCATCATCCCTTAATTTCTTTAATCTTTCCAGTAGCTTGGCTACAAGATGAGGTTGATTAATTTTTACATTTGCCTGAAAGGTTTGTTACTACGCTGTAATAGGATGACATGTTGAAACAAATCCTTCTTGTATGATTTCAAATATGAGTAAGACCAAGCCAAGCAATCTTGGTACTTATTTAACAACTACAAATAAGCTTACTTCTCATCTACATTTAGGTGAGTACTAAGTGAGAGTGACTCAAAGGATAACTTAAATGGAAAGAATTATTTTTGGGGCATAAAAGATAAACCCATATCCATTTCTAAGATTAGAGAAAGTCCTATTAAATGACATTTTCCAAATAACACTTTGGTTTTCAAACCTAACATCAAGAAAAATAGATTGTTCAACAACATCCACATTCCCAACAATGTTACCTAGCTCCACATCCATGTACATTACCTCATTTAGATCTCTTTTCATATCTTCAAGTACATGAAACATTTTAGGCTCATTATGAAGTTTGACTATCTTACCATCCAAAATAATAGTGGCATAAGAAAGGTCTATTTGCACACTTTCACCCATGTTGGCAGCCTATATTCATGACATCAATATCCCCCAATTAGGTGGGTAGTCCAAAATGACCACGTCCATATTGAGAAACTTACCTGGATGAACTGCTAACCGCACTACTACCCCTTTAACTTGTCTAACAATCAACACCTCTCATGATTCCATGGCATATAACTTACCAAACATTGATTTTATTTTAACTCCATGTTTATTTAAGACACCCCATGGCATCACATTACAAGATTCTTTAGAATCAAACATGCAATTGTGAACAATTAAACCATTGGTCATCAAGGTTGTGTACAATGGATCCACATTTAGTTGAATTTATATCAATGCAGTCCCCAAATAGACTTCCAAAGCTGGTTTAAAAACCTCATTTTATTTGTCATCTTAACTAAGGGTGTTTGGGGTGAAATCATTTCAATGGAAACTGTACTCTCACCAAATTCAAAATATTCAAATGCCCTCTTCCTATGTTTAGGTATTTGTAATAACTAGACAAGTGGCATGCTGATTTTATATTATCTCAACACCTGAGCCATATCTCAGACATTATACTAAGAGAAGTATTTGTTGGAAAGGTGACAACTCCTTTAATTGAGATACAATCATTCAAAGTTATAGGTTGGACAACCTGGGATGAATTGGCATTTTTAACAATAGTTTTCATGGGAAAATTTATTCTAAAATCATTCATACCCTTAGGAAAAATAGATAACAGAGGTGTTCTATTCTTTGCTAGATCACTTCTTTATTTAACAACTTGGGAGGTAGGTGTTGGTTTGGAAGAATTAGGGACTGCTATAATTTTCTTGATTTCCTTACTAGCATCCCCTGCCCTTGAATTTGCAGGGGAGTGTCTTGTGGAGTAGCACCTTATTGCTTGATTCCCAAATTATATTCTTTCTCTTGGGAAACTATTTTATTAATTATTAGTTCCTATCCTCAACTGAAGGAATTCCCCCATTATACTTCGTAATCATCATTGATCTTAAAAATTTGAAATCATGATTGGGTAATTCATATGCTTATGTCATGTTAACATCAAAAACAAATTCAAAAGTTGGGACACATACCCTTTTTTTTGCACTCCAAAACTAATCAATAGTGGTATCACTTAATAATTCTTTGGAGGCAAATAATTTACTTCAAGAGACTTCACAATCTAACATCAAGATATCATCATCACCAGTCACATACTCAGGTTCTTTTCCATATTCATCAATTTAATTAGTAGTATCACATGGAGGATGGGGAAGGATGTATGTATCACAGAAATCAATGCCAATGTCATAATTGTCAGCATTCACTTTGGCATTAAATAGATCAGGAACTTATTTTCAATCCCCTCTATTATGATTTCTATCCATTATATCATCACAAGCATGCCTCTTCCCTCTATCATTATCTCTAATGTGTAAATGGGATCTCCCTTGTACTTGATTCAGATTCAAAGTTTTATCCTGACTTGTAGATCTATAAGGCAACCCTTTATCATCCCTACCCATCTTGTATGACATTTCCTTGACAATAGAGGGCAAGGTTTTCATAATTTCCACAAGTTTGGCTACCTTAGTGGACTACATTTATTTTGGATTAACCAATTTCACATCAACCCACTTGTTCAAAGGTTTACCCACAACCTTTATGTTGTTTTCAATTAGGATAGCCATGGGGAATGCCAACAGGTCTGTGGGATCCTTGTCCCTCATGTAATATCTATCCTTCTTGTCAAATGCATGATAATATCTAATTACGCAAGATATATCACTAGGCCTAATATTTTTAGGAATCTTCATCATAGTCTTATTAAACCTCATGTTAAAATCTTTCATAGACTCATTAGGGTTATTCTTAATGTTTTTAAATTCTTCCAAGAGAAACTTAGGATCAATCCTATCACCATACTAAATTTTAAAAACATTCTTCATTTATTCCCATGAATCAATGCATTCATGGAGAAGGGAATTTAACCACTCATGGGTATATTATTCCATCATGTACATAAAAAACTAAAAATAAACATCCTCATACTCAACCTCATAATCTTCAATGATAATTTGGAAAGCCCTCAAATGCTGATCATCAGTCACTACATTATTCCTTCAAAACATAGGGAGGAAATTATTTATTGCATTCAAGACTTCATTGGTATAATCTTCCATTTCATAAAACATAATAGGTCTAAATTTGGGAATTTTTAATGTAGGACATTCATTCTCTTCTTAATCCCTATGCCTCATGACTAGTTAAATGGTGGGTTAAAGACTAGATGATAAAGGGTCATGAGGGGGTGAATGAGGTGGATTTGGTGGATCAAACTTAGAAGGATATTTAGATGGTTGAGAAGGTGTTGGGTAATAAATTTGAATATATGATTGTAAATGATCAAGAAAACTATGATAATATTCAATAATAAGTTCATTAAATAAATGTTTAGGTATGCCATAATATTGGCAGTCTAAACACTCCTTTGTTATTGAACTTTGTCCTTTAATTGGACTCCAAAATTGTCTCCTTATTATTTGATGAATACTTAAGGGTGAGACAAGCCCCTTTGATGAGTCAAATCTAAAGGATGGTCTCAATCCTTCCATCTTTGCATGTAAAATAACACTTAAAACTGAAGGAATTGAAAATGGGCATTGATAGTTCTTTGAAGCTAGGTGATATGTTAGATTCATCACTAGAAGCAAACTTCTAAAATATAATAGTTTATAAATATGTAGTGATAAATACTGAAGCGATACCTTTCTGAAATTAGTGATGAGATATGAAAGTAAAGACATTGAAAAATTTTAGATTCATGTTCAAAAAGGGAAAACCTCTCCATAACATGACAAATTTACATCTCTTTGTAATAATTCAATAAATATCAATATACCAAATCTTTCAATCCCTAACAATGGTACCAGTTGAGTGCATAGTTTATTGCCAAAATTAGCAAATCACTAAATAATAGGTAGATAACTTTAAAACCTAATTTTATGATAGCTTTCTACAAGACTCCCCAACAACATGAATGATAATAACTTATTCTATGATAGCGGTGCCAGTATAGTGTTACAACATTGATGGAAGAAAGATATTCAAATGAGAAAATAATAGGTACAAAAATTTTCAAACCTAAACTTATACAACTCTCTATAAGATTCCCTAGTAACACAATTTACAAGATTCAGTATTTAATCTCTAGCAACAGTGTCAATAGGGTGTTGAATCCTATTTATACACCTAGTGCACTCAACCTTGCACATTGATAAAATGTCAAACAAAGATGAAAAACCCATTGATATGTTCTTATAGTTGGAGAAGGGTTTAGCATCAAGATGGATTGAATGTAGACAATGAATAGAATACACCAATAGAGGGTATGGTTAGCTCCCTACTACTTCTAGCTCTACCTAAATCAAGGTAAGAGGACCTAAGGGGTAGCTTACTCTCATGGAGGGATACTATATTTTAATCTCCATGGAGATTTTTGGCACACAAGAACATAAATTTCACCAAGGCATAATCAAGTTTCCACACCTCACCTAGGAAGTGTTGTCACATGGAATGAACAAATGCTCCAGGCCAGACACAATATACCTAAGACATATAGGGATATGATTAAAACCTTCATATATAAATACCATTTCAACAATAGAGGTCTAAATAAAACACTATAATGCTAATCTTCAAGGCATAAAATACATATACATTTTAGATATGCAACACTTATGCATATGTATGAAAATAATACCTGAAATATGCAACAGGGTGTATTATTTATAGGTTAGGATAGGGTAGGATGAGTTAGGTATATTAAAAGAGTGGTCTGGTATTGTGTTTTTTCAAATAATAGGAATTATTTCAATAGGCATGACATCATTCATTTAAAATAAATGTTTGACAGAATGAAATATAAGCTAAGGAAGATAACATGAATGAGTTGCATTCATTGGTGGAAATACAATGCAAACATTAAAATGATTATTTAAATATTAATGTATACACTATAAACAAAGGTTAATATACTCTCTCCTATCAAATCCATAAATTTAGGGTTCCCTTAAGAGGTAATCAACAACAAATTTACAAATCAATATGTAGAAAGGGCTTTATAGACTAGATCTATGACCAAGATAATAACCATTCATAATAATTAAACCATATATCTAATTAGTAGATAAGGTAAAACATATTATTTCATTTCATTAACATGAAATAGTAAAAACCATAACTATTTTCCATTTTATTTAAAGTAAATCTTACATACGTCAGTGCTTTACAATGCTACCTTGGGGAAATGCATGGTGAGTTTGCTATTGTATAGAGGAGACATATACAATGTTCTCAAATCTTGCTAATGGCTATACAACTGCGACCACCTTATCAAGAGAGACAATACATATACATAATAAGGATCCTAAAATTTGAAAGAGCCTAGACCTAGAAATAACAATAACTAGCAACAACCTTTGAAAAGAATATAAACCTTCTTTTTATACAAATTAATCACCCCAAATGCTCTAAGAATATGTTTTGCAATTTTAAATATTGAAAACATGCAATCAAATCTTAAATTTTTTCCAAGATTCTCTAGATGGAATATGGGAATCATTAAAGCAACTACCTATCCATGTAATGATGAGATTTCAAATAAACCATTGATTTCCTTGGCTAGAAATCCACTACAACTAGGTTTGAGGGAGAATATTACCCTGAGAATGAAACCAACTCTTTATCTTCATGTGTAAAGGATTGGCCATGCCTTTGACCACTCATTTACATAGCTGGAAACATTTGGATAGTTTCCCTTCCTCTTGTGCATGCCAAAGAACAGCACTTACCTTGAAATTATGAAATTGGAATACTCTAAATCCATGGTTTCTTAAGAAATCTCTTGGAACAGCCCAACTTACCTTTGTAAACCCAAAAACATTCCTTCCATGGAGGCCTTAAACAAAATTAAAACATTAGAAAAAGCAACATTTAGTTCATTTTACCTATTTGCCTTTTAATTCAACATGTCTCTTACTTCTATGTACCTTTTTATTTTTTTATTTTTTAGGGTTGTCGCTAAACTTTCATAGAGCTTAAGTGCATTATTTTTCACTTTTTAGCCTTATAGGGAACTTTGGGTCCCATTTGTAATTTTTCACTTCATTTGTATGGCATGAATCTAGAGCTCTGTAGCACATTTGCAATTTGCAAATTTTCATCTTGTAATTTGTAGTTGTATTTCCCCTAAAAACATTCACCCACAAACTTGGAAACCTAAAGTGCAATTTTCAATTATAAATTTATCAACTTACATTCTAGAGTTGTAGTTCCACTAAAAAATTCCCTTATAAACTTGGGAAATTCAAGTCCAATTTGTAATTTGCAATTTAGCAACTTACACTTGGCCTTGAAAGTTCCACTTTGAACTGGGACCTCATGTTGACTAGTGGGTTTGGTAGATCTGATTGAAATTTGCAATTTACACATTTTTAAAAATGTAAAATTACATTTCTCTTTGAAATATCCTATGGACCTCCATTTGAGTTAACTTTTATTATGTTGAGTTGATTGGTGGGATTGGGAAGTTGGACTTCATATTGCATCTTGCATTTTGAACACATATTTTAAGCATGTTATTTTCTTGCTTGGGAAATCCACTTGGTTAACCAATCAACCTAGTTTAACAAATTATCTTATAGAATCTTTTTCTAGAAATAACTGTTTTCTCTATTTTACACCTTAGCACAAAAATATCTCTTTGTGCACAGAGTATTCAAATCTAAATCATTCATCAAGAGAAATCTGCATCACCGAGGCATGAATATGGATGGAATAATAGATGATTTACATTTATCTTGAATAAGAAACTTCATCCATTTAACCTTTTCATATTGAATATATTTTAATATATCTTGTTACATTTACATCTTATCAATTAGTTACACATAAAACATATCCCTTAGCACCTATTTTTAGCTTTTTTCAATTATCTCTTTTCAAACATTGGACTTACCTATTGATGATCTATACATTGACATATAAAGCTTTATGATAAACAACATGATCATGAGTCACGTCTTCTCCTGCATTGGGTAATCCTTCATAGATACATCTTGAAATGTTGTGGCCATAAATAGAGATGAATGTTTCTCAAGCCATTTTATCTATATTCAAACCAAAGCTTCTCATTGGATACAAGTTTGTACAAAGTAGATGCAGTTTCCTTGTCATCATGGGGATCTATCAATAAACCATTGTGTAATGTCCAATGAATGTCCACATGTCCTCCATTATTTATTGCTACCATGGGAAATCCCTGGGTAGCTTCCTCAACTTATTGCATTCCCAAAAAGCCTTTACTAAATTTATGATGTCCTTTTTAGGATTAGGATGAGTAAGAGCCAATATAATTGGTTTTGAAGTATTGTTAAAGAAACACATAGTCTCACCCCATAAAGAGGACTCAAATAGTTGTGTAGAAGCATTCTCCAATTCATCATCATGTTCTCATCTAATACTATAACATTGCTAAAGTCCATTCCAAGAGGTATGACCACCATATGATGCATATAAATCCCATATAAATGTTGACCATGCTTGGAATGAATTCTGAGTTGTCTATTCAATTATAAATCAAAACCATCATAGAGTCCCCATTTTGGATATACTACATATCATTATTTTTTTATGAATAACATGTGCATACGTCTTATGCATGAAGAGAGGGATAACTTTGGGACCCCAAATTTTACCATATACAATGCATATCAACTCCTTTAATGCCAAAGAAAGGAGTTTTATCTCTTTTTCTACCACTTCAACCCCACATCCTATATCTCTTCTAAAACCATGTATAAAAGATCCAATATCAAAGGTCTTATTTTAAGCACTTTATACAAAAGAATTAGGTAGACCTATGATAATTGTGATCTCAGGAGGCAAGTTTGCATCACACTTCTATTTAAACCTTCCACTTTCATAAACATTAATTTTAATTTGCATTATTTCCTCTAATCAAAGTTGTTCCTATACCCTCTCTTTCCCTAAGTGGTTCACGCTACCATTAATGGCATCACTACTTGACCAATCATAAGTATGTGTTACTATTATTTTGGCCAACATTCAGGCTTTGTCCTTTTTAATAGGCATGTTTTACCATGTTGTAGGCTTGAAAATGTTTCTTAAAATTTGAAAGTTAGTAAACTTCCTAAGTTGTACCGTCACCTTATTTCTCTACCTTTTACTATTGTGGGATCTAGAGATTGGTGAATAATTTGCACTTTACAATTTCAAAACTTGTAATTTTGACTTATAGTTCAACCTAATATCTTTGCACACTTATCACACCCCAAATGCAATTTGGGGGATTTGTCAAACTTGTTGTTTGACCTTAAAACTCTAAAAACCACTCCTTGTATCCATGTATATCCCAAGCCAAAATAATATTTAACTATTTTTTTTTACCTTCCATGTGGTATGGGTTTGATGGCCATGGGGCTGAGTATCTCCCTTCTTGTCCACATTGACTAGCACTTTCCTTTCTATGTCGATGCCCAAATGCATGTTTTCAATTTCTTCACTTTATATATTGTGTCTCCACATGGATATGCTATTATTTTTAAAAAATTGATTTTCAATATGACCCAACTAAGGCCTTGTCTTCACCCTCCCCTCCATGTGGAAAGGTCAGTACTCTCCTAATCTATAATTTTAGGAAGTAAATAAATAATTAACAACTTGTATTTTCAAGAAATGATTTTGGCAAGTGTTTTCCTTAGTTAAGACTTCCACCAATGCCCCATGTGGTCAATGCTTTATTGCAAGATCTAAAAATTGGCAAACAATTTGCATATTGCTTTTTCAAACATTGTTTTTTACGTGTTGACTTTACCACCAAAATGTCCACCATGAGTGGGAAGTTAGGAAGAAATTTTCAAAATTGTAATTGCTTTCAAAATCTATTCCAATTTAAAGCTTTTTATAGTGGAAATATTAAATTTAGCTCCTTTTTAGCATTTAATCATTTTTTGAAGTTTCCTGGCTCACTCATGCTACAGACCTTGTAATTCCACTTAAAACATGAGAATGTTAAATGTTATTTGAAATCAAGATTACATAGGGTATTCATAAGGTAGATGAAAGAGTGGGAACATGATTTTATGACTTGATGTAGATGTGGAGTTTTGGATGACCCAAGTGAGCATTTGCAGGTAATAGTAATTAGATTCTCAGGAATTTATTTTCATGTAAACATACCAAAAATACTTAGTTCAATTTTGGGCACTAACAATGGGATTTAAAAATTCTAATTTTCAATGGTTCTCGCTAGTTGTAGTGCAGTCAATTCAAGTGTTATGGGAATAATAACATCAATCTCATATAATAATTGGAATGGTGGCATTCCAATATCTTTCTTTAGAGTGATACGATCTGCCCATAATGTATCCTATAATTATTTTCCTAATTTATTTTATTTTCATCTACTAACTTGTCGATGATAGTAACAAGATTCTTATTACTTTATTTTTCCTTAGCATTTCCTTGTGTATAATAGTCAAAAGAGTAAAATAAATAAATACCATAGCCATAACATAATCCAATCAATTCTACAAAAGAGAAGTTGGATGCAATGTCAATTAAAAAAAATTATAGGACACCAAATCTTATCAAGATATTTTCTTTGATGAAGTTGCATAAAACATTTGAAGTTGTTTGCTTGATTGAGATAACCTCTATCTATTTGGAAAAATAATCTATAGTATTGAGGACATGAGTCTGAACAACACTCGAATCAGGATTTATGGTTCCTACAAAATCTAATCCCTATTGATGAAAAGGTTACTCAATTACTACAAGCTTGGGAGGGAAAGACATAAGTTTCAATTGTCTAACAAATTACAACAGAATTCACACTTTCTCACCCGTTCATAATAATCTCTGAATAGTGAAGGCCAATATTAATGGGCTCTTAATAATTTATATTTTATCACTTAAGTAGAGATATGTTTTCCATGGTTTTTATCACAAAACTTTTCTATAAGTTTATTATATAAAATTTATCAACACACCTAAGATAGAAACCATAAATATTTTTATTGAATAATGTGCCATTCAAAATCATAGGTTTTATAGATTTTAACTTGATTTTTGTTTATTTATTAGAATCCATATGGGATGGGAATTATCCATATGTTAGGAAGAAGGTAATGTCTAAAAAACATTCAAATGTGGAATCCACAAAAACCACTAAAAGTGATTCTTCTTTTCTATGTCCATTTTTACTTGTCAAAACAAGAACCCTATGACTTTCTATTTATTTTTCCATGAGTTGACACAAGCCTTTACCTCAAAAAAATTGAGTAGGTTTGATATCTAAATCATATTATTGAACTTTAGTAATCTGATAGTATCTTTTTGAACCTAGTTCATGTTGGCTCAAAATATACTTTACAATTATATTTGACACCATTATAATATAATGTGAATGATGAATATAATATGTGAACTATTTCACAAATTTTACAAAGACATATGCATTTTATTTCTTATGGATAATATGTTAATTCATAATCCTTTAGAACATGGCTTATGAAAGTTATTAGTGACTCAATTCTTTTATTATTATTTTGTATCAGAATAGTTGAAAGAGTATGATCTAAATAATAACAATAGATAAATAATTATTTCTTGAGATATGTGTAGACTAGAGTTGGATCCTGTGCAATAGCATATTCTATTTTTTAAACTCTTCTTTTCATTTATTATTTCATTTGAAGTAAGGTTTGCCTTTCATCATTTCAATAATGTGTCTAATGATTTGTATAAAATCATGCATGAATCTATTATAAAATCTAGTTTTTAAAAAAATGACTGAACATCTAGTTTGTTATTTTGTAAAGATAATTTTTGGATTGTTTTGACTCTTTAAATATCAATTTTTATTCCTTCTTTTGTGACATGTCCAATAATTTTTCCTTCAATCACTCTAAAGATATAATTACTAGGGTTGTGAGAAATGTTGTGAAGATGATAGTTTTTGAACACCTTTTCTTTATTTTCATAATGATATTCCAGTTTATTTGAGAACACTATTAAATAATTTAAATACACCAAAATTAATCTTCTCTTAAGATATTTTAAATCAAGATACATACCTATTTGAAATGTCACTCATATGTTAATCAGACCAAATCACATTCTCATATATATAAATGTACCCTAAGGAATTGTGAAGGTGGTCTTGTGTTGATTTTATTTAGCAATGTATATTTGGTTATACCCAAATAATCCATCTAACATGGAGATAATTTCAAAACTTATAAATTCTTAGATAACTTGGTCTGTAATGGGTAGTGGATATTTATCTTTTAAAGACGTTTGGTTCACAATTTGAAAATTTATGTAGATTATGATTTCTCCAATTTTATTACTTATTTAAACTATATTTGAAACCCATGTTAAATGTTGAATATGAAAGATAATTGGTGCACATAATATTTTATGAATTTATTAGAAATAGTTCCCACTATTTTAGATTGTATTACATTTTTTCTTGAGTATTTTGTTTTATCCCATGAGTATTTTGTTTTATCCAACATTCATGGGAAGTAGTATTTTGATTATATTAGACTTAGTATATAATTAAGTGTTGAGCCCATGAAGGCATCCAAAAATTTATTTTATTGAGTTTTCTTAAAGGAGGTTGCCCCCTAGAAGTGGCCTGCAATAAATATAATCCTTTCAGTGATTTTGTTAATTATATAAATATATTATTTCATGCATTTTCATTAATTTTTTGTAGAAGGATCCTCTAATTTGGTATTAGAGCAATATTTAAAGCCATTTTTTTCAAAAAATATTAACTCTATTTTGTTGCATAACTCATTTAAGTATTTTTCTCAAAAAGTCTTAACTTTGTTCTACTGCATAATTCATTTAAGTAATTTTATATATCACAATAATATATTTTGGATCAAGGTAAAAACTTATCCACATAACTATGAAAATTTCTTCTGTGAAATCCCTAAAACTCATTATCAGGAGTACCATTAGAACTCCAATGTAGCTGGCCCATTGAGAGGACTTGCCAATGAAATGAACAATGATCTCTTCTCGATTGACTAGTTCCCACCCATGAGGAAAACCAAGAGCTATCACTTAGGGGTAAATCTATGATCAAAAATTTTATGGAGAGTTTTACTCTTTTAGACAACATTGGTGGATAGAGAGATATATTTAAAACCTTAGGTAGATGTTGAAAATTGGGGCCCAATTTTATCATTTTTAGAATATTATGAACAAACTATCAAAAAATCAATCAATAGAGTATCAGAAGACTCTCAAAGTATTTATTTTTAGATAATTGATAGAAACCAAAAACCAAAAAATATTCATCTTATCAGTTTCAAAAAATTGAGTATCAAAAGAATCTCAGAGGACTTGTAGCTATACCCATCTATATCCTAGTTGATCCTCAAACTTTATTTGAACTCCTAACATTCCATTATTCACAATTTCTTCCTTGAAATCCCATATCCCAATTCCATTCCTAATTCTCGTAAATCTCAATTTTTTGTTATTTTGGGTTTCAATATAACTTCTTCTATTTTTGCTTATTTTCCTCGAAATATTTCCACACTTTTCATCTCCCTTTTCTATTCCTTTATCCCTCTTTCATATTTTTTTTAGTTTTTCCATTCTTACTTTTTAAAATTTCCCTCACCTTTGTCAATCATACTCCCACTGTGCAAAAAAAATGGTAAAAGTACCTTTACCCATTCCAATTTCATCCAAATTAAAAAATTTCCTTACTAAACATGTCTTAAATCTAGTTTTCCTACCCATTTCAAAAAAAATCTCTTATTCTGGTCATGGTAGTAACCCAAATAGGAGGAAAAAACATGGAGAATAAAATTGCCACCATAAAAATCCAAATCAAAGATCTTGATGAAATAATTCTTGGCCTCAATCTTTAACATACTACCTTGAACAATAGACAACATTGAAGTCCTCATTAGACACTAGGTTTTGTTGTTCCAACAATTTTTATTGTCTAAAGCTTGATTTTATTTAATTAAATGGTGAAAATATGAATGGATGAATCTATCAGGTAAAATAGTATTTTAGTATATATAATACTTTTGATGCCAATAAGGTCCCACTTGCATCCTTTCACTTAGAACATGAATCCCTTTAATGGTATCATTGGTATACCAAGGCTCATGATGAGACAATATCAATCAATTTTTGCACCCTCATTTTGTAATGGTTTGGACCTAGTGATTTTTATGACTTCACTAAAACACTCATTAAATTTTGCTAAATAGTAACCATGAAAGAGTAGTATATAGAATTTTAAAAACTAGTCAATCATGTAGAGAGATTGTCCAATGACTTCTTTAGGAGTTGCTTTGTCAATGGACTGAATAATGCAATTCAATCTGAGGTCATAATATTTTGACCCAACATGATTATGGAAGACCTAGGGTTGTATATGTGGCAAAGAACAATTATCACAGCTCAGGAATGATTCAAATCTAATTTTGATCCATTAAAAAATACAACTCCATAATGATCACAAATAGTGTCAGCCCCCAAAACCACTCATATCAAGCATTTGACTGAAGTAGAGATGCAAACACATAGATAAAAAGTATTATGTTATAATTATGATGACAAATTAACTTAGGGACATTGATGTGTCGAGCAAAATCTCTACCTACTATATTTGGACACTTCGTCTAAAAATAAAGTTTTGGATGACATTTAGAATGCAACACATTATCTAAAAGAAGATCCACCAATTATGAAACCTGCTTCTCAGGAAGACCAGCTAGATATCTCTCTTCATGCCCTAGTAGGAGTTACCACCCCATAAACCATGTAGGTCATAGGTTAATTCAATATTATCCCTCTCAAAATACTCATTGATTCAAGTAGCACTCATAACTTCATTGACCTTTAGATTTCCAAATAGGTTGATTATTTTATCCAACCTTGCTCCAAATTTGAAGTTATGATTTCCAATGAGGGAACATTACCTTGAAAATAAAAGTGTTGTAATGTGAATATCTTTGTTAGAGATTATAAATTATGCTCTAAAATGTTTTCCTTGCCCTTAGGTGGATGTCATGTTGCTTTGGGAGCCCAATCATTATGCACACTTGGACCCATCTTATGGGATTTTATTGAACTTTGGATGTAGTTTTTAGATAATGGGAAAAACACACATTAAAAGGCTTATAATTAGGGTATATATGCATCATAAGTTCACATTGCATGGAAAATATTCTTAAAAAGGAATTCTTAGGGTATCATTTCCTAGCACTATTCCATTCAAATGCAACTATCAATAGTATCCACTACTCCTAATTTACAAACCATTCTACATAGGTATGCATGTGTCTCCATCAAAATCTTCATGACCAGAGGACCACCATATTCAAATCCTTCTTGGAAGCATTCTTCGCTACTGCTACCCATTTTAGTAAAAAAACAAGATCGAGATGCTCATTCGAGACTTAGTAAAGCAAGGTATTATTCACCCTAATACCATCACTTATATTTTCCTAGTTCTCTTTGTCTTAAAAAATATCAGTCATGGTACCTCTGTATTGACTTCCATGAACTTAATCACATCATAATCAAGCATAAGTTTATGATCCCTATTATTGATGAACTTTGTGGTGCTCATTTTTTCCCAAGTTGGATATCCGCTCTGGATATCACTAGATCCAGCTTCATGAGGATGATATCCTTAAGATAGCTTTTTAAATGCATGAATGTGACTATGATTTTTTGGTTATGCCCTTTTGCCTCACTAATGCTCCTTGAACATTCTAGGAATTGATGAATAAAATATTCTAACCCTACATTTGAAAATTCATTCTAGTTTTTTTCGATGATATCCTCATCTATATTAAAATATGGTTTAAGCATCTCCAACATCTAGAACTCATAGACAACTTCTCTCTAATCATCATCTCTATTCAAAATAGTACAAATATGCTTTTATCTAGGACAAAATGGAGCATCTTGAGCATATGTTTTTATCCCAAGGGGTTCAGGTGGATCCCAAAAAATAGCTACCATGACAAATAGGCCTCATCTTAGACACTCAAGATCCTCTATGTTGAAAGATTGAATATATATTGATAGCAATATTGAAAAAGGATGATTTTACATGGACAAAAGATGTTGAGTGTGTATTTAAAGAATTAAAACAAGCCATATGTACTATACATGTTCTAGCTATGTCAAATTTTTCCAATACCTTCACTATCAAGAGCAATGTTTGTAGCAATGGACTTGATGTTGTTTTCCTCTAAGAATGATGCCCCATTGTGTTTACTATTAAAGCCCTTTCTAGCATGAATTTAGTACTCTGTACTTGTGAAAAGGAAATAATGGCCATTTTGTATACAGTATAGAAGTGGGAGCCATACCTATTGGGTAATCATTTTTTGCATCCAAATTGATCACCAGAGTCTAAAATATTTCCTCTAACAATGGGTCTCTACTCCACAACAGAAATTTCTCACTAAACTCAAGGGTTTTGACTATGAGATTAGTTACAAGAATGGTAATGATAATATTGTAATTTATGCTCTATCTTTCACATATATAGACCAAGCTTCCCTATCATATATTTCCATGCTTATTCTAAATTGGTTAGATTATGTATAATAGGGGTATGTCAATGACTCCTCATTATGTAAAATCATTCAATAGTTGGCCACTAATCCCCTTATTTTACTACATTATTCTTAGGATGGTGCTTCTCTATGATATAAGGATCATTTGCTACTTCCCTAGAGCACAAATCTTTAGCAAGATATTCTGTGAACTCCATGCTTCTCCATCCATAGGGAACTCAATTTTTATCAAAATTTATGAATGAGCATGACACAACTTATTTTGGAAGGGAATGGAAAAGGAAATTCAATATATGGTGGTTGAATGTGATACCTACCAATTCAATGATGGTGAAATAACACTCATTCTTGGGTTTCTCAAACCCTTTCCCATCCCTACTAGGATTTAGATAGATATTTTTATGGATTTCATTAAGAAGCTCACTAAATCTAGAGGGAAAATAGTGATCTTGGTTGTGTTTGATCACCTCTCCAAATATAGTCATTTTTGTGACCTTAGCCATCCCTATATCACCTGTACAGTCACACAAATTTTCATGGATGAAATTTTTTGTCTTCATGCCATTCTTTCTTCCATTGTCTCAGATTGTGATGGAACCTTCACAAATAATTTTTGAATAGAACTATTTCAATGCACTAGAACCTAACTGAAGATGAGTTTTGGGTATCATCCATAAATGGATGGTTAGTCTAAAATTATTAGTAAATGCTTAGAAACTTTCTTTCATTGCTTCACCTCAGAATAAAAACATTAGTGGGCAAAGTATCTCCCTCTTATCAAATGGTGGTACAATACCTCCTACCACACTTCAAGCAAAAATAATCCATATGAAGTAGTCTATGGTCAAGCACCACCAATACTCCTTCTATACACCTCCAATAATTCACCAGTTCAAGTGGTCAACATGATTTTCCAAACCTGGGATCATGTCCCTAGCACCTTGTAGGACAATCTTCATAGGGAAAAAAATATAATGAAATAATAGTATAACTAGTACCATTTTAAGCACACCTTCCAAGTAGATGATATGGTTTTTCTATGCCTAAATACATACAAACAATCCTCCCTAAAATGCAAAGGGTGTCATAAGCTATCTCCCAAGTTCTATGTGCCATATAAGGTTCTTTAAAATATTCGGTTGGTTGCTTTTAATTTAGAGTTCCCACCTGCTTCCTATGTTTACCTAGTATTTCATGTCCCTTGTCTTAAGAAAGTTTTTGGCAAAAACATCAAAGTGTAGACTATTTTACGAGAACTTGATAATGAAGGATCCATCCTTATTGATCCATAGGCAATCTTAGATAGATGCACATTTCAATTTCACTCCTACTCCATCACAGAGGTATTAATTTAGTGTCATGGAATGAAACCAGAAGATGCAACATGGGAGCCATTATTTTAAATTCAACACCAATTCCTACATATGAAGCTTTGAGGATAAATCTTTTTCTAAGAGAGAGGGGATGTTAGGAACCCATGATACCCCTTCTCTTTTCTTTTTTAGTATATTAGTTTCTATGGATGCATATTTTTTATAAGTCATTACATGATCATTTTGTTTTATCCCACATTCATGGGAAGTAGTAGTTTCTTATATTAGACTTATTATATAAGTAAGTGTTGAGGCCAATTAAGGCATCAACAAATTTATTGTATTCAGCTTGCTCAAAGAAGGTTGCCCCCTTGAAGTGGTCTATGATCAATATAACTCTTTTGGTGTTTTTTTTAATTATATAAATTTTTTATTTCATGCATTTTCATTAATTTGTTGTAGGAGGATCCTCTCAATATATTTTTGAAAATATTAGTTGTTTCAAGAAAAAGTGATAATTTGTTGGTCATTATTGAAAACCTGTTAGTTTTTTGAGTTGTCTAGAACATTGGGTATATACACTGATTCAATCATGTACTTTTATTTTCCAATATCTGTGAGGATTCAATAGAGAAGAAAATAATATAAGGGTATATGTTTTTGTGTTACTTTATTTTTGGATAGCTGTTATAGAAATGTTTAAAAATTGTATATGTTTTTGTGTTACTTTATTTTTGGATAGCTGTTATAGAAATGCTTCAAAATTTTATATACTATCTGATAATTCATTTTCATAGTGTTTTAGGAGATCATTTTTTACCTGATACTGACCTTTGATCTATTTTACAACTAATTCTACATCTCCTAGAACTTTCAAATTTTATATTCTCATTTTTTTGACAACCTTAAACCAATTAGTAGTGTTTTTAATGCATTAAAATTATAACTCATATGAGAATGGATTTTTTTTACTTTTTGGAGACATAAGAATGACTCCTATCCTACACCAATAGAGGAAAAATTTCCATCAAATTCAAGCATCTATATATCATTCAAGTAACCTTTCATCACTTCAGGTATATTTAAATCTTACTCTATCATGAATAGATAATTTTTTATCCCTACATCTTCATACAAAACCTCTACTCTAGGATCATCTACTTTATACATAATCTTTTTAGTTTTCAACTTAGGGTCTATGCATAGCTCAAATTCCTTTCAATAGGAAACATAGAATGATAAAGATATAGTTGAATTTCACCACTAATTTATTTATAAAATTTTATACCCATAAAGATACCATAAGTAGTCAGGATATCTATTACTAGGATAGTCATTTTTAATCTCTTTTTGAGAAAGGGGGTTAAGACAACTTGGGCATATTTGATTTGACCAACCATACTTATTTAACTTCCATGGAATAAAAACATCCAAAAGTATTCATACATGTCAAATATAGATCATTAAAAAAAAATTTATTAGGGTCATTCTGTTTTCTCCATTTAGATGAACATGTCTATCAGTCTTGGCAGTATCTATTAACAACCAACAATAAGGTATGGAAAATAGTGACTAAAAGTTGTCTATTTAGAGTGAGTTTTAGATCATTTACTTCTCAAGTTTTCATATACTTACGTTAATTTAAATCTAATATATTTCTTGTGAAAGCAGACATATTTACTGAATTAGAAGTACTTGGAAGGGAAACATGCTGAAATTGATATTGAATTGAATTGAACTAAATACATCTTTACTATATTTATAGATGAAAACAAACACACTTTTAATTTAATTTATTGAAATGTAAATTACATGAAATATAAACACATAACTAATTTATTTTTTTTTAAGGAAAATAATTTGGAAAAGAAATGTTTTGGAAGAGAAATGTTGAAAGTAATTTTACATGAAATATGCACATTAACACACAGTCCTGTAGGTGAGAGAATAACACAATATTTTTGAAAAGATAATAGATTAAAAACTTTAAGTCACACCATAATATTAAATAAACATATAAATACCCAAATATGCAATTTTTATTTGGTTGAGTGGGGGATTCCTTTCCCTTAGAATAGGATTGTAACACTATTAAATTTATAAAAACTTCATGAAATCAATTTCTTGTTACTTTTGAAAAATTATTACAATGATAGGAATGAAAAGTCAAAATTGATCTTACTATACATTCCTTATTTATCTACAATCCTCTTGTCAAAATGACATTGTTTATATATCATAATGTTTTGCAACAACTACTTCAAAATAGAGAAATAAAACAAGATCATATTATAAATAAGATCTTGTTTCATTTTCTAACAACATCCTTTACACATTTTAAGGAAAACCAATGGAAGGTGTTGGATTTAGTTTCTCATGTGATTCCTTATCTTTTATTGGTTATAACTTAGTATTAAATTATAACCATTTTATCTCAGTCAGCGAGTGGAGCCAAACATAATATTTATAGTCACCTATGAAAAACATCCATAAATACAATGAATATAACTAGGTATTACTATTTTTGGAAAGTCTATATATATCATTACTAATAATTTCCAAAAATATACTAGTTTATTCCTTATCAAGAATGTATGTCCTTGAATCAATGTACATTCCTCATGTGATCTTTTTTAGGCTTGCTAGAAGTCTTCAGAGTCAGTCTTTCATCTCCAGAGCCACACTACTGAACTCTAGAGTCAGTGTGAGGATCTTTGGAAATGGTTTATACTGGGCCTTAGGAGTCTTCTACTACCAAAAAACATGTTCTCCAAATATAATACATTATTATGACTTGCACATAAAAAATTGGTGTCTTTCTCATGCAAATGTTAGAATAAAATGATTTTAAAAGTTAAAAATAAATTTCACAAAATAACTAAGGTAAAATACTCATTTTCTAATTTTAATTAGTAATGAATTATATTATGTATATATGAATCCACTTAAAAATAATATTCTTAAGGAAAATATATTTATTACTTAGATATAACGAGCTATTTTATGGTTTCATTATCTCTATACACTTTACTTCTTACAAGTCCTCTTGTAATATAAGATCCTATATGTTCTTTATTAAACATCATATCTCTCAATTTTGTATAGAGGTCTTAAATGTCATATTATATATCCCACATCAAAGACTAATATAATCTTTATGTGCTCTTACTTGAGACCTCCATTTCTGAAATTTATCAATCCCTTGAGCTATCATATTTTGCCATGTTATTAGAGGTTTATACCTCATTCCAATCCATGCTTGTCTATATGCTTTTCCAAACTGATGGGTCATCTCTATAATGGATATATCCAATCTAAATCACCAACTAAGATTAGTGGGAGAAATAAACTCCTTTATCTTCAATGCGATGTTTAATGTATCCCACCTTCTATCACATGCATCAAAAGTTGAATTGAAATTCTTTGAATTATACTCCTCAAAATTAGAAATACATTTTCTTAGCACGTTTGGACACTACTCCCTAATCATTAGATTATATATAATATTTTAGAAAAGTTTTATTTGCTTTTCTGCATCAGGGAATTTGGGCCTCATGTATATTCTAACTATTTTGACTTTTCAAGGTACTTATATGTCCTTTAAATCCATGAAATATGTTGTTAAAGTGTAGAGATGAAAGTATTAATATAATATTATCCCAAAAAAAAATTATCAAGAAGGAGGACAAGTGTCATAGGAGAAAGTTACACAATTATAATTCACACAATATTTTGTTACTCACGAGTACCAACATGATAGGCTTCAATGAATTCTTTGTCATCTTATAAGTCCTGAGGCATCCCACATGAAATTATCAATAACTACCATCTATAAAACTATTCTTATAGAAATATGTCATACTCAAAGGTATGTCTTGTAAAATAAGTGAACTTTATCGTAATTCAAATGTTATCAGAAATACAAATTCCACCTTTTCAATTTATTTCCTCTTTTCCTCAAGATCCTTCTTTAAATTTTTATTTTCTACCCTATGCTACCTTAGCAATTGATAAGTTTCATCCCAAGTAGCCATGATGTCATTATAATACAATTGGTTTTACACACCATTGTATATAGGTGCTAGTGTATTCTCTTTTAAAAGGCTATTTCACTACTTTTACTAAGAGACCAATTTTTAGTTCCTAGTATAAAGATAAAATAAATTATTCATTATATTTTGATTTTTTCTTGATGAATTATATTTCTTCTTAGTATTCTCTCATTATTATTTTTTTATCTTAAAAATTCCATAGCTTAATGTATTTTCTATTCCTCATCATGATTGGAAGGTTGCTTCTCTTCTTTCATAATTAGAACCTTTCCTTTGTCCACCGATGGCTTAAATGAATAAGTTTGAGAGACATATTCTAATATTTCCTCAAATTTTTAAACTCTTTTATCATGGATATAATCTCCTCTATCCCTATGGATGGATTATCCATAACCTTTTCTTATTACTAAAACTCCTCTAAATATTCTAGACATTCAATAGGTTACTCTTGGTCAAGACTTCCAAGTATTTATATAATATTTAGTCTTTTATCAAGATCATCCTCCTTAGAAAGGATGAGTCTTCTTTTTCTTCACAATATATATTTTGGTGGTGACTCCTTACTTAGATTATTTATCCTCCTTACACTCATTATCAAGAGCCTAGGATGAGAGATCTTTGGATCTTACTCTTCATCATCTGATATCTCCATGATATGTATGTTTTTATCAACAGGGTTTGGTGCTTCCTTAGATGTAATTTTAAAGGTATTTGTTCTTTAATTTCTCTTCTTTATTGTTTCCATAAATGGATCCTCACTTACAATTTCTTATCTTAAGACACATCTAGATGTAAGGGAAGAATATAATAGTCTTATTTTTTTCCTTGGTAATTTTATTCAAAATTCTGTGAAAAAATTCTTCCCATTTAGCTTCACCATATATCTTAATCACAAAATATTGATAGCATATCAATTGTATTAACACATGGTGCCAAATAGATGCAACACCCTGAACATATTTTTCTTCCATAACTTAAATTTCAACATATATAAAGTAATGAAGGTTCATCCTCCATTCAAGTTTTTAATCATCTTATCCATGTTTTAGATGATTCAAAATATTTATTTCATCTCATTTTAGTGAGTCATATTGTTCATCATAGGTGAAAAACTTTATGAGCCCATAGGCTATGTTATTCCAAGATTTTGGAATAATATCTCTTAAATCCCTTAGTTATCCCTTGTGGATTGATAATAAAATTAGGCATGAGCTCCCCTTATTCATGAAAAATTTAGATCAGGTATTTTAATGAATTTATACCTCATATTTACATTCTTGTCTCAAGAATCCCAGATAATCAGCTAATGACAAAGCTGCTGACTAGAATTTTGGTTCCTCTCACTTTGGAATGATCGAATTCTAGATTTATGATAAACTCTTCAAACAAATTCTCATCATATCTATTAAATTTACTAATAAATTATAACCAACCTACATTTTCAAACACCATATCTATAATTTCATCATGTAGTAGGAGCTTTATTGATTTAGACTCGAATTTATTTTTCTTCCCCATCTATAAAGTTTGTCAAATATCCTCAAGGCTATAAAGAAGTTTTGATATGAAAATGAGATTTTAATTAGTAGGGTTTTGGAAATAAGTGTGTTTTATAAATAAATTAATTAATTAATTAACTTTATAAACAAATCAAGGTGCAAGTTGAAAAGTTTACAATTAATCTTTTGTCACTTAAAATATCCTAGAATTGAGTCAGTTATGAGATTGGATGATTTTATGAGAACAAATAGTTATTATAGCATGTGCTAAGATTTGATGTGGCTTAAATTTATCTTATCTCTTCCCCCTCATGCTAATTTTTCTACCATTCTTTATCATTATGATCCTTGCAAGTACCTTTTTATTATGTATATTTTTGAGTGCATCATCATAATGACATCATGTCATTTTAATGATGCATTGGATTTTTTAAAGTATGTTTTAAATGTTAGGCCACTTTATTACATTTTTGGAAAAACCCTTTGTAAAGACCCATTTTCTAGGATACCACCCTTTTGACATATATTCATTTGGAAGAATCATTTTTGACAAGTGGATATTAAATGACACTTTAAAATTAAAAATTAATCTTATTCATAAAAAATTTAAATTTAAATACCTTTAATTACCTAGGGTTTTCCTTGTTTCTAGTTTTTGCCATGTGTCTTAGGATGAGAAATACACACAAGTCAATTCAAAGTAATATACAAGTCAATTAAAAGTAATATTTTTATTGATTTATTTCTTTAAAAAGTTACCATTTAATGGTTTTAAAAAAATTTACCATTTTTTTTTTAATTTTTTTTTATTTTATATTTTATATTTTTACCTTTCCTTTATTGGACTGACAATCTCATATTTTGGTTATGATGGAAGAACAAGGTTATTCTATATAACTAAATTCTCTTTGATATTGAATCTACTTGTAAAAATTCTCTTTGCTAGGAGGTTGATGATAGAGTCTCAATCTATGCCCATTTATTAAAATTGTTTTTTTTTTCCATCAATTTGTAGAAATTGAAGATATACACTATCAAATATATTTTCAACTTGGTACGGACCTAATCATCTAGTGCATAGTTTACATTTAAAATAATGATATTTTAAATCAAACAAAAGGCCCAATCTCTATATTTGAATTTCCTTTCTTTGATGTGATGGTCATGATATGCCTTACTCTCATATTATAGAAATTCTATCTAACTCAATGCCTCATGTCTTATCTCATCTATTTCATAAAATTAAATAATTATTTCTTTTTAGGCTTCTGTTAGGTCCATGACTACCTCCATTTTTGTTCTTAATATATACAACTCAAACTAAATTAGAAGTAATGGCTTCTTTTGTATACATGTCAATATGGATAAAAGCCTATAGTGGACCTCCATGTTGTGTTTCAAGACTAAACTAATTTAGGTAGCTTGCTTGTCTAATATTTTATATTAATGTCTACTATATTTGTCAAAATGTTGTCTAATTATTTGTGGGTGCATTCAAATTAACCATTGGATTGAGGATGATAAGATGATGAGTTTTTATGTGTGATTTGATAGTGTTTTGTGAAGGCATTAATCATATTGGATATAAATTAAGGGTCTTAATCTAAAATTATTTCTCTTGGTACTAAAACACATTAAAATATCATGTAGTAAAAAAAATCAATAACCTTTTATTCATGAGCAAATGATAAGTCCTCAAATTCTACCTATTTTGTGACATAATCAGGTAAATACTAAGATGTACTCATTTCATTGAGATGGTTTATTAATAATACTAATGAAATCTAATCCTTATTTCTTAAATTATCCTAAAATCACTTAGGATGGAGGAAAATTTCATTAAATAGTGTAGGTTTCTCCATCCTTTGACAATAATCACATTATCAAACATAACTATTTGCATTCCTGTGAAGTGAAGGCCAATAGTATCCAACCCCAAATATATTATGGACATTTTTTTAATTCAATAATGATCTCATCTTGGCTCATTATGAAAATATCTCAAGATGTCACATATCTCGTCTTATCGCACACACTTGTGAAGTATCAAATCTGGTCCATATTTTAATATTTCACCGTTAATCCATATATAGTTGGCATTATTTCTGGTCAAATATTTCCTTTTTTTATGAGTGAAATCATAAGGAAATTTTTTTGTCTAGATAATTAATGATATCAACAAACTATGGTGAGTGATTTGAAACTGTGAATGATTAATTATCTAGAAAATTATCCTCTACTGGCTCATTTTCTTGTGAAACATTAAATCTTGATAAGAAGTCAACAACTACATTAATTTTTTCTAGCTTATCAATGATTATTATATGGAATACTTGAAAAATTAGTAACCTTCTAATGATCCTACCTCCTACCAATGGTTTGTTCATCAGATATATTATGGTTGAATGATCTATATAAATGAATATTTTATATCCAATGATGTAGATATGAATTTTATCATAGCATAAATGACAACAAATAACTCATTTTCAATAGTTATATAGCTTATTTTAATAGGATTTAAATACTTACTAATATAATAGATTACATAAATATTAGTTTCTTTATTTTTGTACCCAAGAACTACCCCTATAGCATTGCTAGATATATCTATGTGTATGTGAAAGGGTTGTTCCTGATTGAGACATCTCAAGACTAGATAATAAAAAATTATTGTGTCAAAATACTATTGAAATTTTTTAGTCCATAAAAATTCATTATTCTTGGTGACCAAAGAAAGCATTACTACAAAAATCTTACTAAAATCCTCAATAAAATAACTATAATATAATGCATGACCTAGAAATCTCTTGTTACCAATTGGGTTTTTGCATGCAGACTTGTGCAAAATAAATTTAACCTTTTTAGGGTCAAATTGTAATATTTTGATGAAGATATGATGACTTAATACAATTCTTTAATCTACTATTATTATAATTTTTCATGACTTAAAGATAATTGATGTTGTTCACACCTGTTCAAAACTTTATCTAATTGGTTATGGATTTATCAAAAGAGTCCCCATACATTATAAAATAATCCAATTATATTTAAACAAAATCAAAAATAAGATAACAAATATACCAAGATCTGCTCTCTTAAAGGTGTCTGGGGTATTACATAAGCCAAAGGGTAAAACCTTGTATGCAAACATCCCGCAAGGACATGTGAAAATGGTTTTATCCCAATTTACTCCATCTCATTTAACCACTCATAATTTAAATATATTGAACCAAGATGGTCAAGAATATTTACTCATCTCATGATTATAGACACTAATTCAAGTATAATTTTTTTTTACATTAAGATGTTAGTGTAAAGAGGCTACATTTACCAAGGGTGGGATTAATCTTCATTTTCATACAACTCAAAAAGCTATAAATTATTTTAATATTTTTAAGAATAATAACATCTCATGAATATCATTTCTTAATTACTAGCATTGATTGATTCAAGGTTCATCAAGAGGGAGTTAGTTCTCTTGAGTTCTGTTTATCTTTAAAAAAATTGTCCTACATTAGAATCTACAAGCAAGTTTTTATCAATATAAAATGACAATGTATTTCCCAAGATATCTGAGAATATTAATCTCAACAAATTACATAAATTTTCACAATTATTAAATTACCTCATAAATATCTTCTTATTATTTTTAACACAAGAACATATAGCCTT
>JARHVA010002409.1:2182500-2187500 GCA_037957365.1 Torreya grandis
AAATTTCATTATTAGGGTATCATTGATCATGATCTAAATAAAGAGAGGTGGGTCATTAGCTTAGAAAATGACTTCATCATTGATCATATCTTATTTTGGAAACCCTATGGAGGGTTTCTTAAAAGAGGAATCATGTGAAATGGTTTCAATGGAATGAAATAATGTGGATGTTGGACCTTCATAAGCTTGATGAGGTGGTTCAATTTAAATATTATGGGATTCTTATCTATATTGACATTATTTCATGATAAATTTATGATGATATGGTGAGGTTATCATGAGTTATATTAAATGAATATTTCATGGCATGGATTTAAGCTCATCCATGAAGTTCCATTTTGATTTTGGATTAGACCCATAAAGATATTTATTTTAAATTTTAAGCATGACCTTAGGATGTAATGTAGTAAATGGATTTGATGTGCTATGTTGAGCCTTTATAGGTAGAGTGGGCTCATCACTGGGTGGAAAATCAAAAAAAGATGTAGTGGTGGTAGTGGTATCCTCGAGAAGCAATTCATCAAGGGAAGGCTTATTGGGATTAGTAATAGGATATTTGTGAGCGAACCGACAATGGTAGTTAACCTTTCTCATATTCATAAATTTGGAATTAATGTAATAATGATTACAGTTAGCATCAATAACACAACCAAATTCATTAGATCTTTTATAATAAGGTGAAATTTTTGAGAGGATTTATTACATTTTTTATTTGTATATTTAAAGTGGTTAGATTGGTTCTTAGAATATTAAAGGTATTATTTATAAACTTCTAAGGCAATGATTTTGTGATTGAATTTTTCCACCAAATTGATATTTACAATAAATTTCTAAAGTGCATGACATGTCTCATGATAAAAACCAATGTTAGCATGGACCCAAAAAATGTTGGGATCATGCCATGATGGGGAAAAAAATAATGAATGTATGTTTCATATAGAGATAATAAATTCTTATGTTTCTACATATTAAGGGGTGGAGGGGGGAGATTATAATATGATTATCTAAATTGTATGCTCCTACTTTGGGTTGGGGAGGATTATTTTTAAAATAATTAGTATTTATCGCATTTTTTGAGGTTTGAAAAGATTCATTTTTGGTGTTTTGAGATGGTTCAAATTTAGTGATGAGGCAATATTGTCTTTTTTCTTAGTCAAAGGCCTCTTCTAAATTATGAGGAGAGAAAATTCTAAATTTATATTGAATAGGGCCTTAGAGTGGTAACAAAGAGTTTGAATAGATTTTCATCATCCAAGTTATGGTTCACCTTATGTGCTAATTATTTCCATTATTTTATGAAATCATGGGCAGATTTGTTACGAAGTTTCTTAGCATTAACAAAGTTTCTAAGGTTATTCTAAAGAATCTCATTATGTTGAAATTATTTAACTAAATCCTATAACTATGTAATGGTATGTCAACGAATTTGGTTATACCATTCTATCACATCCCCCTATAAGGTTTTAGATAGAAGTTTGGTAATAGCATAATTAATAGTTCTAATTCATTCATTATATATATTTACAAAATATTTAAGATGTAAATTAAGACCAATATCTCCATCATAAGTGAGGGTTGTAAAACATCTTATGAAATACACATACACAATTAATGGATATAAATATTCATTTTGAATATTTTAAAACATCTTATTTTGAATTTGAGATTGAAATAAGGTTTCCATTGGTATCTCTAATGGGAAGAGTAACATGATTATAGTTTGGTTGATTCATGATGAATTAGGGATATCAATTAAGAACTTATAATATGTGGTTTTTTTAGGATATTTTAAAACTTAGAATTATCCCCAAATCACATACAAGAGAGACTATGAAATGAATTAATCAAACATTATGAAGATAAGCATAAACATACACATAATAGGAGACAGATTTAAGTTAATTCACCCAAGATGGGTTACATCCACAAAACTTGTCCAATATATTATTTTCAGTAATAAAAGTGATAAACATAATCTTATAACAAATCCTATTATACCTCTCTACCTTTTTTGCCTCCTCTCTATGTACAATATTTCATTAATTCATCATAATAGTACATCTCAACCATATATCAATACATTTTAGGGTTATAAAACCTAAACATAACCTCTATTGTCAGATTTGTAAACCTTTAATCAATGGCCCAAATTGACTACAAAATTACAATTTAACATGGCACTTTTAATTAAAAAATTCTGCCAACCCCCGTACAACCCCACACACCATGAGGGATTAAAATAATGGGATCCAAACCCAACTAAAATAACATCACAATTCTAACATCTAATCTTAGAAGACAATCAAGCTCCACATCTAACAGGTTTTTCATTTGAAGTATTTGAATATTATTAGAAGCTTGCATAAGGGCCATTTGTTGAACCATTTTTGCAAGGACTTGTGAGGTATCTAGAGGAAGATTAGAATTGGACTTAGGATTTTTATTGTAATTAGGAAGACTCGCCACATTCATCTTGAAAGGAAGATTATGAACATTGGTTTTGGTTTTCCCTAGTTGGTGTAGTAGTTGGGGAAAGTTTACTAAGACTCCCATTCTTATTTGGAGATAAATGGTGTTGTCATCAAGATTGCTATTAATTTGATCAAGATCTCCTAGATCTAAATTTTGTCTTATTTAAACTATGTATTATTTTATAAATATAGGATTCTATTGAGAGACGTTACACCATGAGGAATTTCTATAAATGGTGGACAAAGTGGGAATGAATGAGCAATCCATATAGAATATGAATGGGTTGATGCTTGCTAGACAAATCCTAAGAGGATATATCAGGATGAAAATATTGTATGAAAATATTTAAAATGAAGTAATAACATGAAAACTAGTAAGATAATATTATCCTATCCAATGTAATATAAACCTAAACTAAGAAATAAAATTATGTATGCAGTTGGCTAATACAATATTAATGGAAAAATGAACTATATGTCATTGGCCAATATAGTTGACAAAAACACATAATTGCACTAGGTTTATTAATACAATTGGGCTAAAATTTTCACTAAAATATATGATGATATTGAAGCCAATGCTTAGAAGTAAAAATGGAAAACATTAAAATCATCCAACTAGAGGTTGGGTAATATTCACTTATATTTCACCTTAATTTATACACAAGTTATGATGACCTATAGTTATCCCACTTCTCTCAATAAGTGAAGAATATAATAAGGTCATAATAATATATCCTTCATATAATTATAAAGTGAGTAGTGAAAATAATATCCATAAACCTAGCAAAGGGTATTTTACACTCAAATTTAAAGAGGAAAGGATTATAAAGCCTAAGCATAAGATATGAGGTAATTATAGGTCAATGTAGATAATTTATTGTAACAATGATATGAAAGGGATGTGTAGATGATATGATAAGGATATCATATGCAAGGAATCGATGAACAAGGGTAACTTAATATAAGATAGTTATAAACACTAAAATAATAATTGGTGCAATGGTCAACCAATGTGTAACCTATAAAACCTGAGGTGATAATGTAAATTCTAATCAAACCTATATTTATAACAAATTATTCAACATAAGGAAGATCATGAAAAAGGATAAACACATACATTCACAATAGCAATAAGTAAGCAATATCTAATATACAATGTAAATAAATGAAAGAGTATAGGGATAGAGATATTTACCTTATCGTTTGCCTCAACTTCACCCTCTAGCTCATGTGGCACTTTAAGGAGATGTTATAGGTTGGATAACTTAAATGGAAAGATGAAGACTTAGTTATTACTAGTTGATGACTCCATATACTAGTGTGCCTTCTTAGTTTGACTTCTCCTATTTAGCTTCAAAGACCATAGCACAGGACCTCCAAGATAAGACTCTAACCTCTAACTCATATAAATACTAATTAAGATTATAATTGTGATCAAACTTAAAGAATATGAATGTGGTATATGGTTTAGGAATCAAATATGAACCCTATATATACAACTCAAATACCCATAACTAACCTTGAACCTTAAGCGAAAGGTTTCAGCTAAGATGATACATTAAAAAAGATTTTAGATACAATAGTATTGTATTGTCCACGATAATAAAATATAGAATATATAAGATGGACTCAATATTATATCAGTCAGGCTAATACATATAAATAACACAAGTATAAAATAGACTGTATCGATTTGGCTAATACACTAGGATATATGAAAGTTAAAAAAATATGAATGTAAAGTAGATCAAGAGCTAAGATTAAAGGAGGATCAAAGGAGGTCATATTGTTAGTAATAAATGTACTAATGAATAGTGTGAAAAAATATCTCCCAAAGTACTAGATTTATATCCTAGCCCATTCCTAGTGCACCCTTTTTGGCATCCATAAGATAAAGTGTAAGTAGAGTGATAAAAGTGAAAATATTAGGTGTAAGCAATTATATTAGTGAATATATTAATTCCCATCAACCTATATATAATTTTATACAACGGTTAGGTTGGGAGAGTTGTTCACATGATATCTTTTTATACCCGTTCATTCCTTCATATAACCTTCATACCTCATATGGTGTCCCCCTGAAATCTTGAAACCTTGAAATTTGTCAAAGTATAGAACTGGATAGGATCCTCCAAAACATATAATGTATAATATAACTCATATAGGTCTAAACCCAATCTCAAACATCTTAAAATTACACACACACACACACACACACACACACACACACACACACACACACACACACACACACACACACACACACACACACACACACACACACACACACACACACACATGCATAGATATGTCTATATATGTATTTATATCTATAAAGGTCATAATTATCTTTCCCAAAACACATAATACTCATATATTTTTCTTGTGCTTGCATTTATTCCTTTAATTAGTAAAAGGATCAATTAGAGGTCAAAGTCTTATTTTTTGAGATCTAGTCATGCTTAAAGGTCTTTCAAGATCAATATGAGGATTCCAACTAATGAGGTGTCCTAGTCTTTAGAGTCC
>JARHVA010002409.1:2192500-2212500 GCA_037957365.1 Torreya grandis
TATGTTTCATGGGCATGGTGGCTATCCAAAATTCTACTAAAAAAATCCATTAAAAGGTTATAACTCCTCCCATCCCACAATGTAAAACTTATTTTTTCTTATAAGTTGGTGCCTTTTACATGTTAGCATGCCCACTTGATAATTTTGGCTTTCATGCTCACATGTTCACATGTTAATATAAACCCTTTGTTGAATATTTTTGCAAACACACTTGTGTCATTTTACTATTATCTTGAGCATCACTTTAAATTTGAGGTAATTATATTTATATTATGAATCTAGTTTCATCCTCTTCTAATTGGTATATTCATTTACTTAGTGATTTTGTTGAAAATATGATTTTTTTTATATTTCTAGAGGCCTTCTTCCTAATCATATGTCACTAAAAATCAAAATGCATTTTATCTAAAAATAATGCATCATTTGAGGTGCCATTTGTTTTAACATTATGTTTTTGTAACTAAAATTTATATTTAAAACATAAATTGAGTCATTATACATAAGAAAAATGTTTCCCATTTACAACTCAATTTGTAAGCAAGGTGATTTTTTCTATAAATTATATCATTATAAGTAGTAAAGGGTCACTATTTTATCATTTAACTCCTTATAAAGTGAAAAATATCTTATTTGGGGGTGACACTTACTTACTTAACTATTGAGGATTGAGCCTTATACTTTTTTGGGGGAACATTTGGTTCATGCCCTTTCCTTGTGTTTTTACATTTATTTTTTGACACACTTGAGGTTTTTGGAAAGTCTCCTTCAAGTCCCTTTTATTATCACATTGCCTTATTATTTTAAGACTCCTTCAAGGGCTCCTTTAAGTCCCTTTTATTATTGCCTTGTATTTTTATTGCTCATAATGGCTTTATGCTCTGATATGATATTTAAATTTTGAACTAGTCAAGATCAAACAAAATTTATCTTGACTTTTGGCTATCCACAAACCCACCACCCCCTTGATAAAGTTTGTTTGGTTAAAAATATACATTTTTCGAAAATACCATTGGAAAGTGTTTCATGGCATGGTTGTTGATTTTATTTCTATACTGTAAATTTATAATTACACCTTAAGTTTACTTGACTACATAATTATATTAGGATTTATTATTTTATAATTTATAAATTAATCACATTTGGACATGAAAACCTCTTCTAAAGTCCAGATTGTACACTCATATGAAAAATTACACACTGGAACTACTTTTATTTATGCAATCATCTGCATTAATGCAATAAATTACATTTATGAGGTATTTCATGCTCTATAAAAGAAATGATCTCCATCACTCTCACATTAAAATAGAATGGAGAATAGAAAAAGGGAGTTTAGTAATAAATGTATTATTTTATTTATATCTTATTACCATTAATGCCTTCATGATCTAATAACATGTTAGATCTTTTGGACAAGATAAGATCAAACATACTAATCTAAACTTGTGGATATTGAAGTATCAGAATAAACATAAAAGTATCCAAGTATCTAAACATACAACTATACTTTGGTGTGAATTTAGAATAAACCCTAAATTTTACTTGGTGAGTAGTAATTATAATAGGATTTATTTTTTTCTTATTAAAAAAAATCATATTTAGACATGAAAAATTGTACTAAAGTCTATATTACACACTTACATGGAAATGTACACTAAATTCTAATTCACACACTAAATCAAAATTTATGAAACTACTTACATTTATGCAACCACATGTATTAATGAAACCACCTAAATTTATGAGGCCTTTTATATTGTATAAAATAAAGTCTCTACCTCACTCTCTAACAAAAGAGAGAAGAGAAAGTGAAAAATTATATGTACTAACTTATTTCTACCTTAGTAAGGGTAATAAATTTATGCTCTGATACTATATTATAATTCTAGACTAGCCAGGATCAAACATATCAATTGTAACTTGTGGTTATCCACTGACCCACCACCACCCCTTATCAAAGTCATTTTTGTTAACAAAATCATATTTTCCCAAAATATTGTTTGAATGTTTTTTTTGCCATGGTAGTTGATTTAATTTTTCTAAGTCTTGGGTACAGGGAGGTCAAAAGATTGACCCACACTAAACCTCTTTTTTTATTTTAAGAAGGGAGCTAGGATATGTAAGTTTATTTATGTGGGATGTTTTTCACATGGAAATATTTCACATGTAACTTTTTCAGTAGTAATGGTTTTTTATTTTTTATCATTTTAAATTAGAGTGTTTGTACCATTTGTCTAGATAATTTATCAGTTATTTGTTATTTTTGACACTTCAACATCATGATCATTCATTATTGTGATCACTTCTGACATCCCCATCATCTATTAATTTCCCCTTATTTGATGTGGAATATTTTGGGCCATCTAAGTGGAATGTTTCAGATTTTTATGAGTTATTTTACCATCTTGACTAGTAGTTGGTTAATTTCAACTACCATTTATTCTCAACCCATTAGTTTTATACATTTGAGCCCCTTTATATATGAATTATTACATTTTTTAGGAGATTATTTTTCTCATATGTTATTTCTATAGCTTGAAAGTATATCTAACTCCTTGTGATGAGTGAATTCTACAATCATCAACACCTATGTGGTGGTAAAATATTGGATTCATACCACTCATACAAACTTAAACATTCCACCCATTAAAAATTATAGGATAGGTGTTTTTATACTACCTACTTTGGGTGTTGTATGTAGTTGTCTTTGGTATCCTTATGACATATTTCAACATCTACTTCTGGTATTTGTTCAATGGTACATTAGCCCACATAGTACTCTTTTTGTGATGGATTGAATCCATCCAAGGCACTTATATTTAAATATATTTTAGTAATTCATATATTTCCCAAGAATAATGAGGTTTTGGACATTGCAATCAATGGAAAAATATGTGTTGAAATTATGTATGAAATAAAATATTTTGAAGCAAGTGTTTATCATGATGTATTCATGTGTGATGTCACCACAAAATTAACATAGAGAAATTAATAGAACCTCATTCTCATTCGAGTCTTATTGGATACATGTGCATTAATTTCATATCAACATTAAAAAATTTCTAGTTTAGGTATAGTAAAAATTACCCAATTTATATATTCAATCTAGTTTAAAAATGTTTTAGGTGTGTTTCACAATTTGATTGCATTTATTTTTATTAACAGCCTTACATTGTGTCCAAAACTCTAGATAAAATATAAATTTTGAGCTATGTAATGGATTACAACATAAATGTTGTAATAATTGGTCCATCACTCATGTGAATTCCTATTATTATTCATGAATATTTATTAGTGTTCAATAATTAGTTTTACAAGTTATACCAGGTCTTTCCCATCTCTTATATTATATTCAAACATCACATAATAATAATTCTCATAATATACCTTCTATAGATTATTTAACTATTATGAAGGTTATAAGACCTATAATGTTTATGTTTGGTACATTTTAGTAGTCCATGTAAGGGACATTAATAATGCACACATATTTATGATGGATCATCCAAAAACTCAAGATATATACTTATGTTCATACTCTCTTAATAAAGGATTTGGCACATTTTTTAACATTTTATATAGAGTTCAACATAACATATGAGTATGATTCCTATCCAACAAAATTCTAATTTTATTTAATGTTTATCGATGATACATATAAATATTTGTGAGAGGAGAACATGAATGGATTTGAAATGGGTGTAATTCAAGTTGATCAATGTGGATTCTACTCTTCCTCTAAATACATAGTACAAGTCATAAAATCTAGTAGAGTTGGGATTTTGTTTTAAATGTGGGTTGGAAGAATTTTTAATGACTGCACCCGCTATTGCAAGAATCTAGGTTTGTTAATTATTGATTAATTATCATATATCATCATGAAAATATCACATATAATATTTTATTTTCATTTAGTGTTGTTTCCCTTATCTTTTTATTGTTACAATGTCTTATGTTTTCTTTGTAATATATATAAATATAATATTTTATTTTACTATATATAATTTAATATTTCATGGCCCACTCTATCTTAAAATTTATCCTTGGTAAAATAAATTAGTTATTATATGTCCCTTTAATAATTTCACATGACATTCTATTTTGGATAATCTTCTTTAAGCCAAGACATTGTAGAGGCTAGTTTAGAGAATTATGTTTTGAAGCTTTCATATCACACACCAAACATGTTTATAATATAATAGTAATTATATTTATGTTTAATATAATATCACTCATATTTTTCAATTTAATTAAGTTGGCATGTATGTATTTGATGGACAAAGCCTTATTTGAAGTACTTGATCAATGGTCCACCTTCACTTTTTGAGGGATAAATACAATTAGCTTCACCTGCTTATGAGTAGTGTTATGCATTAGAGCAACCATGTATTAGTGATGATAACGATTAACAGAAATGTCATTTACTCTAAAGATTCCATCAATGTTGATGTCATGGTAGATAGCTACATTACTACATTAAATATTGTTACTTTTTTATTACTTATTTTATTTATGATCAGTAGCTAACAAACATAAAAGATAATTGTGTTGATAATTGTGTATGCTCCCCCTCAGTAATAAATCCTTTCCTAAGTTTTTTTCCCTAAAAAACATGGCATGTTAGTAGATATACCTTCCTATACATTATCAATGTTATCAACAATTTTCTCTTTTTATGATTATTTACTAGCAATGTGAGATTGAATGCACTAAAAATATTTATTCTCAAACATATATCTATTTTATGTATATATTAGCAAAATTGAAACTATATAAATATAAACATTGATGTACATTATAACAGGATACATGTTATGTCCTAATGGAATGTTGATTTATACAAATGTACCTATATAGGTAAAGTATTGTAAAAATAAATCATATATCATAAATATTTCACTCTAAAAATTAGATTTCATTAGAAAAATTCAAAGGATATCTTAAGGTATGAATAACTAAACCAAATGTATAAATTTCCATTTTAATTATTCATGTGTTGCAGGGAAAACCTAAATGGATCTAACCTTGGCTACAATATACATGTAAATATTGTAGGTTATCTCCTTGATGTAACTTAAGAGGGAAAGATGAATGACTAATATCTAACACACAAAGAATTTTTGATCATTATTTAATCACAAAGATTGAAATTTCAACACACTACATATGTCACATGCCATTATGGTGTACATTTTACTTGAAGGGTACAATTAAACCAGTGTATAAATTGAAATGTTTAATTAATAAAATTATTTACCCTTTTGGATACATACATATTTTCTTAATAAAAAAATCATTTATAATGTTTAAAAATTATGTCATAAAACATGTTTACATAGATTTTATTCTTGATGTCCATACAGGTAAAGTTATAGTCAATCAATATTTTGGTCAAGGTGAGGTATAATATCCCAAGGATAAACTTGATGATGAATCCATATTAATGCCTTAATATCATAAAGCACACATAGCATTCAGACATGGTGAATGAGTGATTTATTAAATTATTAAAATCATTCATACCATCTAGATTTTATGTATTAATATGATTATGTAGTCTTTTCCCCTAATGTTTATATGGGGAAGACTTATAGTGGTAACTGGATTGTGGTGATGGATTGATATTAATTTGAAAGAAACAATTATAGATGCACTAACAAATCTCATTATCACATTTTTTATTCACATATATGGTGATCTATATGTTATATTTTGGATTTTAGATTTTAATATCCCATATTCATATGCATTTTTTGTGGGATTTTCCCATGCATAAATTTGTCCCATTTAAAAATAGATGAAGCATTCTCATTAGCAACTTGGGCCAATTACCTCCATTTAATAACATATCAATGTATTTAAGAAAATCATATTAGTTGAAGCTATTTGATGAATATTTGATATTTTCCTCATATTTATGAATATTAGAAATGTTGATCCTGAACTTGAGGATAGGGAGTTTCCCATGTGTAGAGCATGTATCTCATTATTTTCAAAAAGACATGATAAGTGTATTGAATAAATATGTTTCGAAAAAAGAATCAATTTGTAAATGACATTTCAAAGACACTTGGGACTTATATTAGTAATTTTCCATGGTCATTTGAAATAATGAAACAAAAAATACAATCCTTATCATAATAATGGTAGATTGACCTGCAACCTAGAAATACATTCCATTTGGAGATAAATGTCGATTTACATACCATTATATTAGGTGAAGTTGTCTTGAAATATATTACAAAGTATGCATCAAAATTATATAATATATTAGAAAGGCTCCACCATATGTTGTTTAGTATTTCAAAAAATACAGATTTAGAAAAGCTATCTTAAAATGCATTTATTAAACTTCTAATTGATAAAAAAAATTATCATGAAATTTGTGTACAATATTTTTATCATATTTTGTAAAAAAACCCCACTTTTTTAATGTATCTGACCATTTTTTCATTGAATGTTTGGAAAAAATATTCTACACCTCATGTATAGGAGTTGAATCAATTCACTTATCAATTCAATCTTAATTAATGCATACATGAAACAACCTTGTTCATTGCATTCATTATCTCCTATATAATTATCAAAGTGTTTATCTTATGACAAACATCATTACATTTTTTTTTAAAGGAAAAAAATTAATAATAGTTAATTATTCATGTATACCATTGATTATTTTTAGTTCAATCCAAAGATTTTGATGTTTAAGCATCATTATAAAAGTTTTTTCTACACTACATCATTCTAGAAGACTACTTTATTTTTTACACTAAATCAATCTATAAGACCAAAATTATTAACACATTTTGATCAATGCTTGCACAAGGATTTCCCTCAACATAGGTGTAAGGCATTTGGTGCAATATCTATTATTATCATCAATGAATTGGATCAATTTCATCTAATACTATCCATTTTGATGTATGTTGGACATTGTATGGTTTAATCATTTGGCAAAGATTTAACAATGTTTCTACATTTTGCACAACATTTTTTCAAAAAGTGTTTTAATCCAAGCCGAGTAGATTTCTAAAATCTCTTGTTCAATATTTTAAATGATTAACCAAGAGTTAAAGATTGTAATTTTCTTATGTATTAAATAGATGCATCTTTGTCTTTAGATGAAAATGTATCATTCTATTATTTGACACATTTTAATGCAACAAATAGTTTGGCTTCAACACAGTATAAGGAGATGCCAAAATCATTAAATACATAAATTACATAGTTTCACAAATCATACTAAGTTAGAGATCCTAATGATAAAAAATATAGACCAAAATTATTTTTTCAAATAGCTAAAAGATTATGCTTACTTTATAATTTTTGGGTAACTCAACATCAAATTTAGTCATTTAAGATCATGACCCCCTATTTTTAATTTAAGTTTAATAAAATATACATTATAGAACTCAAATGGATGATAACTTCAATAGTATTCATTAATTCTATTTCACTTATAGAAATTACACCCCACCATTCCCCATCCTACCCTGACTGCCATTGTAGGGAAACCATCAATGCAAAAATCATTTTAAATTTATTATGCTACATATTATTAAACTCATTATAGGCACTATAGATACTCCCTAATCCTCATTTAATTTTTTGAAAGTATTCAAATATTTGGTATGTCTCCAATATTTTTAGTTTTGGTCCTTTGATCTTATTATAAAGGACACCCAAAGAATCCCTAACAACACTAAAATATACCATGTAAGTTTTGTCTTTATTATAATCCATCTTCTCTCTTTTTCTTATCCCTTGAATTTTTCCATTAACATCAAGAACATAAATAATAGTATACACTCTATGGATGACCCATAACCCTCATTAAAAATTGAACCAAATAGATTATTGACTTTCAAAAAAACCCAATGCTCCTTTTCACTCCCTATTTATGTAATGTGAAACCCTTATGGTACCAGTCAAAGAAAGAGTAGAAAAGATACAAGACAAAGGAAACACTCAAAATTAGTAATATTTTCACAGTAAAATGTAATTCAAATCAATAGATGATGCATCTAACTATATTCCTAATTTTTATTCGATGTTTATGGATTTTTTTAATTTTGCCATTGGGTTTTATTGGTCATGTATTTTCTCAAGAGTGTGATATTTTAAGGATTTTCATATTTCACCTCCTTTATATTTAAACTAATAAATAAAAAAATTAGGATCATGTGTATGTCCACATCAAAAAAAAAAATTCTACCCTTCATGTTTGATTGACATTATTCTATCAGTATTTGCATTACTCCTCCTTCATGCAATTACTAGCTATAAGGCTACTCTATATAAAATGTAATGTAAAATCAAGATACTAAAACTATCATATTATTAATTTTCACATATATTATTTTATAATTTTAGGACATTTATCTTTTGTTATATTTTTACCTTTGCAATATGAAAGTTGTCACCTTCCACCCAGAGAGTGTGCTTTTTGATGAAAATCCCATAAATTTCTAGTATAAGTATGGATGTGGATAGATATTACTCATATGTCATGAGAGTACAATCCCAATCACTATTTTAGTTAAAATTTAATTGTATGCACAACCTATCCTTCAAGCAAGATTGAGTGGTAGAATGACATGAGATCAATATATGTGTCTACTTTCTTGGGCATATTTTGAAATCAAATAGTGAAGGTTTTAAAATGGTTATATGGTTCCCTTGATAATTAAATTTATAAGGTTACTATCCATCTTGAAAAATTCCTATTGATAGCCAATTTTGATTTATGGCCTCCAAAATCGAGCACAAAATTAAACATTTTGAATGCCACATTGAGAACAATAATATGAGATGAACCCTTTTACATTATCTAAAAGTGGTCAATCATGCTTCCAAATATTTTATCAAATATTTATGGTCTAATAAAGTCATAGATAAGATCAAATCCATTCATATTGCACATTGATGGTTTAATTATCTTAATTAAATCTACTTGGGTTTTTTGAACAACTATACACTGGTGTTTTGGGGATTAAAAAACACTATCAAGTGGGATAAGACATTCTAAAAATTATTTGATGTGGTTACTTAGAAGCTAAACTCTTCAGCTCAATAACTTTAGGATGCTCTGTTAATTCTCAATAATATTTTTACAGTGGTCTATAACATGGCCAATGACAAAGTGAATGTAGTGGATAGTTTTCCTTGTGATTTTTGTAAATCATCATGGTATTTTATAATAACATACTTACTTTAGGGTTATCATGAAGATTTTCACATAAAATAATTAGATAAATTAATAAACCATTCTAATATTTTAAATTCGATCTAAAAGTGTGTGTATGTGTATGCATACAAAGCTTATGGTTGTGTAAAATATCTCTATTGCATGGGTGAGTTGTTAAAATGGAAACCCATATGTACATTATATTTTTAAGAGTCAATTTAAATATTTTTTTTGGGAATATATTATTAAGTATGAGGGAAGTGGTTTTATGTCAATAAATAAATGTGTATTGGTGAATAAAAAAGATAAGCATAAGCATGTATTAAAATACAATGCTCACTCTTCTTATTTCTCTTTGTTACTTCAAAATAAAAAATTATTTTTATTAAGAACATTAAATTTTAGTACTATGGTGGTGATTTTCAATATATAATACTTAAAAATATTTATTAGCATACATTATTTTATTTTAAAGTCATTTTTGACATTAATAATTGATCTATAATTTTCATGTTTCTACTTTTTAAAATTAATGTTAATCTAATTATATGAAAAAATATTTATATTAAAATTAGATTTCAAATAAAAGTGTTTTAAAATGTATATTAAGACACTATGATGTGATTTACTCATGGGAAATGAAAAATAGACAATAACAATAGAATTTGAATGAGATAAATACTATAGTATATAAATTTTTGTACTATAAATATATTGTGAGGATCATCAACACACCAACTTGATAGCATCCATTGATCACTATATGTCTTCTTCTTTTAATTTAAAATTAAAAATAAAATAAAAATCAAATTGAGTATAGATGTGACTATATACATGTACAATTATTATAGTTTTCAGAACCCTATTTGATATAAATTAATATTAATATAATGTTTTTATAAAAAAATATAAATGAACTATTATTGTTATTGTTATTGTTATTATTGTTCTTGTTCACTTTCTTGTTCTTGTTCTTGTTCTTGTTCTTGTTCTTATTATTATTATTATTATTATTATTATTATTATTATTATTATTATTATTATTATTATTATTATTATTATTATTATTATTATTATTATTATTATTATTTTCAAACCTATCAATTCTAAGAAATAATTTAAGAGTCGGTTATCATTATATTATCCATTAAGTTAAAGCTCATAATTTGCGAGATAAAATAACTATTATAACATACAAAACCACCCCTTTCACTTGCACAACCATCATTGATATGTAAAATGTCAACATTATATATAAAATCACCAATTTGTAGAGGCAAGATTCCAAGGTGGTCCTATCAATACATACATACACCCTTAAGTACAATTCCTAAACACAAAAAACATAGCATTCAATTCACTCTCAAAAGGCACATCCTTTATAAATGAAAAAAGCATGACATTTTCGGATAATATATAAGATGTTGGTATGGTGTAGGTCTAATGCACTATAAATAGAAGCATTAAAGAACATGGAAATGATTTTCATATCAACCTTCATTTGCTTTCCTACACAAGTAAATCTTTTTTTAAATGGGTAAATGTTTATGTTCCAAATTTATTTCTTAACACTATAAAAGTATAGTTTAGGCTGAAATTTTATTTTAACAGACCTAATCTTTACCTCTAAGATCTTTTTTGGTTGTCTCTTTTAATATTGCATACGTATAAGGCCATCAGATAATTCAACTCTTTTTATTTTAGTGTCATTCAGTTTGGGAAAGTTGCCTAGTACTTATAGGAAGCATGACTTCTTGTTATTACTATAAGTGACAAAACTAAACATATCCCACCATTTTATCCATTTTCTTGTAAATTTAGGTATTAAGACTTAAATTATTTTATTTTTTTTACATGCAATTAACTTGTCACTATATGCAAAAAAGTATAATATGATTTGATTTTCTTTAGTATTGACTACATTTAAAAACATATAATATCATACTATGAAATAAAGAGCAAAATTTGTCTTATCATCATCACCCTTGTGTTGGTATAACTTCATAACCTCTAATTACAAGAGCTATGAGGTTGTCTAACCCTTGTAATAGTACAATTTTGTAATTTCTAATTACAGTAAGTATGAGGTTATGTAAGGTATATATGAGAATGGTTAATGCATGTATTTTTATTATGACATTATATAGATTTCAAATTTTCTAAATTTTTAATTCAATTATAATATAACATTTCTTAATATAAAATTTAAAACATAATTTAATAAAATTTATATATTTTGATTTTGTAAATGATATTTATCTTATATTCTATTGTTTAAAATATATTTTCCTAACTAAAAGGATGTTATATAAATAATCAAAATAAAATTATACTTTTTAAATAGATTTTTAGCCTACATCCTATACTTTAACATTAATAAGTTTCAAAAGCTAAAAGACAACTATCGGTTTAAAATTGTCGTGCAAATATAATGGGAGAAATACAAATTTAATAATGGGAAAATATTCAAATAATAATTCAAAGCATCTCCAAAGATATGTGAACATAACAAATAAGGAGGTAAACATTACCACATCATCATGCTTGCATAATGGGCAACCCAAGAAGGTACAAAAATAATAAATCTTCCATTGTTTACTTCAAATGTAAGAAGAGTGGCCATGTAGAAAAGAATTATTGGTATACTTATCCATGTTTTGTTTTTGGAATGAATAACCATTGTGTGTTGATGTTCTAGAAGAGTGTATCCATACAAAAGAATCCAATGTCCTTCAAAAATAAGGATGCAATTTGTAAAGACTGTCTCAAAATTAGATTGTGGATAAGGGAAAGAAGGGCATGTTGTCCATGAGAATGGGAAATAAGCATTTCAAACATTGAAATCATTACAACATGAGTGGGAATTAGTATGAAAAATGTTGGGATATTCATAAACAACTTTACCTAATGAATTGTAAGGATCATTTAGAGAAGAAATAAGATGCTACAAGTGAGAGGAAAGTTATTCAGTAACATACAAAGTAAGTGGTAACAAATGAATAATTCCACATATCTAAGGAAGAATCCATGATGATGGAGTATCCCATAGAGGATCACCTATAACCATTTCCAATAGGTAATCATTGTAATAGATCAATCCTAAGAATGTTAGTTACAAAACTTATATTTTGAGTTGCATCTAATTGAATATCTATCCAAGATGGAAACCATCAAAAGGGAACATCCCATAAAGGATTAATCCTCACCATTAAAAGTGTGTAATGGTAAAAAATTATTATTGGTTTCATGAATAAAGTATTTTTATAGCTAAGATGTTGTTTAGAGTACATAGTTAAGCACCTCCACATTCCATGTTATGTTCCTTTGTTGAAAGAAGAAAGATAGCCTCATTTGTATGATAAATTATGGAGGATTATCTTTCGTTAAGAGTGGACTATGGATCATCCATATAATAATTTTTTAGAAGAACATTTATGAGCAACCAATTAAATAAAAAAGTTTGTATCATTTTCCAAATTTTTATGTTCATGTCAATTTGAAATTTAGCTTGTTTTCTTTACCAAGTTCTTGTAGAATATGAAAATATGGGTAGAAGAGGTAATCTATGCTAAGAGAAAGATATAATCCTAGGTTGAAGGCCAAGGTATTAAAAATGTTGCAACATGTTGGTTTTATTTCCTTCCCCATACAAATTTAGAATCACATTGTGTATAGTATGTCTATTTGTTTATCAATGTTATAGCATGAATTTCAGAACTAACATAAATTTAACATGGAAGTATCAACTGGTTTTCATAAATAATAACTACTATAGCATGTTTTTATTACTTTTGGTACATTCATGTGCTAAATTTAAAAAACTGTAGCAAGTTTTTAGCATGATTTTGAATTGTTATATGCATATGGAATAATTTTGCAATAATTTATCCAAAATTGGTATGGTATGTTTTGATGATCTTGTAGCACGCTCATGAGCTCAAATGTTTTTTCATGAAGGGAGAAGACTTGGCATGACATTAGGTCATTGGTAGAAGGTTATAATTGCATCCATGGTAAGTAATACTTCACAAGACTACTACTAATTTTCATGATTGTATGTTTTGATATTCATGTTCCTTTAATGAATATAATGTTTCATTAAATCAATTTTGCATTGGTTTTGATGAAAATTTTAGTTGTAAGATATGGGAATATTTATAAATGAAATTATATGTTTCAATCCATGTATGTTGAATCATTGAATTATAAAACCCAAAATAAGGTAAATTTGTAAAAGTGGTGATATATTTTAACACCACATGCACAATGCATTATTTTTTATTCAATTGTTGAAATAATTTTAAGTATCGAGGAAGATGTTGTATAGACATATCCTCATGGAGAGCTTCATCCTAGCCTCTAAGAATGTGTATCATATAAAAGGGGATAAGATGATTATCAATACACTTAAGAGTGAAATAAGATTAGTTGGTAGAGATTGAAAGGATTCATCGACTCTTTATCAATCAAGGTTTGTAGGTTTCACATTTGGGCAATCACTTTCAAAGAGAGAGGATTAAGGTTGAAGAAGATGAAAAACATATAATTATAATTTAGAAAATAGAAGGTGAATCCTTATCTTTATAGAATATATTTTTTTTGAGACCAAAATACTTATAATATTGGGTGTAAGATTATAAAATTTGAATCAAAAAGATCATCAAATTTAGTCAGGAAGGCAATCAACAATCAAATATGGGTTAATAAGTATTCTTAACATGCCAAGTTCTATAAAAAGGCTAGTTTTTATTATAATTGATTGAAAAAGATATGATTAGCATAGAAATTACCTTTATAGTTCATATTTAGGATCCTTTTAAAAAATTATGAAATTTCAAAAAACATGTGATTTTGAATTCGTAAGCAAAATTTATGGCATCTAGAAGTTAGAGGACTCTTCATGGTTGTAAACTACTAGTTTATGCATGTGAAAAATTCTAAAACTACCTTAATGATTGTAGAACTATCACAATAGTTTTCAAATATCATGTGTTGGTTTGCAAGCCAACCTAGCAATTTTACCCTGCATAACGTTTCAAGTTTTCCAATAGGTGTAACACACATAAAGTTTAATGCATAGAGAAGTTTATGAGCTTTGGTTTTTGACTCAAGATATTATTTTTTGAGACTATGGATATGTTATTATGAATTTATGATCCTATGGGAGTTCAATTAGTAATTTCATTCATTGATTGAGTGTCTAAGTAGATTCACTTATTATTGAGTGAGTTCAAGAGATTTCATTAAAGATATGTAGTTGATAGAAGAGGAAACATAGTAAATGAATGGGAGCTTCGTGAAGTGTAGAGAAGGTAGTGAAGTGTTGAGAACCTTTGAGTTTAAGACTAAATAATTGAGATGCATGAGTTTAGTAATCTCTTTCAATGAATACATAAGTCATACACTAAAGAGTGTAGAAATCATTACAAGAGTAGGATTTTATTTTATATTGGTGTCCTTGTAAACCCAAGAAGCAAAAATCTTGTAGACTACATAACATATTGGATATGAGGAAACATGGATTAAAACTTATAGATTTATCTCACATTGATTTCTCAAATGTATGTCTTTTGTATCTCTCTTTCATGTTGTGATTTATTTCATTACATGAACGATTTTAGTACCTTGAAACAAGTCTAACACATTGAACACTTAAGAGAGATCAGGAATCAATTAACTCAAGCATATGAATTGTTCATAAAGGTTAACTAACTTCACATTTATTTTGAATTTCTATACAAGAATGATAAATTATAGTCATGTATAGAGAAGTAGCATATATAGGATTTGAAGGGTAGTATGTAATGTATGTGGCATGTGGAAATTACATTTTATTAAAGATGATATCAAAAGCACTGGAATACGTCTTGATATACAATTTTAGTAATTTTTATATGGCATAAGACTTGGTTTTAACCACTTGTGTAGTAAATAATTTATGTTTGTAAAGGTTAGATTAGAATACCCACTTTGTTTACATATTATGGTCAAATTTATCAATATTCATGTTATCATAGTATGTTTTTTTCACATGGTTTGAATCAAATTACAAGGTCTATAAATTAACAAGAATTTAGAATCATACTATTGGGTTAGTTAAGTAGGTCAATTGATGAAGCACATTGGATCATATTCATTAGATGCTAGTTAGGGTATAAATTAGTGATGCAACTATCCCATTGATGTTAATCAAGCCATCGATGTCAATAGATGAGGAAATTAAAATAACTAATAATCTGAACTATAGTTTAAGATATATTAAAGGGCATGTGCACAGAGTTGGGGGAAAATTCCAAGGACATAAACCATAACACATACATGTTATTTAAACTTATATAAATATGTATTCATTATATAAATGTGTACGCATTCATATAAGTTTAAATAATGAATACACATTATTGAAAGTATAAAACCAAAAAAATCTCATCCTCTTCATTCCTTCCTTTTGCATTTTGGTGATTCTCATTTGCATTTTGGCCTGCAAGATCAGGTTTCACCCTCAAGCTCTTATTTTGGCTTAAAAGATTCATGTTTTTCCCTCTATTTTCTAGATCTATGATGCCATCATGAAGAAGAGGTATGTTTTTTGTAAATTAAATCATTTTTTAAATTTTTTTGATTTTTTTGTGGATGTAAATTACACATTTATTTTTTAATTTTTCTCTATTAGGTTAGAATGCTCTACCTAAACCTCCACCTAATCCTATGCATAACCTTCTACCCAACCCTCATAACCCTCCACCTAACCCTCCTCCTAACCCTCTTGTATTTTTCCTAGATCCCCCAGGCGACTAGGAGGATATAGTTACTCACATAGTGGAGGACAAAATTGAAATTGAGTAAATAATTAGGAGAATGAAGGAGCCCACTTCCACAAAAACCCATTACACCTTGTTGGAAATATTGTCATTGATGTCAAATGTCTAGCATTATTGGTGATAAAGGCCCCATTGCATTTAATGTTGTTTATAATAAATATATCTTGGCTAATGTGAGTTAATATTTATTTAATATTAATGAATATATTATTGGTTGCATATGAGACAAAAGAGGGCCAATGGAGAAGTCAAGGAGCCATGGGGTAAAGACAAAAGAAGGATGGGACGCATTTTCCCATGAAGAGTCATCTTAGGGAATTCCAAGAGTCACTAAGTGAAGACAAAAGAGGAAGGGTGTAACTTCTCGTGAAGGGACACTTTGAGGAATATGAAAAGTCACCAAGATAAGGACAAAAGTGGGAAGGATGTTTTTGGTCATGAAGGGTCACCACATGACTTTTCAAAGGTAAGAATATGAAGGGTCATACAAGTTTGGCACCATTCTCCATGAGGATTGAAGGGTCATAAAGAGGGAAAGCCAAAGGTCATTTGGAAAGCTATAAATAAAGGCTCGAGAAGTTATTTGTAATATGAGTGAGAGAGGTTGATTTGATATTGTAATATCTAGCTTAGAAGAGAAATTGTGAGAGATGAATATGATTTGTATTTTTTATATCTAGATTAGAAGAGAAAAGGTGAGAGAAAGGAAAGAGATGTTGTAATGAACTATCATTTGTTGAGATAGCAACATTGAGAGATAGGTGTGTGGTATACACAAAGGGGTTAGTGATCCTATGGGTTGGTTCTCGACAAAGGGGTTGGTGCTCATGAATTGTTGTTGGGTTGGTGTTCGGCAAAGGGGTTGGTGTTCCTTTGGGTTGGTGCTCATGAATAGTTGTTGGTTTGGTGCTTAGCAAAGGGGTTGGTGCTCCTGTGGGTTGGTGCTCATGAATAGTTGATGGGTTGGTGCTCAAAAAAGGGGTTGGTACTCCTGCAAGTTGGTGCTTGTGAATATTGTTGGGGTTAGTGCTCATTAACTTACTTGAGATTATTCTCAGTGGTTTTTCCCACATTGGGTTTCAACATTATATCTAGTGTCTCTCTCTTGTGTGGTGTTTATTGTTTGAGTTTTATTGCATATCTCGAATGTTTGATTAAGTGGAATTTGATTAAGGGAAAGTTCTATAAGATATATACTTATTCACCCCCCCTCTCAGTATATCCCATGCTTAATAATTGGTATCAGAGCAAGTTCTTTTTTTGAAAAGTTTTATAGCTTGAAGGTAGATCGGGAAAGCATGATGGTTGGGTCACAAGAAGGATTTTCTACAAATAAGACATATTTTTTTGATGGGATGAATTATGCTTTTTGGAGCATCAGAATGAAGGTTTATTTGATGACCCTTGGATTCAACTTATGGAAACCAATTGTGGAGGAATATGAAGAGCCACAAACATCTACAATTACTCCAGTAGAAAAGAAGGCAAGTGAATGTAATGTTAAATATTTAAATGTTATTTTATGTGGTTTATGTGAATCTAAATTTGTTAAAGTTATGCAATGTAAATATGCTCATTAAACTTAGGTAAAACTTGAGAATATTTACAAAGGTGATGGTAAGGTTCATCAAGCTAAGCTTTAGAGTTTTAGAAGGCAGTTTGAAAGTTTGAAGATGGAAGAAGAAGAAGATATAGCAAGTTATCTCTTGCAAGTTGATCAAATCATAAATCAGATTCAAGGTCTTAGAGAAACATTGGATGAGTCAACAGTGGTGAAAAAGGTTTTGAGATCTCTACCAATGAGATATGATGCAAAGGTTTCAGCAATAGAGGAGATGAAGAATTTAGCCAAGCTAAAGATGGATGAGCTTCATGGTATTCTCATGGCATATGAGATGCGAATAGAACAAGATAAACCCTCAAAGAGAGAAGCAACTTTCAAGACATCAAAGAAAGAGAAAGCTAAGATTCAAGAATCAAGTGATAGTTCCAGTGATGATGAAGATAACAATGGAGCACTTTTCATTTGCAAGCTGAAAAGAGGAATAGGTAAATATCAAGGAAAATTACCTTTTAAATGTTTTAATTGTGGAAAGATTGCACTTTTTTAGCTAGATGCCCAAATAAGGGTAATGATGATGAAGAAAAAAATCCTACATACAAGAAGAATTTCAAAGGCAAATCCAAGAAGGGATTTGAGAAGAAGAGCCTATATTCTAAGGATCATAGCTCAATCAAAGATAGTGGAGTCATCGATTTAGAAGAAGAAGAGATTATATTCATGGCCATATATGAAGGTGATCAAGAAGAAGAAGAAGAGGAGGAAGCTGAAGTGAATATGGAAGGAGATCTCATTTGTGCATTAGAAGAGTTAGAAGCTATTCAAGATAAGAATCAAAGATTAAAGTGCCAGATCAAGAAAAATGAAAAGGAGTCAAAGGAAATTATTGATGATCTAACAACACACTTGAAAGAAGCCAAGAAGAATGAAGAAGATCTCACAGCACAGTTGGAAATAGAAAGAAAATAAAGTCAAAGGTATGTTATTTAAATTGCCTCTTTAAAAGAAGATATTAAGAAATTAGTCAATGATAAAGTAGTTAGTGATTCACAATTTGAGGATAGCACTAACATGCAGAATAAGATATTGGAAAGTCAAAAGGTAAATTTAGATAAAACAAGGATCAGTTTTGAAAAGAAAAAGAACTATGTTGAAGCTCTTACAAAAGAGGAAACAAAAAGGGTAGAAGTGAAGAATATAGAGGACATTTCAAATAGAGAAGATTGGAGTGAACATAGCTACAAAAGGAAATCAAGTCAGAGATATACAAACAGGTCTTATTTATATGGCTATTTTTTTTATTGTAATGGATATGGTTAAAAGAAATTATAATGTAGAAAAAGAGCTAAAACTTTTAGAAATAAGGAGAAGGAAAGACAAGTAGAGTCAAGCAAAAGCCACAACTCTTTTGCTCCTCTATCAATATTTAATGAAGAGACCATAGTATGTTATAAGTGCAACAACTTCGGACACATATATCGGTATTGTAAAAGCATGTTCGAGTCAGTCAAGAAGGATCAGATTTTCAAAGCTCCATTCATCAAGAATAAGGTTTAGACATATTCATGGCAAAAGAAACAACCTATAGATTCTATGATGGTTCAGACAGCCCTACATGTAAGAGGTAAAGATTAGCCATGGTTAATTGATAGAGAATGTTCGAGGCATATGACAGGAGATAAAAGTAAGTTCATTACTCTAAAGAAGATCAATGATGGTACAGTGAGATCTAGAGATAAAACCACTGCCAGGATAGCTAGAAAAGGTACTTTGAGTTTGGATTATGGTAAAACTAAGACTACGAATGTTTTATATGTAAAAGGTCTTAAGCATAATCTATTAAGTGTTAGTCAAATATGTGATCAAGGATACACATTAAAGTTTCATGCTGAAGGTTGTGAGATTATAAGAAAAGATTCAAATGAGTTGATTGCAGATGCTCAAAGGATAGGGAAAAATGTATATGTATTGTCAGATATCTTCTCAAAGGCATGATCAAAGGATACATTCAAATATTTACTAGAGGAGTTGGGAGTAATTTCTATTACTTCCTACCATTGGTTTTTTGCATCAATTAAGGGGGAGCTAAGTGTTAGCTCCAAGTAGGCCCTTTGCCATTGATGTCAAAGGGAGAGAATAATAGGTACAGGTACAAGTGTAGAAATAGGTACAAGGAATAGGTACAGGTGGCTACAATAAGGGGGAGTTATTGTATGTTTTTAGATGACAGTATGTGCAAGTGATAGGATGTGGAAGTTTCAAGATTGAGGTTGCCATCAATGACAAAGGGGGAGATTATTGTAAATATTATCATTGATGTCAAAGGTCTAACACTATTGGTGATAAAGGCCCCATTGCATTTAATGTTGTTTATAATAAATATATCTTGGCTAATGTGATTTAATATTTATTTAATATTAATGAATATATT
>JARHVA010002409.1:2217500-2225000 GCA_037957365.1 Torreya grandis
GGACACTCCTCCATCATTACAAGTCAAGATAGACTTGAGAATTAATTCTATAATTTTATTTGCACAAGCACTCACTGAGTTACGTATATTCACTTGTAATTTTGAATGTAATTTAATACTTTTATTTTAATAATTTTACTATATACTTTGGAAAATATAACTTATATGCATGAATTTATTGTGTATTTAGGGTTGTCATATGACATTTTATAGTCTAATTCAGATGATTACTATGATAAATCCTCATGTTTCTTCATAATTTGACACATCTGTTCATGCAACTAAATATGGCATTGACCCAGTCGAGCATCAATGGAAAATTAAGGAGGACCATGAGATTTTACTAAGTGCATGTTTAAATTATTTTTTATTATAGTTTAAAACATGAGTTTATTAACTTGGTTTCATGTATACTTGTTAATTTTATAATATTTTTTGTATTTGAATAGGTTTGACTATAATTAAGCTATGAGTGTAGTACCCATAGTCAAACCTTGGAGCAATCCAAGGCATTTAGGATATCTCCATATACAAGCAGGGCATCCCAACGAGAGTCTTATTTAAAGAAGGCAAAGAGAGGGATACTATTTGATGATTAGGATGTTGTATATGTACTTTTTTGTATTCTTATATGGTAATGTACACATTTTTGGTATTGTATATGTGTATATGATGTATTCACCTGACATTAGATACTATGTTGTTAGACATGATGTAATTTTTTGTATGCCTATATGGAAATGCATATATTATTGATAATGTATGCCTATAAATGGAATTCGTACATGGTATTCTTATTTTGTACATGAATATTTAAGAAAACCAATGACATGAATATTTTGTACCAACTTAGACATCCACTCTTCTAAATTATCCACTTATTACCCCTTGTTGGCTTCAAATACGAGGCCTAATAACTACACTCTATTATAAACTTGTCCCACTAGGGTTTTAGGCTTATTTGTGACTAAAATTTAGCCATATTTCCTCCATCAACTTGACTCAACCTCCAAACCACCTTCAACACCTAAAGTAGGGAAGCCATACATTTAGCTATCATAATTGTCATTACATTATGTTAAATTTATATGTTTTTTACAAAGAGGTTTTTTGAGTACAAGTTTTGTGGATTGGCATAATTGATCCATATTTTTGCACCTCACCAAAAGTTTTGTCATAATATCCTCTACCTCTAACTAAAAAATTCACCTCCGATACTAGTAGGTGAAAATTCACCAAATCAAAAATATTTATATAGATAAATTATATGTGTTCCAACAAACTTGACACCCACTTCCACTTTCAAGTGCATTTTCACTACTTTATAGAACATCGAAACACTAACAACAATTATTGTCAAAGTTGAGTCTACAGTATGAGAAATCAATTTTCAATGTTTACTAACTAAAAACTAGCACTACCAACACATCTAAAGGGTAGAATAACATCTAGATATAAGTTTTTGACCTCACATCTGGCTTGGATGATAAACCCACCACCCATTCCATGTTCAAGAATGCCCTTCTCAATACAAGAAAGATGTTGATTTTTAGCCTAACTTCAGGCATGCATAAATCCAAAACTATAATTCATATGGAGAAACTATAAGATCCTTCATATGCATGGTCAATTATGATGATTTTACCCTGAATATAGTATAAATAAACTCTAAGATCAATCTATGGTGAAAGTTGCATTAAAGGGTGCTAAAATGCAAATTTTTGGCAGTGAAGAGACAACTTCTTGACCTTCAACTAACAACTTTGACTCTAGGACTGGAAGGTGTAAATCCATTTATTAGAGCACATATATATAGGGAAATTATATGTGTTCCAATAAATTTTACATCCACTTCCACCCGCAAGTGCATTTTCACTACTATTCCAGAGCATGAAAACACTGACAACAAATGTTGTTAAAGATGAAGTTATGGTCTGAGAACTCATACTTTGATGCTTTTTGGTTGAAAATTAACACTAAAAACACATCTAAATGGGAGAATAACTTCTATGACTAGGTTTTTGACCTCCCATCTAGCCCAAATGACAAACCCACCACCCAATCTAGGCTAAAGAATGTACTTCCCAATACAAGACAGATGTTAATTTTTAGCCTAACTTCAGGCATACATAAAACCAAAATTATAATTCATATGGAGGAACTGTAAGATCCCCTATGTGCATGGGAAATTCCTATAATTTTACCTTGAATATAGTTTAAATCACATCTAATATCAATCCATTGAAGAAGTTGCAGTAAAGGGTCCTAAAATGCAGATTTTTAGTAGTGAAGAGACAACTTCTTGACCTCCAACTAGAAAATTTGCCTCCCAAATTAGTGGGTACAAATCCACCACCTTAATCACATCTATATAGGTAAATTATACATGTTCCAACAACCTTGACACCCACTTCCACTTTCAAGTGCATTTTCACTATTGTTCCAGAGCATGGAAACAATGATAAAAAAATGTTGTCAAAGTTGAAGCTACATTCCAAGAACTCAATTTTTCGTGCATGTTGGCTGAAAACTGGCACTGCCAACACATTCAAAGAGGAAAATAAATTCTAGTACCAATTTTTTTACCTCCCATGTGGCCCAAATAATAAACCCACCACCAATTTCGAGCTCAAAAATGCCCTTCCCAATACAAGAAAGATGCTAATTTTTAGCCCAACTTCAGGCATACATAAAACCAAAATTGTAAGTCATATGGATAAACCATAAGATACCTCATGTGTGTGTGAAAGGCCTATAATTTTACCTCTAATATAGTCTAAAACACCTCTAATATAAATCCATGGTATAAGTTGCAATAAAGGGTCTTAAATGCAAATTTTTGGTAGTGAAGAGATAACTTCTTGACCTCTAACTAGAAACTTTTGCTCCAGGACTAGTAGGTACAAATCCACCACTTAAAAAACATCTATATATTCAAATTACACATGTTATAACAACCATGACACCTAATTCTATCCACAAGTACATTTTAACTACTATTCTAGAGCGCAGAAACACTGACAATAAATGTGTTTGGAAGGCTATAAGGAAAAATAAACTTGTCATGAACAATTGTTCAAAAGTTAAAAAATGCCAAGTAATTTTAGTGATTCTTTTAGCTTCAAGAATATTAAATTTTTTATTAATGATGACAACCACGTGAAGTTGGAAGCTGATTTCGGACCACTAACCTATAAAAAACTGTTAGTAATTAGAGATGAAATTTATACATGTACTACCTACAAAATCAAAAACATTTGGTAAAATTGATTACAACTACATTTTACAAGGCAACATACCTATGCATTTCAATCTAATGAAGCACTTGGATCTGCTCTAATCTTGATATTATCAGGAATAGCTTCATGGTATGTCTCACGAACTTGCCATATATTCTTGTTTTTTGGCTTCCCATGATATTTTTGTAATTAAATATTCATTACAAGAATCAAATTTGAATAGTGTATAATATTCCTATGAGTTTCAATATCTTCAAACAACTATACATTTGAATTTTTTTAAGGATATCATCAAAGCTAAGTTCTAGTGACTACCATAGACCCAATGGAATAATCAATGTTTTCTCGATCTATAACTGGGGCAGTCAATTTTTTCTTTCCATCTACACACCAACATAAGTAGTAATTTTTTCCCTCTTCATTATCCTCATCTACAATTACTACAAAAACATGGACTACATCATAAAAAATAAAATTAATGACATTATGAACATAGATTATGAGAATAAATAGTTTATAAGGATTAATCTTCTACCTAGTTGTATTAGATTTGATATATGGTCAAAGCCATGTGAGGATGTCATGTAAGTAAGTTGCAATGATGGTGGAACATGATATGTATTGATTGAAATTAGAGGTTTAGAACTCCAGTCATCCACACACTATTGTGACTCACACTCATTCCAAATAAAGTCTATGCATGCAGAACAAAAGCATGCCAAGTGTCACATATGAATAATCCAAGAACCTAAATTTGAGCTACTCAATAAGTGGAGCTCACTTGAACCTATTAGAGTCATATAGTCATCATAATTTTCCAAATATTTTTCCTCCATTAACCAAAAATGTCTATGAATAGTAGAATTTGCTTGAGCACCATGATATATTTCTCATTACACCATTTAACCATAGTTTTGACATAAATAAAATTAGTAACATTATCAAATTTTAACTCCTCCCTTGAAACGACTCTTTTTACATATGCTCTAGCATAATCATAGTCCCTTTTTCAGTGGCTAACCTCAGTGAAACTCTAAGTATGTTCTACACTAATGGTAATGTGTATCCTACTTAACCAATAAAATATCCATGCATTCTTGAATTATGATGTGAAATTATCTAACCACATGTAATGTTGTTTGAAAATAATGTTCCTTTGAGTCAACTGTCCATATAACTTCTCAAAACAACCTTGCACATATTGTGTACAATGTGATAGATCATCCCTGATATAGAAATAGTACTCCATTAATGTTTTTTGATTTTCCTCTGTACTATCAGGTGCATGCATGAATGTTAAGCACGAATATCATAACTTCTATTAAGATGTAATACTATGATTGAATTTCTATTTGTGGTTTGAATATGTAATTTTTAGCAAGGTCGACTATTGAAACAATAGAATCAAGTGGGAATGTGTCCTTTCTTAGTTTGAAATTTTCATCCAACCATTTATCCTTGTGTGTGTACCTTGCATACTCATAAATAATTTTCTCCATGAATTTGACCTTAAATTTTGAAAGAAGTATCTCTTTTGTAACAAGCTCACACCTTTTAGATTCTTTTCCATCTTTTACTAGATAAGCCAGAGATTTGCATTTGCTCAAACCAACTAATTCTTATCCAATTATACTTATGCACTCCTCATTGATACATGTTTTTAATATTGGTAATCCACTATAAATGCTACAATTTCCATCCAAAAATGCTTTCTTATTAAAGAGCTATCCATCCGGTCTTTCATAAAAAATATTTGGAATAAATTCCCTAACTGATTTTGGTGAAACTTATATGCCACGCTCCTGAAAAATATTGTTAGTATGCAAAGTACAATAGATATGGAGAAAAAAATCATAGTGTATTGAAAATTCAACATGTTGCCTACAAAAACAAGTGGTGTGTGTGTGATTTATCTTTACATAAAAATGTGTGACCATCTCAAAAAAAAATTGATTAATAGCAATTTGTGGATGTTTTTTCAAAAAATTAGAGTACAATTGTGTTTGAGTCATATCGAAGAAATGTTTTGGATGTGGTTCGTGATTATGAGAAGTAACTCTTCTTTTCACTACATCTCTTGCATTGGGTGAAACTCTTGTATTATCTTTCCAAAATTGTACAAGTAACTCTTTCAAAGCATCAACCATAGCCTTGTCCTTTCATGAAAGTCTACCAGATAATGACCAAAGCTCTTTCATATTGGGTTCATTAATTCTTTCACATCTTGCAATTGTTTTCATTATTTTTTTGTATTTATATCAAATTTTCAACTTGTTTTTCAAATCAATCTTTTTCCCTATTTTACCACTTATTGCACAAGTTGTCATTATACATCATGCAGCCTTAAAATATTTATTGTGTGATTTTGGGCCTACAATATGATATGTATCATGAAGATTTTCAAAATTTTCATAATTTTCATTATCCATATTAGATGTTATTAATCCTAATATGTACATTATAGGTTTCATCTTAATCAATTTCATCAATGAAATAAATAATCGACATCTTTGACTATCATACTCCAATCTATGGAATAAATTATCTCAAATTTCTTGAGCAAATCTTCTTGAATGGCAGTTATACATTTTATTATGTATTGGTTTCAAAATATTTTTATCAACTTCAATTAAGTACTTATCTTTTATATGGAAAATTTTTAGACGTGTTATTTTTGGTGGAATCCATTCAGAGGGTGTTTCAAAACCATTATATGTTTCCATGAAATTTTATTCATTGTTTGTTTATTCATTATGTGTTTCTATGAAATTTTATTCATTTTTAAATTCATCATTATTTGATTCCATTAAAATTTATTCATTGTTTGTCAGTAAATTATCATGCAAAGGCTCTTCATCAATACAATCAAAAACATTAAACTTTGAATGTGAATTTGAAACATTATATAATTTTCTATTATCAGTTTCATCATAAGTCAACTCATTATTATGAATTTCATCATAATTCAATTCATTATTGTAAATTTCATCATTATTTAATTTATTATTATCAATTTCCTCATTATCTAAGGCATTTGGCTCATTAGGGTTAGTGTTTGTACCTTGTTTGGAATGAATTACATGCATTCATACCTTTTTTTTTATCTCAACTCTTTTAATTGCTCTGATGTTTTATTATTCAACATATTCATCCTCTCTAAATGTGAACCAAAGCCCATTTTGACAAAATCAACCAAGAAATTACTTCAAATGTGGGGTCTAAGAAAATTGCAACCAAGAAAGTACGTAGAGTACGTAGGGAATGTTTGTTGGGATAACAATCTTGATTATGGATAAAAATAGTTGTTGAAAAGTGAGTCTTTATTTGTAATTCAAGGAATGTGTATGAAATATAGGAATGCATACCTATTTTTATAATGCATATGCGTTGTTTGAAGTATAGGTATATACTATAAAAACAAGCAAAAAAGCTCATATTCAAGCATTTTTTCAATTATAATAATATAATATGATGAAATAACACTCAATAATACTATAATATGACACATAAAATCTTAATATGATGTAATAAGACTATCAGATCTTGTAATAATGTTATTATATCATGCAATAAGGCTCACTATGATGCAATAAGACTATCATACAATGTAATAAGACTATCATGTGATGTAATAATATTATCATGCAATGCAATAAGACTATAGAAAGATATAATAAATCTCTAATATGATGTATTTAGGCTATCATATGATACAATTAAGCTATCATATGATGCAATAAGGCTCAATATGATGTAACTAGGCTATCATATGATGGAATAAGGCTCAATATGATGCATAAATCCCTACTATGTTGCATAAATATCCAATACATGATGAAGTAAAACTATTGATAAAACTATGAAGTAATAATACTAATGAATGATGTAATAATGCTCAATATGTAAGATGAAATGAGCTAATTTTGCCTAAAATCCCATCAGAAGTCCTTAAAAAACTAGGTGAATTATAGGTTCACAAATTATCACTAATCACATTCATGAATTTATATATTTATGATGAAATCAAAGAACTTAGGGGTTGTTTTTTTATAAAATTAGGATTTAGGGTTAGGGGTTTAGTGTAACAGGTTTGTCCATGTGTATATGTCATGAAAATAGGGTTTAGGGTGACTACATACATGTTCAAGTGATAAAATTATGGTTTACAATAAATGTGTCATAAAACATGACCTAATTTAGCCCTTTTAATCATATTATAGACTCCAATTTAGGTTCAATGGGTTGAAATCGGCCACATTGG
>JARHVA010002409.1:2230000-2327500 GCA_037957365.1 Torreya grandis
TGAGAGTTTTAGGAAAAACTAATAAATCTCAAATTCAATTATCAAATACACTATGGATTTCAATATCAAAATTCTAAAAATTATTACCATTATGATGAGCACATTGTCCTCTTTCTAAATGTATGATTTTTATAATTTTTGGGTTGTTTTAAGGTTTTAAACTAAATTTATTTCTAACAAAACCTTTTTTAGGTCACTACATGCCTCACCCATACATGCCTATTCATGTTTATCTAATTTTTATTTCATTTATCTAAATATTAAAAAAATTATATAGTACCAAACTGGGCCTAATTATACACATATTCAAAAAAAATCAATTTCATTTTTTTTGAGGTAGTTAGGGTGGGTCACACGGATGGCTATCGATTTTTTTGTCATTTTTTGGGATATACTTAATTGTAAAATTTTAAAAAAATATATTCATCAAAAAAATATTTAAAAAATTATTAACACAGTACAAAATCTAATCTAAATATTCACCAAAGGGTTTATAACAATATTAAATGATGCTCAAAAAATGGTGGGTCACACAAAATGGTACAATTCAATTTTATTTTTTTAAATAAGAGCTCCTCTTAAAATATTAGATGTTTGACTACTTATACTTAACCATTTTTCAAAAAAAATATTTTTTTGGAAACTAGACTTTGAATTATACAATTCATACTTTTATACCACCTTCAAATTTTTAGTGTAGCCATCTCTAATTATCTTTAGAATTTCACATTTATAAAATATCAAAAAAATCATGTTCACAATTAGGCCCTTTTTTATCCCCCCAGTTGTTGCACTTACCCTAAATTAAAATTTTATTAACTAATAGTAAACACTATAATGAGTTGGTAAAGTGACTTGGTTTTTCAAGCACCACCTAGATTCAAATATTAATTTGGTTTTGGAGGCTAGTTGTGGCCATTGATGGTAATCTTGGGATGGTTATGGCCATTCATTGGTATTTTCATGTCAGTTGCGGCCATTATTGGTAATTATGGTACTTGTGATATATGATCACTTGGGAATTTGGGCCCCATATTATATCCAAAATTAGTTGTATCTTTGGTCTAAATCAAATAGGATAAGGATCCCACCAAAACTAGTATCTATAAAAAAAATTAAAAATATAGACATTATAATGTAAACTATATAAATAAAATTATAATAAGACCACTAGGAGAGCATGGGGAATCCATGATTATGAAAAGTGTCACTAATCTCTTTATCATGGCTTGAAAATTTCTAGAGAAATATTTGATAAATGTGAGACTTTGTTTAACACGTGTTAAGAAATCCCATAATACACCTTTGGCCTTTCTCATCTTATTCATTAGGTTCAAGGTTTAAAATCCAACAACATTGCTTCTATAGCGACCCTTTTCTATTTAATTTTAAGCTTTTTGAGTTTGATATATATCTCCTAACTCGTAAGAGATGATTTCTTATGTTTTTATTTCAAATTATTATCTAATCTAATACAAGAGGTGATTAGTGCATATTTTGTGCATAAAATTATTTCCAAGTCTAAAAAAGATATTTTGTTTTCTTAATTTAAGATCTGACGTCCTTGGTTAATTTAGGTTGAATGATCTTGTTGAAACAAGATATTTATTTCTAATTCTATTTGTGTAATTCGATTCACTCCAAAAAATTCTTAGATTTGAAAGAGGCACAAATTGTGAGCTTATTTTAGGTAAACTATGATTGTGGATAAATCACCATCAGTCGATAAAAAACTTATAGAAACCATGTTTTAATATAGATATAAATTAAAAGACTAATTCAATGAAATGAAATCCATTTTCATAAATTATTTATAATTAAATGCCCCAAGAAAATAAAAAACTCCCACATTATTCTCAAACATTTCCATTTCTAATCTATGTCATATCACCTATTTCAATAAACCAGTGTTATGGTACGATTTTAGTTCTTATTGTCAAGAGAAATTTTTATGGGTAACTTAGTAAGTTAGAGAGGTGAAAAATAAATATGGTAAAATTAAAATATTTTGTATTTTTTAGGATACATTTAATATAAATGGTAGTTGAGTTTGTTCTGAATGATATATAAATAATAATAGACATCATTCCCATAGAAATGAAAATTATCATTATGACGTGATGACCAAAACATGATAATTTAAGAATGGAATTAATTAATAAATTATGAAAATCTACCAGACTATAAGGATCAATAATACTTAATTTATGAAAATATTTACATAAAAACTTATTTGACAAAAAATAAATCTCAACATTATATAGTGCTAATGAGAAACTACATCAGAAAACTCTTCTCTCATGACCAACCAATGAGAGTTTTGAAATGTATACATGTCATTAGTTGAATGATATTATAATATCCTAGGGTTTGACAAAATGTGGTGATCCCCCTCTCCATCATTTCAATATATCCATGCCCATTTCCTTCAAGTTTGTAGAGTGTAATGTCGAAATTGTCCTTGTTCTACACAAAAAGTCAATAAATATAACAATCTAGCATAATTTGTGTAGTACTAAAGCTTGTCAATAGGATCAGTGAGTAATGGTTATTTTTTTTAGGGTTTCATGTATGATGAAATGGGGAATGTGGTTCATATTCAATGGATTTAATAAATTCAACCTAGTGTTGATGACCAACATGGTGAGAGTAGGTACATTGGATGATAGCAATTTTTTCAAGGAACATGTTTTGTTGTTGCATGGGTTTTTTTCAGTAGGTTGTTTTAAAATGCATGTTACATGTTATGAACCATTTGGATTTAACTTATGATTAATAATTATTAAATTATTCAATAAAAATAATTTTAATCTTATTTGTTCATAATTTTAATGTGTAATTATATAAAGTTGCATTTTATTTAACATAATATATAAATAAAGTAATTTTTTACTTTTTAATTGGATTAAAATTTTAGATGTTATGGAAACCTTCATTTGATTCAAGGAAGGGAGATTGAAATATTAATTATCTTATTAATGTTATTAGGAGTAGTATAATATGTATATTTAGAATCTAGGCATGCAATAAAATAACTCTAACCATATTATCAATATATTTATACAGCATAATATTATAAGTAGAATTATACACCAAAAAATTTTAGAAACACATTTTTATGATAACATGAATAATTTTTAATTTTTCATGTAATGGATAAAATATCTGGGATACATTACACACACAAGGCATGCATGTGTGAACCTAACCAAGATTAAAGTCATACAGGAATGGGAAACACCAAATAAATTTGCATAGATTCAAATAATCATAGAATTATAAAGTTATACAAGAGATTTGTGTTTTATTTTTATCCTTTGAACCAAGATACCAAAGGTGGAACCAAATAAATTTTTATCTAATTAGTTGCATAATGAAGATAATTTCATGATTGAAAATTCAAACTCTATTTTGTGCTAGTACTTGTATTACTTGCCTATAAATTTAGAAGATCATCCAATTCATTTAGTAATAAAATTGAATATAACAAATGAGTATTGATAACACAAGTCCTATAAAAGAGTTAATTTCTATAATAATGGATTAAATAGCATATGATTGGAATAAAAGATACCTTCAAATTATATACTAATGTTAGATGATGAGGGAGTGATTAGGGATGCTGAATTATGTTGAGGGTGAATGATGGAGTGATGAGGGATGGTGAGGGTCAATAAGGGAGTGATTACAAATGATGAGGGATGAGTAAAGAGTAGATAGGGATTATGAAGGATGTGGAGGGAGTGGTTAGGTATGATGAAGGATGGTGATAATCAATGGAGTGATTAGGGATCATAATCTCAAGTGATTAGAGATGATGAGAGAAAATGAAAGCTAATGAGGAATTGATTAGGGATGAAAAGGGATGAGGAGGGACTAATTAGGGATGACTAAAAATGATTATCAAGTGATCAGTAATGATGAGGGAAGAGAAAATATTAATTAGGGATGATGAATGACTAGTAATGAGTGATTAGGGATGATAAGATATAGTGAGGGTCAATCAAGCAGTGATTATAGATGATAAGGGAATGATTAGCAATGACTAGGGATAATGAAGATCAATGAGATAATAATTATGGAGAATGAATAATGATTAGAGAGTGATTAGGGGTGATGAGGGATGAGTAGGAAGTGATCAGGGATGAGGGAATAATGATGAATAAGTTAAATTAACACAAAGTGGTTATTTGATGTGTGCAAGTCATCAATATGACCTATACTACCTAAATCACACCACTTTGAATCAAGTTCAAAGTGAGTGTGTTGTAAACTTCAATTTTTCACAAACCTAGGACTTATATAAAGGCTAATAATCAATTTAGAGGGCACAAAAACCTAAAAAATGTTTATATATTTAATAAAAATGGACATCAATTACACATTTTATGTCCTTAAATCCTTAGGTTCAATACCTAAACCCTAAAACTACTTAAGTACTAACCAGATTAGATTTTGAAATACTATTTTCCACATCATAAGATGTGAAAATGTGAGACCAACTCTATCAAATGTAGAGTGACCCTAATTTATTATGTTTACTAAAATAAGTTTAAAGTATAAGGAATTATACTTAAAATTTAGAGTAGTAAATTTAAGCTTCAGGTCAAGATTAACTTCATGTGCATGTTCACATGATTTTATGTGCAAAATAATAGGAATGTGATCATGTTAATGATTTTATAATAATGTGATCCTATTATATATTAATGTGATCACATTAATAATGGGATCATGTCATTAATTTGATCATTATATTTGAGTTTGAATTCAAACACCAAGCCTTTTAGCTCAATAATGGATTGTATTTTTGACTCAAAGGCTTGGACCTGTCAATTTATAACTGAGTTTGAGAGTTTTGATTTAAAAAAACAAAATTCAACTTTGATCTCTAAATACACTAAAAAATTAAATGGTAAAATTTTAAAAATAAATACCATCATGATGAGCATGTTTTCCTCTTTTCAAAAATATGATTTTTATAATTTTTTGACTAATTTAAGGTTTAAAACTATGTTTATTTCTAACTATACATTTTTTAGTCTACTACATACCACAAATATGCCTATACATGTTCATATAATTTTATTTTCATTGATTTAAGTGAAAACCAAGTTATATGGTCACAATGTAGGAATAATTCTACACACATTAAAAAATTGTTCTTTTTGAGGTAGTTAAGCATGCCACATAATTGGATATCCATTTCAAAAAATATTAAACAAAATTAATAAAAAAGATATTAATTAAAAAAATATAGGTCACAAACCAGAGGATATTATCTAAATATTCACCAAAGTGATTCAAACAATATTAAACATTGATAAAAAAAATGGTGTGATGTACAACCATTTATCAACTTTGTTTTCTCTAAAAATAGGAGTTCATACTCAAATTTTATATTTTTGACCTAGTTATACTTAACCATCTTTAAAAAAAATTAGTGTTTTCTAAATTAAACTCAAAATTCTACTTTTAATTTTCTTTCACCATCTTCAAATTTGGAGTGTAGATATCTCAAATTATCTATAGAAGTTTAGATTTATTAAATTTTAGGAAAATCATGTACATGGATAAGCCCCTTTTTATCCCCAAACTTTGTGCATTTACCCTCAACATAATTGTCTCTCCTTTCTAATTTATTACATATGAACTACCTTGAAAGGATTGAAATGGATCATCAACCTACCATACTCAAATAACACTTGTAATTTACATTTGATATGAATACAAGCTAATTTCTAGTCTTCTTAATGTTGTAGCTAGTATATACTCATGGTAGTTTGATTAATTTTAGTGATAGTCTACAAGTTCCTTCCATTTTTTTTTATATTCTTAAATTATTTTTATATTATTAGTCATCCTAGTAGGTTATATGAAGAATGATGCATGATTTTGTAATATCTAAGTGTGGATATTGTTTCACTAGTGTCTCCTCTTAGACCTCTTGATCATCCCCTCTTGGTTAGTGTCTGTATCATAACATTCATATTGAAATATGGATGCTTGGAGACTCATGTTAAGTTAGAGGAATAGATTTCAATCCTAATTCATTCTCTTAGTGCAATATGGGCATGTGGAGGGTGTCAAATTTGATGCACCACCTCTGATTTATTAGTTTTTAGTCATTTCTTCCCCTTTTCCTAGTAATGAATAGGTTTAGTAGTAGTTCTAGGTGATAAATCAAGGGAGATATCCCTATCTATATATTCACCTCATTGATTAGGCTAGCAACAACCCAAAAGTGTCTTAATGATATCAACTAAATGAGGAAGGCTTGAACAACCTCCTCAATGGTGAAATTTAAAGTGATAACAATTCTAGCATGCCCCATGGGACCAAGAAATTAATCTATTGAGGAGTTTTTTGATTTTATTCTTTAATATACCAGTATTTGGAAGCATGAACACAAGCATCAGTGGTAAATCCAAGTGAACCACAAATGGTTTAAGTAACCCCAGTGCTTAGAAGATAATAATTGGTATGTATTCTCATCATTCATTTGGTTAAAACACATATTCCATGCCTTCATATTCTTCATATCATGATGTAGATTTAAATAGTAGAATCATTGTTTCTCATTAATTTCATTTATCTTTCTTTATCTTTTAGAGATGCTTTTGGCAAACCCTTAATATATTGTATTCATGTAATATGTTCTTCACTCCCATATTCCATTCTTATCCTCATGTGGACAATAATATCTAAATTAAATTAAATTAAATTTCTTGGAGTCAATAGTGATCTTGAATTTCACAAAAATTTGATGGAGTCCAAAAAAGGTTCATAGGGTTGATGAGATTATAAAGGACTAGTGTTAGAGATGATGTTTTTTTGTTAGAGAAGGCCACATTCTTCAAATATATGTGTCAACTTTGGAATGGATTTTATACATCCATAAGTATGTGGAGGATGATGAGATCATGGGGAAATATTTGAGCCCAATATTCAAAGACACTAGGATCACACCAGAAGGTACAATCCTATGATTCTTGTAACCATAATTCACTAATTTATCACTGTAAGAGGAACTGACATAATGATCTCCAAATGACCATAAGTTTCACAAGAAAACACTAAATGTCACATTATGAATCTCATCAGAAAGATCTTGAAAATATATTTTAGTTAGTGGTGGCTAAATGGGGCATTCACATCAATATTTTACCAAATTTATTTTCACTTGTATGAAGGGTTAAAAAGCCTATACAAAATAATACAACCTAAATATTACTAGATAAAAATTATAAACAAAGGTCTTATGAAACTATAACTAAGAAACTAGAGTTAAGAAGATCCTTGTAATTTATATTTTCCAATCCAAAATTAAGATGGTCTTTCCCCTAAAACACATTATCCTTGTTAAAGTCCTTCTTGGGTGATGAATATGAAACTGCTTAACCAATAGAAAAGGCATTCTAGAAACTCAAGTGACATTAGGGCTTGACAAATGAGAAACACATTGGTTGGAGGTCTTTAGGCACTCAATCAAAAATGGTGGGGGGAGAAGGTTGAGTTCTTATAGGAATTCCCTTATCCCTTATAAGATGTGCATAAGAACTCCTCCCCTTCATTTGGGGAGTTCTTTTTCATTATTTAAGTGTTTTTTTGTTGGTCATTCCTTCTTTGACCCAACCTTAATGGTTGTTAAGTACATAAATGACTTAATGTAGAGAGCATAAAACATAAATGTATTTATGACTTAAATACCATTTCAAGTTAAGGAGGGAAAACCTTGAGAAAAATGGTGGAGGAGAAGGTTGAGTTCCTTTAGGAACTACCTTATCCCTTCTAAGATGTGCAATAAAATAGAAGAGTATTTATACACTGAACATACAATTTCTATAATTATTTTAAAACTAGTACATATATATTAAATGCATCTATCTTAAAATTTTTGAGAGATGTTAATTTGAGGCCCCTTATTGTAAATGTTTCACATATCAAAATTATTAATAACTTCATTACCTTATTCAAAAATTTCCTATTGGCTAGTGAAAACTCATGTCAATCTAATTACACCAAAGTGTCAAGCTCAAAATAATAATTTTTGTATAATAATTTGGGATCCAAAATTCATCATATTTTCAAACTATTATGATTTTATTATAGCACACTTGCCAAACACACCACAACCACAACCAATATATTTTATTTTTTTAATGTCTCTTAACAAAGAGATGACATATCTAATGGAATGAAGTTTAACACTCTGCTTGGATAACCAATCCATAACAATGATCATAAATTATATATAAGACAATATTACTTGTCATAATGTCTTATAATTATCTTCTACATTCACATCAAACATCATTAGATGAGATTTTGGTATTAATTTCTTTAAGGTAAAAAGGGTAACTTCTACTTGACAAAAATTTAAAGATTTACAAGGTTGACAATTAGAGAATAACTTAGTTTACTAATGTTATTACTACTTAGTCCTTTAATAAAAAATTAGTGAAGATAAATTATGTAGAGAACCACCATTACCAATTCCAAATTGTGATAGAATAATATGATGCAATTCTTATAAGATTTATCATGATGTATATTATAATGAATAGATGTGCCTCTTATAGTTTATTAGTAATAGGTCAACACCCCAAATTGAACCTCTGATTATTATTAATAATCTCAACAATAATTTGGACATTTTAAGACTTTGGTGTCCATTGTAAACATAAGGATATGCATTCTTTGTGTGTGAATAATTGACCAAGTATCATTCTTAATCAAGGCAATTTCCATTCCTTCCTAGAGAGTAGTAAGATGATAATAATATTTATTTAACCATAGAATTACATCCTATCTATTTATAAGGTTTATTTCCAATAATATGAAAATATAATAATTAGATGTATCAGAATTATAAGTGTAACCTATTTTATTGAGATGGAGGCAAAAAACACCCTATAAGATAATAATCTAATCTAATCTCAGTTGTCAACACCATTATCCGTTACAAATATAGGCTTATCAAAAGGGGTTTCCAAGATTTAGAGTTTGAAATTAGTGATGATTTTATTAATATCAATTTATTATTTAGATCATTAACTTAACAAATAATTGACATATATTATTAGATCAAGACAAAAGAGTTATCTCTCATTAGATGCTCTCATCATTTGGAAAGACTTTCATGTTATTTAATTATACTTCTTCCCATGAAATGACAAGTTTAAGTAAGGTAACATGTTGTGCTATCATTAATTTAGTATATATCTAAATAATTTACATAGGATAGGCACTCAAGTCACCATTGAGAATGTGAAAAAAGTAAGATTTAAGAAACAAAACACATCCTCCACAACTCTTGTCACTTAAGGGAGTAATCATACTACTATGATAAAATATACTTACTTATATTAAGGCGGAAAGGATTTCATTCTTATCCAAAATCAAGGTTGCATAAAATATTCACAAGAGTAATCCATACTAAAATTATCCTATATTATCCTCAAGTAGAAATGAACATAAATATCCTAATTAACTTGTAAGAGTGTTATTAAAATTTTGTAACGAGATAATTTTAATGGAAACATAATATATGTACATCCTTTATAAATAATCCAACAAATAATTCAAATTGAAATCCTTATACTCATAAGTAAATCATTAAAATATTGTAATATAGAGTTTCATATTCAAACTTTGCTTTTGTTAAGTAAAAAGATGTATCCCAGAAAATTATACCAACCTTATGTTTCCTTACCTATATTAAAAAGACATGTTGTCAAGGGTAAAATATAATATTTCCCTAATTTAGAAGGACATTTATCATACAAAATAAGGTATTGTAAAATAAATAATCAATCATTTTAATCATTGATTATCTAAATGAAAGTTCTTAAGCCACTTCCTATAATCTAATTAAAATCTTGTAAATTAGAAGACATGTTATAATTGAGCTCATCCTCCATAAAAGTTATAGAAGTAACAATGATGTGGCTAACATAATTCACATGAATTACGTAATATTACAATAATTTTATGAAGATTACTTACAAGGTTTAATGTTGTAGCTAGGTTAATCTTAAGCTAACATGTAACCTTCACAATATTATCACATAGTAATAATATTCCATTAATTACTAAGTCAAGGTCTTGAGTCATAGATTTGAGACAACTAGATTATTAATCCATTTGACAAGATTTTCAAGTAGAGATGGGACCATTTAGGTTTTTTTATAATTTATCAACAAGGGTATGCATTTTAGTTTAATGAGTAGTCATTCCCTCTACCCATCTGTTCCCTCTATGCCACCCTAAATAGGGCATCAAAAGTTAATTAATTAAATAAATAAATATTATAAGGGATTAATTGTAACACATGTGAACATTCAACAAGAAGAAACATGATATATATTAATCCATCTCATTTAACACACTCAATATTTAAATATAGTCAACCAAGATGATCAATAAAGGTTACTCATCTCATGATTATAACCACCATTTCAAGTAAAATTTCTTTTACATTAAGATGTCTGTGTAAAGAGGCTACATTTACCAAAGGTGGGAACAATTTTTATTTTCATACAATTCAAAAAAATAGAAATGACTTTCATATTATTAAGAATAAGAACATTTTATGAATATCATTTCTTATTAATTAGCATTGATTCATTCAGGGTTTATCAAGAGGGAGTTAATTCTATTGAGTTTTATTCATCTTTAAAAAAATTGTTCTACACTAAAACCTACAAGCAAGTTTTTATCAACATGAGCTGAAAATGTATCTTTAAAACTATTTGGGAACATTATTCTCTAAATATAATAATCATAATCAACAAGAAGAGCCAAAAAATTACCTACATGTTCATAATTATTGTACGGCCTAACAAATATTTTTATATGATTTTTAACAAAAGAACAAATCATTTTTATGTTAAATCTAACTTAATAAGCCATACTCACATAATATTTCATCATAATATCGGTATATCCACATTTTCATAATAACCACTAAAAGGCTTAAAGGAAAGTGAAGAAGACCTTGCATCTAAAGCCACTAATCATATGATTTAAATAAATGACCATTAAAGAAAACACTTCAAGGATTATCAATTATTAATTATAAGGTTTATTATAAGTCTAATATTCCTTAAAATGTCTATGAACATTCTCAAATAGGAAGGTAGTTTTAAGTTATCCTCAATCCTCCGTTCATGGGCATGACATCTGCATTAAATCACGTATTTATTTTATATGAGAACATCATATCAATTGTTTTGAAGTTGACTAAGAAGTGTGAGGTACATGTATTATGCAAACTCATTGTTCATATTATAAAAATTTCCATATCATTATTATTTAATCATTATCAACTTCATAACATAACATATGATCCTTATTCTTAACTTTGCATACCAACATCAGATTGAGGAGGAGGAGAACATCTATGAACCTAATGGTGTTTAGATTCATACTAATGAAATTCATTGTCTTCCCTCAAAAAAATAGGAAAGCATAAGATTATTTAAGGAGATTACAGTATAATTTAAGGAGCTGACATTGTAGAAAGCTGCCTAAAGTGTAAAGGTAGGCAATTAGCACATAATAAAAAATTGGAATGCCAATAAAATCCATTTGGGAATTGAACCATCATTAATTACTCAATATATTACACCACCAAGATTATAACCACGAATAATATGAACATAAGGAGTGGAAACATAACAGCTCCCATTATCAAGAACAATATGCCAACTAGAGTTGTTGTCCTTTTTTATCAAACAATAAAAAATAAATTAAAATCTAGGAACAATGTTATGAAGAGTACACGATTCTCATAAAATCCCATTTTGATAAAAAAATAATTATTTTAATGATCATAAAATATAATTTTTTGTCACATTTAAAATCTTTTATAACTTCTCCAAACACATCTACATACAATATTTATATTATCATAAAAATAGTTATAGACAATAAAAACGCAAGAAAAGTAGCATCTATGTCTTCATTTAATAAAAGAAAGAAATTGAAAAAGCTTATAGAATCAAAAGTTTATTTATTTTCATTTATTAGGTTTAATCAAGAATTGTTTTTCCCATTGGAATCAAATTTTAAGTTTACCCTTTGTTTATGAATCAAAAATGTTATGCTTCTAATATTTTTTCACCAAACATATGGCTAATATTTTAATTTTTTACTTTAAAATATTATCTATGTTTACTTAGTTTTTTAATAGTATTTTCAAAACTTATATTTGACCAAAACCTAATAAATATCTTATGTACTTAGATCAGGAATCAAGAGATATGTCCTACTTAGTAGACATGTTTGGTTGTAATTATAAGCTTTAATGGTCATGACCCAAGAAATTAATATAACTATTTCCCCCAACCATAGATCATATTAACACATTCATAAATCTTAAGACTTAGATATCATGATATAAAAAATAACCTATATAAATTGGTAAAGCTCAGGTCATGCCACTAGATTGCATAAAATAGAACAAAAAATAAAATCAACAAACATAAAGAAAATGTTTAAAGAATAATGCATGTAAATTCATTTTTTAGTGCAACCCTTCCCAACCAATCTCGGTGTTCCTCATTCTTTAGAGGGACTAAATTTATATTAGCTTACATTCATTTATTTATAATTTGTTCAGGGTTGTAGCATATAGGCAAGGTGGAGAGACACTGGTTAGTTGATTTTTTTCCTTTTAAAGAGAGAAGGTTAAATTTCCATGCTACTATCAAGAAAGGGATAAGAGGCCTATGATATAAGATATGGTGGGTATTCCAATAAATCCCCTCGGTATCATTTTCAAGACTTGGATTAATATAAAATAAATATTTCCACTTGAGTTGTCCCCTGATAATTGTGTGTACTACAATATCAGTTGGGAACTCTTCTTCTCCAGGAATATTTTGTGGACCAAAGCCTTCAATTAATGAAAAAATAAATTGATTGACTCTAATGGAAATTAGTATGTGTAAGCTCAAACAATCTTTGAATGATGACATTTTATTTACTAGTGGTTTTCCACAAAGTGAAAGGCCTGAATTGGTCTGGGCTTGTATTAAAACTACTATGCAGTGGTAAAGGAACTCACCTTTAGTACTAAGTGTTGTTAAAACCCTATAAAAGTTCTCATAAACACTTATCATGTAAAAACCTAAGATAATTTTCAAAGAATAAGAAACCTAATAGATAAACCTTGATGAAAACCTAATGGTTAACCTAGCATAGTTACCTAAATTTTCCATTACTTATTGCTTACCTAGAGTCTCGACCCTAAGAACTAGCCCTCAAAAAACCCAAAGCTCTTAGTCACCTTACCTACCATGAATTACAATAATTGCTTGTTTACTCTAAGTTATAATTACTCATTACTTCTTCTTCAGTGGGTTTTTCAACCCAAATTACTTGCCTTAACAAACATGAAGTAACTACCCTCAAGAAACCCAAACTCCTCATAACTTACTACTTACTCAAAGTATTAAATGTTGAAGACTTGAATATTTTCTAGACCTTCCTATAATTATCATACCTTATTACTTAGACTAAGTTACATAGAGTTTTTCAAGGCTTACTACTATTAGAAGTTCTTAATACCTAAAATTACTAAGGAATGTTATTCAAGACAAAATATTGATCCAATTTCTCAACCTTTTCTAAACCAACAGGTGTAGTCAATGAGTTTTCAAGATCACTTGTCAATTTTTTCTAGAGTTATCCAAAACAAATGTCACGATTAGAGGAAAAAACAACTGAAGTAGAAGTACAAACAACTCTTATTGAAGAAGTCCCTGAACTTGCACTTGAAGAAATACCAGGGACAAGTAGGAAAGGTAGGATAAAAGCAAAGAAAGTTGTCAAATTGTAAGAACCAAAGATGAAGTATGAGTACAAGTCATACCCCATTGAGTTATCTAAAGTGTAAGAAATTAGGGACATAAATATGGGGCATGTGTCCATAACTAAGTTGTTGGAGAGATCTAAGGCTATCACCAAGACTTCCCTCATGCAAGAGATGACCAATAGTGAAATTATGCAAGTTGTAGCTTTCCCAAACTCTACAAAACTACTTGAGTTTATCCTAAAATGTTCTAAATACTATGACTCTCTCACTAGAATAGGGAAAGACACTTCAAGTAATGTGGTGATCAAGCTTGATGTTTAATACTTTAACTACTATTTAAAGATCCCACTAAGGCATAAAGTAATAGATTTATCAATCGAGAAAGCCAAGAGTCTCTGGGAAAGACAAACATTAGAGTGTATCAAGGTAATGAATATGAACTATCTAAAGAAAGTAAATCAGCCTTCAAGGTTCCCAAAATAGATAGTAGGTTTGACTTCATTCAAGAACTTGATGGCATCACCCAATTTTTATGTAGAATCAATGGAGAGAATAATTCTAAATTCTTCTCCACTTGGATATATGCATACATCAAGGCCATTAATGTCAACAGGAGTTTGGAAATGATAAATTAGTCAAGGATGATAAGTGATAACACTGAATAGAAGTTAATAATGTTTTGCAAACTCTATATTTCAAGATGACTTCATACTTAGTGTATGTTGTATCATTTAGTGGATATTTCCAAGTTGACTACAAAAGGGACATTGGATTCAGAGCCCATTTATGAATATTACCCCCAATTGGTTCTCTCTAAATACTTCAAACATATAAGAGGTTGAATGATAGATTCTTTTATAAAATCATTATCAAGTTGAACACTACTTTAAAACATAAGAGAGTGTCAGATGCAACATGGGAAGTAGTTTCCGATTTTAGATGCATCTTCATTCAATTCCATAATTTCAAATACATCAGATTTGGTGGTTTCTTAGGCACACTAGTCAAATTACCAAGGTATCCCAATGACAAATGCATTCCCATGGAGCTGTGTATGTAACTAGTATAATTATATGACTTACAGTCAAAGGTTCATTGTTACTCAGTCTATTTTATCATTATTATTGGTAAATATCATTTTGTAAACATATAAAAATTAAATAATGTGCAAATAGAGATGTAACACAACTAAAATCAAACCCAATTTGAATTTAGAGCACATTTTGATTGCGAAGGCATAGCTCAAAATATAGTTTCTCTTGAGTATATGCATATTCCTATACTTGAAGACTTTTGGATTGATTATAAATATGAGTTTGAAGTAAGAATAAGAGACAATAGTAGATTGAATATTGAAAAAATTCATTATTTTGACATATAGACAATTCCTGAGGACATAGAAGATGATGGAATAGTACCTAGTGATGCTTACCATGCAAGTAGAGGAGATAATGCTCCAATTATAGAGATTGTTTTCGGTAAACATCAAGTAAAAAATATTGCTAACATAAATTCTATGGTATTTGCTATGACTTCCACATGTATCCTCAATAACAAATATATCTTGAAGGAATTAATGACTAAAACTACTCGAATAAGTTAGAAGAGGAAGCTAATTGAAGGAAAAAGCAGTCAAGAGCTAAAGAAGAAATTGAAGTTGAAAAGAAATGTTGATGACATTGATTATGTGGTGAAATATAAATAAATAATTTAGCCAGCTATTATTACACCCCCTTTGGTCACTTTCACAGATACTTCTTCTCCCATCATTCCTACTTCTTCTATACTTACCACAGATCCATCAACACTCATGCCACCTCCAAGGTTTCATATCATCAATCCTCCAAGTAAGCCCATTTAGAATGAGACCGATCTTCCTCCTCCTTTTCCTCCTCCTCCTCCTCCTCCTCCATATTCTCCACCTACTCCTCCACCTTCATCTCCTTCAAATGATTAACCAACCACCCAAAAGGAGACAAAATAGGTAACTAATGAAGAATTTACCCCATCTCAAGAGGCATCAAAGGAAAAGTATAAAAGAAAAAGAGGTAGAGGTAGAAAATAAAAAGGATAAGGAGAAGTATAAAGAAGTAGAGTTTGGGAAAGAGATAGAGAAATAAAAAGATGAGCAAATAGTTTCTAGCATTGCTTAAAATATTTTAGATGCACAAGATATTCCAACTCAAGAGACAGCAGGGGGAGACAATCACCAATAAATGGTTGTACATTCAATTGCTCCCATAAGTACATACTTCTCATCATGGTTAGCATTACAAATACTTCTAGAATTAAGATAAATAATAAATTTGGAGGAGATTGACTTGCAACTGCTAAAGAGTATTGATTGTAAAGGAAATAATCCCTAGAGTGCTAAAGTGAATTCCAAGATGATAATTGAAGCTTTAGGATAGAAATTTTTAGAGATATTAGTTCATCCTCAGGGTAAGGGTAAAGATGAATTCATTGATCAAGACTTAATAGTCACAAAGATATCACTTGGATAAGTCACTATGGAGGGCATAAATTAAGACACATAGGCTCTGATTAACACTCTTTTTTAGAAACTTTATGAAGAAAAGGCAGCTAAAGCTAAGTTAAAGGGAAAAAAACTCCAAATTGTGTGAAATAATTACCAAAGTGGCAATATCTTCCACTCATCAATCAATTCTTTCAGGTGTCTTTGATTAGAAAACTATAATTGAGGTAGATGAAACTAGGGACAAGGGTAAATATGTTGATGAATGGATAGAGAAGATATTGTATACTACTCAAAAATGGTTTTTTGATGTCCTAAGAAACTTAGTTGACATTGGAAATAAATTGGCATAGCTAAAAGCAATGATGAGGGAAATTGAAAATGAGAATGGGATATGTAAGTTACAACAAGAGAACTTGTAAAGAATAATCACCTTAAGTGAGAATCTTTTAATTGAAGAACAAATTGTTCCAGGTGGGTCAATAAAGAAAGCAAAGTAGGAGAGCTCATTATATCTTTTTGGTTGCACATTTTTGGATCCATGATTGAAGAAATAAATACTCTCAAATAAGATGGTCAAAATATAAAAGTGACTATTGAGGACTATATCTTCTATCTCACAAGTACTTCGCTAGATGAACCACTCAAAATACTTAAATAGTTGCATCAATAATTCAGGCAAAACATCGAGAAATCCTCTATTCCTTTCACAAAAAAAGATATAAAGGAGTTAAATAAAAAGTCATCAAGATGTTACAAGGCTATAACCAAGAATTGAGAAGGTGAAAGCATACTATAGGAAACTATAAATAGAACTACTAATGTATGAAAAAGAAAGGTAACTAGTTGCCAAATTAGATGATGTAGTCATATAGATCATGATGTCTCAACACATCAAATATAGAGATAAATCCAAATCAAAAGTCTATGAATTGGAATAATTATTATTAATTCTCTTCTAAATAGCTTCTTTATTTTTATATTTTCTTCTAGTCTTCTCACAAATGTATTATAAGTAATTTTGTTTTACATAAATTACTTTTTAAGTAATGTGATTGGAAGAAGTTACTTGTAAAATCAGTTCCTTTGTAAATTCTAAGTTACTTGTAAAGTGTAAGTTACTTTAGCACAATTCCTCAAAAATAATCTAACCTAATAATATTTAATTTCTTTTTATTGGAAGAATGCTACTACCACTTCATGTCCCTTGGGGGGAAGTAACTGATCCTCTAAATTTGACTCCTCTACACAACTTGCCAAATGGGTCAAGAAAGAATTTTATAAAGTTCATAGGAGATGGAAAGCAAAGTCTAGATGAGCACTTGGCTACTTTCTTTATGGCCTATACATTAATTGTCATTGAGCATGAAGAAGTTTTAGTTGGACTCTTCATTAAGAACTTGCATGACTTAGTTGTAGAATGGTTTTACCATTTAGTTCTTGGCACTATAGTTATTTGGGCCACTATACATGATCAATTTGAGAAGAGGTTAAAATCTACTAAATATTCTCACATATTTCTCACCCAATTGATTCATCTTAAAAATACCAATATGAGCACATGCGGGATTTCATTGCCAGGTTTAATAGATTACTCTATAAAATCCCTCAAGCTAATCTACCCATCGGAGATAATAAAAAGTGCTTCTTCATCAATGCCTAGTTATCATAGGTTAATTATAATCTACATCGAACACATCTTGCTGATTTAGCATTAACTCAAAATATTGCTATAAAGGTCGAGGATGACTTTATAATGGTTAGAAAAATCAAGAAAATAACTTTTAAGGTTGATTATACTACTTCAAGCATATCATAGACCACTAATCCCCTATTGCATAAGTCAGATAATGACTTTCTAAGTTTCAAAAAGCAAATTTCTCAAGGTACTCATACTCCTCCTACCAGGAATGCACATAAAAAAAATTTAATAATCAAAATAGGAACCACATTGCTAACCCTACAAAAGGATAAGTAATTAAATATGCTACAAAAAATCATGTTGAGATAAATGAAAAAGATAAAATGATTGATGATATTGATCAAATATCTATTGATGCAAATGATTTTGTAGATCTTATTATGACTCCAACATAGGCTACCTAGAATATGAATCAAAAAGTTACTATGAATAAGTGTTTCACGATGATCATAGTCACTCTTTTATAGTATTTATAGTATCACAAACTCAAAAATTTGGTGATAAGTCTTCCATGGAACAAGAGAAAGACAAAGAAGATTCTAGATTAGATGTAAGCATCCTTAAAAGATGTAGTCCTCTACCTTCTTCCCTTGATCTAAAAGATAAGTATGTAGCTTCTTCTTCTCAAACTCATTATCCATTTATGTATACTTCTGAAGTTAATCCCCCTTTTTCTGTATCCATCCCTTCTTTTGAAATAATTGATCACATAAAGAAAACTAAGATTTAAATTCAAAAGTTGAATACTTGAGGTCTTATCTAGATTAGCTAAATAGACTACTGAAGTATGTCCAAAAAAGGATTGAGCAATACACTTAATGCTTCAAAAGGTATTATACATACCCCCAAAAAATCTTCTTTATAAAATAATGATATAAAATCTTCCCCCGCATCTGCTTCCACATTTGACAAAATATAGCCATTATATGTCTCTTTTTTATCAATGGGTATAAGTTGAGAAATTATATCCTTGATTATGGAGATTCTGATAATATCATGCCAAATAAAGTAGCTGATGCCCTTGGATTAACTCTAACTTAGTCAATAGGGAGATGTTACTCAATTGAGAGATAATTTCCCTGATTGGATAGATCAAAGATGCCCAAGTTATCCTAGTTGCTTTCCCAAATAAAAGGATCAAAATGATTATTTTATTAGTACATATTCATTTCTCCTACAAAATGTTGTTAAGTATATTCTTTTTTAAGGAATAAGGAGGAGAAGTTAAGATGGATTAGTCTTGTGCACATATACCAATCAAAGGAGTGAATCAAAAGTTATAACTTGAGAAGAAGTCCAAGTATACGGTCTCCAAGTCAAAATATCTGAGATCATAGATTTTTTTAAAGAATAAGACTATACATTCTATTACCTTGAATTACGCAAGGAGATACACAAACTAGAGGATGGGAAGGATAAGATATGGTCTTTGGATTTTGATGGTAGCTACTATTCTCCTAGTTCAGGTGCTAGCGTTGTATTGATATCACCTAAGGATAAGGTATTTTTTATTCTTAAAAACTCATGTTTGAAAATACAAACAACACAATAGAGTTTGAAGCATTATTGTTAGGACTTGAAAAAGCAAAGGAAAAATAAGTAAGACTCCTAAAAGCATAAGGAGATGTTTATTTAATAGTGAGATAGGTTTGTGGAAAATATCAAGTTAAGAAAGACAAGTTGAGGCACTATCACGATTGAGTTTTGACTGCAACACTTAATTTTTCTACCTTTTTAGTCGACTACGTTCCTCATGACCAAAACTCTAGATCTAATTTTCTTGTAGTTAATGTAGCTCTTCTTAGGCTAAATCATCAACCTACAATCTTTCAAAAAAGTGATTACATAGTAGAAATGGTCTATCGATCAAGAATTAAAAACAATGTTGGTCAGTGGAAATTTTATAATGATGACAAGAAGATAGTTGTGTTTTTTAAGAGACAAGATAACTTTGAGGAGTTATACTTTGAAGGAATTAGTTCACTTCTACACCAAATTACAATAAGTAACACTGACCTTGAGCTCAAATATAGTGAAGATGTTATTCAATTGAATGGAAATAAAATACCTAAAGGGTTAGTTTCTTTAGAAGAAATATTTGATAAGCATGATCAGTTTATAAATAAAAAAAAGAATATAGTGATATATCTTCTCCAAAGGTACAACAAGTTAATCTAGGTACTAAAGAAGAGCCCAAAATAGTCAACATCATAAAATGTTATTCCCAAGAGGAAAGAGAAGCATTTATTAAGCTTCTAGCATAGCATATTGATGTGTTTGTTTCATCTTACAAAGACTTGAAGACTTTCTAGCCAAATGAGGTCCAAAATTATATTCCACTTTAGTCAGAGGCAAAACCTTTCAAGCAAAAGCTTCACCATCATAACCCAACCATCTCAAGTAATATCTTCACTGAAATTCAAAATCTTCGTGATGCAAAGATCATCTATCCTATTCAACATTCAACATGGTTACCTAACATTATCCTAGTAAGGAAAAAGAATAGAGAAATATGTCTATGTTTTGACTTTTGTAGTCTCAGTCAAGCTTCTGTAAAAAACAATTACCCATTGCCTATTATGGATCACACCTTGCAATTAGTTACAAGTTTAGAGATGTTGTCCATGTTATATGTATTTTCAGGGTATAAATAGATAAAAGTGGTTGAGAAATGTCAATTCAAGATAACTTTCACAACACCTTGGGGACATTTGATTATCAAAATATGTCATTTGGGATTGTTAATGCTGGAGAAACTTTTGAATGAGTAATGGATATAGTGTTTGCACATATAAAGAACAGAAGTATAGTTGTATACCTTCATGGCTTGATAGTCTTGTCCAAACAAAGAGGTAATCATATGGCTAACTTAGAAGATGTTATCATCTAGTGCAAAAGACATTAGATTTCATTGAATCCCAAGAAATCAATATTTATCATGAGTCAAGGGAAACTTATCAATCACATTGTCTCAAAGGAAGGAATGAATATTGACCTAGAAAGGTTGAAATCCATTCAAAGTCTATATTCACATACTTCCAAGAGGGGTGTATAATATTTCTTTGGTAAGTTCAGCTTCGTCAAAATATTCATTCCTAACTTTGCTAAATTGACTCGCCACATCTTTGACATGATAAAGAATAAGCAAGACATCAAGTGGAGTATTAAAGGTAAGTCAGCATTTTAAAAAATTATAGCAGTTATAGCTCAAGCTCAGTGCTGGTTTCTTCAAATTTTAGTAAGGGATTCATTATTTATTATTATTTTTCTAAGCATACCATGTCAGTTATACTTATGTATAGGAATGATTATGGTGTTGAATCCCCCATAACTTTCATGAGCCAACCATTGAAAAACTTTAAACTAAAATATTCAAAGATAAAAAAGCATGTCTTCATTGTAATCACAGTATGCAAAGATTTGAAGTACTATATATTATCCTCACATAATATAGTATACGTAATTGATAGTATAGTAAAATCAATTTTAACACAATAAGAGTTGGGATTACTAAGAGGTACCTAGGTAGTTGAGGTACAAGAGTTTGATCTTGATATCAAACCAATGGAGATAGTAAGAGGAAGAGGCTTGTGCCAATTTATGGTAAAGAGAAGACCTAGTGACATAGATAAGGTGGCACCTTCACTTCAAGTTGAATCAGATGAAAATTTTCCAATGGCGCATTTTTTTATCTTGTTGATAAATGGTACATTAATATTGGTTACTTCTTAACTTATGAATAATGTCTAGCTAATCTAAAACACAAGGAGTAGTGCACCATCAAGTTGAATTTAAAAGATTATGTCCTTTGGGATAATGGTTTGTATAAAAAAGGAATTGATCATTTCTTCCTCTATTATGTGGACAAAGAGAAGAAAATAAGACTACTAGAGTAGTTTCATGATAAAGCATGTAGTCACTTTTTAGTGTGAGTCACAACACACTAAATCTTATGAGCAAGGTGCTTTTAGCCTATTCTTTTCCAAGATACTTTGGATTAGGTTGATAAGTGTCAAGAATGTCAACACTTTGTGGGACATATAAAATTTCTAGAATTTCCATTAAAACAAGCCATAATCAATGAACCATTCTAGTAGTGGAGCATGGATTTTATTAGTATGTTGAATCCTTCTTCAAGTGATAGAAATTGTTATGTCTTAACTTCAAATAATTAATTTTGTAAATGGGTAGAATCCATTCCTATCAAACATGACACTTCAAAAGTGGTATGTGATTTTATCAAGGAGAATATCATAGTAAGGTTTGATGTCCCAAAAAAGATAGTAATAGATAATGCAGCCAAATTTTGTTCAGTGGAACTAACTGATTTATATTAATCATATGAAATAGATCTAGTTCATTCTTCAAATAACTATCCTCAGAGGAATGGTCAATATAAATCAAGTAATAATAACTTGATGACCATCATTCATAAGCTAGTGTATAATAATCAACATACCTAGCACTAGAAGATATTTATTGCATTTTGAGCTAACAAGATCACACTAAAGGAAGTCATTCATATGTTATTTTTTTAGCTTCTATGTGGAATAAACGCTAAGATTCCAATCACCATAGAGTTACCTACTTTGTAATTGTCTAAAGCTATTGAATATGAAACTTATCAAGATCCACTTGATAATAGGATTATGATTCTCACTAAACTGCAAGAGGTTCATACTCAAGTTGCTAACTGATTTATTGATCAACAGATGAAAGTGAAGAATATAATTGATAAAATGGCTCAAGAAAGAGAGTTTGAAGTTGGTGACTTGGTCTTTTGTGGGATAAGCAAAATGAACAAAAAGGTAAGCATGGCAAATTTGACTCACTATGGAAAGGGGCTTTCACTATAAAGTAGATTGCTGTAAGAGATAGCTTCATCCTAGCTTATAAGGATGGAATTGAATTTCCACTACCTTTAAATGGGCAAAACTTGAATCTTTTTAGGAACTCGGTATCAAGGTAACACCTATATGTATATAAATAAGATCTTATTTTTTCTTTTTTTTTTCTTTTCCTTTTTTGTTTATTATTATTTTTTTTTTGAGTTTAACATGACTTCATACCCAAATAGACAAGACTCAAAACTAGAGATATTGGGATCTCATCTTTGTTTCATTCTTCTTGATAAAAATAAAGATGTACTCAATTAGAGCCAGTTGGTGTCCCCAAAACATCACTCTTAGAAATTTTGGGTTACCCCTTGTAAATATTTTATCTTTTATCTTTTTTGAGTTAGCTGTCCTTGTTAAAAGTAGTCCCCTGATAAGACTTCATCTTTAGTATTTTTAATTTTGATTTATTCATTTTCTAATTGTTTCAAACCACTCTAGAAGGTTAAAAATATCTACCTAAGATAATCACTAAAAAACTCATTTACCATATTTCCTAAAGGATCAAAAAATTAAGTGTTTGGGCTCATTCCCAAGCTAACTCGGGTTCTCTAAGTTACTTCACTCATTAAATAAAAATAAATATCTTCCCATAAACCTAAGTTATACTATGCAGGTCAAACAAGGATTAAGAAATAACTTCGCATCAGAATTTAAGAAAAGTACTTCTTCAAACCCATAAAATACTAACTAGAGAAAACCAAAGTTTTAATGTTATTTTACTTACTCAAAGTCACAAGTAAAAGAAACAAGGGTTTGCAAGTCTGAAGTACTCATAAGTCAAGACCAAAGCGGGACTATGAAGCTACTTAACTTCAAAATCCAAATTAAGTGAAGTAGTCCATGAAACCCAAAAAAATGCTAAGGGATTGAATTCTATCCTCACATGTATCACTTACTTATCATAAATGTAGGGTTTAAAATAAATAATGAAAATTCTACCTCATTTCCTACCTCACTTTCAAGTTGGTTGACCTAGTTGCTACCCTTATGAATCCCAATCGATGTGGTTTGAGTATTTGGATTGATTTCCTCATGACCCATTTGCATTAAAGGTATTTTAGTTATTTCTCACTTGATTTCTTCTTCCATTTTTGGTTTAAAATCATGTTTTTCTTGATATTAAGTTTCCATGCACCATTTTAAATTTCCTCTATGTTTTCTTATTTTGTTTATGTTTTTATGTCATTTTTACATGCTTAAGTGTTGTTAAAACCATGTAAAATTTCTCATAAGCACTTAGTATGTAAAAGAATAAGAAAAAATTCAAAGAATTAAACACCTATATGAAAACCTAATGTTTGACCTAGCATAGTTACCTAGATTTTCCATTACTTACTAATTACCCAGAGTCCTGACCCCAGGTAACTACCCTAAAAAAGCCCAAATCTTTGAATCACCTTACCTAACTGGACTTATGACAATTGATTGCTTACCTAGAGTTATAATTACTCAATACTTCTTGTTCAGTGGGTCTTTGAACCCAAGTTACTTGCCTTAACAAACTCAAAGTAACTATCCTCAAGAAACTTGGACTCCTCATAACTTACTACTTACTCAAATTCTTAAATAATAAAGACTTGAATATTTTTTAGACCTTCTCAGGATTATGATACATTATTACTTATCCTGAGTTACTTAGAGTTATTCAAGGATTACTACTACTTGAATTTATTAATACTTGAAGCTACTTAGGATTGTTATTCAAGACAAAAAATTGATCTAGTTACTCAACCTTTTCTAAACCATTAGGAAGTCACTAAGTTTTCAAGAGCACTTATCAAGTTTTTCAAGAGTTAGCCAAAATGAATGTCAAGATTAGAGGAAGAAGAAATTGAATTAGAATTACAAGAAACTCTTATTGAAGAAGTCCCTGAACTTGCACTTGAAGAAATACCAGGGCCAAGTAGGAAGAGTAGGATAAAATCAAATAAAGTTATCAATTCACAAGAACAAAAAATGAAGCATGAGTACAAGTGGTACCCCATTGATTCCACTATTGTATCCAAAGTGTTATAAATTAGTGACACATATATGGGGCATGTGTCCATAACTTTGATGTTGGAGAGATCTAAGGATATCACCAAGACTCTACTCATGTAAGTAATGGTCAATAGTGAAATTCTATAAGTTGCATCTTTCCTAAGCTTTTTACAGTTCCCTGAGTTTGTCCTAGAATATTCTAAATACTATGTCTCTCTCACTAGAATAGTGAAGGACACTTCAGTCAATTTGGTGATCAGGGTTGATGTTCACTGCTTTGAATATTATTTAAATATCCCAACAAGGCCTAAAGTAATATATTTACCAATGGAGAAGGACAAGATTTTATGGGAAAGACAAACATTAAAGCATATCAAGGTAATGAACACTAACTATATAAATAAAGTAAATCAGCCCTCAAGGTTCCCAAAATATATAGTAAGGTTTAACTTCATTCAAGAAGTTGATGACATCACCTAGTTGTTATGTAGAATAAACGGAGTGAAGAATGCTAAATGATAGTCCACTTAGGTGTACACATACATCAGGCCATTGATGTCAATAAGAGTTTGGTAATGATTTAGAGGTCAAAGATGATTAGTGATAACATTGACCAATAACTAAAAAATGTTTAACAAACTATAGATTTTAATATGACTTCATATTTAGTGTATGATGTAGCATCTCATGGAGATTTTTCTAGGTTGACTACAAAAGGGACATTAGCATCAGAGCCAATTTATGAATATTACCCCAAATTGGTTCTCTATGAATACTTTAAACAATGTAAGAGGGTGAATGATGGATTATTTTATGAAATCATTTGTAAGTTGAACATTGCTTTGGTACATAAGAGATTGTCAGATGCATCATGGAAAGTAGTTTCCTATTTTGGATGCATCTCCATTCAATTCCTCAATTTCAAATACATCAAATTTGGTGGTTTATTAGGTACACTAGTCATATTTATAAGGTATCCTAGAGACAAATATATTCTCATGGATTTATGTAGGTAGCTAGTAGAATTATATGACCTATAGTCAAAGGGTCATCGTTATTGAGTCAGTTTTCCCATTGTTATTGGTAAATATAATTTTACACACATATACAATAAAAATAATGTGCAAATAAAGATGTACGACAACTACAATGAAACCCACTTTGAAGTTAAAGAAAATTTTGATTGTAGAGGAATAGCTAAAAATATTGTTTCTCTTGAGTATATGAATATTCCTACACTTAAAGACTTTTGGATTGATTGTATGAATGAGTTTGAAATAATAAGAAGAGATAATAGTAGATTAAATATTAAACATATTCATTCTTTTAACTTAGTAACAATTCCTGAAGACATGGAAGATGATAAAATAGTAACTAGTCATACTTACCATGTAGCAGGAGGAGATAACGCTCCACATCTTAAGATTATTTTTGTTAAAGATCAAGTTAAAAATATTGTTGATAGAAATTCTATGGTACTTGGGATGGATTCCACATGGATTGTCAATAAGGGATATTTCATGAAAGAATCAATGACTAAATTAATCGAATAAGCTATAAGAGGAAGGTAATTCAAGAAGAAAGTAGTCAAGAGCCAAAAAAGAAATTTAAGTTAAATAAAAATGGTGATGACACCTATTTTGTGGTGAAATATAAAGAACCAATTCATCCAATTTTCCCTATACCCCATTTGATCACTTTCACAAATACATCTCCTCCCATCATTCCTAATTGTACTACACCTAGCACAGGTCCATCAACACTCATGCCACCTCCAAAATTTCATAACATCAAGCCTCTAAAGAATCCCATTCAAAAGGAAACTAATGTTTCTCCTCCTCCTCCTCCATCTTCTCCACCTACTCCTCCATCACCACCACCTTCAGATGATCAACCAACCACCAAAAAGGAGATAGAATAGGTAACTACTAAAGAAGTGACCCCATATTAGGAAGCATCATAGGAAATGAAAAAAGTGAAAGAGGTATATGTATCAAAGGAAAAGGAGAATAAGAAGGAGAAAAAATTAGAGGCTAAAAAAAAGTTTAGAAAATTGTTTCAAACATTTCTTAAAATATTCTAGATACACGAGATGTTCTAACTCAAGAGACAATAGTGGGAGATATTAACAACAAATGGTTGTACATTTAGTTACTCACATAAGTATATACTTCTCATCATGGTTAGCATTGTAAATAGTTCTTGAATCAAGAGAAGGAATCAATTTGGAGGAGATTGACTTGCAACTGCTAAAGAATCTTGATCGTAAAGGGAAGAAGCCCAAGAGTGATAAAGTGACTTCCAAGCTGATAAATAAAATTTCAAGACATAAATTTATAGGGATATCATCTCTTTCTCGGGGTCTTGGTAAAGATGAAGTCATTGAGAAAAACTTAATAGTCACAAGAATATCCCCTGGAGAAGTCATTATAGAGGGCTTAAAGAAATACACGTAGATTTTAATTAACACTCTTTTCCAACAACTTGATGAAGAAAAGGCTGCCAAAGCTAAGTTAAAGGAATAAAATTCCAAGTTATGTGAAATAATTGCCAAAGTGGTAACATATTCTACTCAATAATCAATTCTTTTAGGTTCCTCTGATCGGCAACCTATAATTGAGGTAGAGGAAAATGGGAACAAGGCTAAAGCCATTGATGAATGGATAGATAAGAGGTTACATATTTCTCAAAAATTGTTTCCTAAGGTCTCAAAAATCTTAGCTAACATTTAAAATAAATTAGCACAACTAAAAGCATTGATGAGGGAAATTGAAAATAAGAATGGGATATCTGAGTTACAACAAGAGAACCTACAGAGAATAAACACCTTAAATGAGAAAGTTTAAATTAAAGAATAGATTATTCTAGATGGGTCAATAAAGAAAATGAAGAAGGAAGAGCTCATTATATGTTTTTAATTCCACATTTTTAGAGCCATGCTTGAAGAAATAAAGACTCTGGAAGAAGATGGTTGAAATATAAAAGTGGATCTTGAGGACTTTATCTTCTATCTCACAAGTATTTGGTCAAATGAACAACCAAAAACTATTGAATAGCTGCATCAAAAATTAGGCAAAAGATTGAGAAATCCTCTACTCTTTTCATATTAAAATCTATAAATAAGTTTTAAAAAAAATTCAACAATACGTTAAAAGGCTAGAAATAAGAATTGAGAAGGTGAAAGCATGTAATGAAATTACTTAGATGTTCACATAGAATTATTTTAGATCACATAGAATAAGTAAATATGAGAGAACACATAGTAATAATTAACAACAGATCAGAATATTGGATAATATACCAAAGACACTTTGAGGGGGCCACCTCCACAACAATGCACTAATAGCATAATACCTAACATATCCCTAAATACTAACCACTACCTTCTATACATAGTCTACTTAGCTAGGGTTATTCCATAGGCTGACTTGTCTAAGAACATATAGAAATGTAACAAGTATATAAAATAAGTATGTAAGACACAATTCAGCCACACATATCCATAGACACACTAATGGTTAAGGGTGTATAAATACCCTCCCTTTCAAAATAACATTGTGCTCAACATTGTGATAACTCTGGATGTTGTTACACAAATTGTTCATCCTCCCAAGTGGCATCTTCACATAGAAGATTCTTTCATTTGATCAGGTACTCTATAATCACTCTAGAATGAAACTACTTAGTGTGTATGTGAATGATTACCTTAGGATCAAGAAAAAATCTACCTTCCTCATCCAATTTTGGTAATTCCATTTGAATAGAAACCTTGTTTTTAATTACTTTCCCTAGGCATGATACATGAAATACTGGATGTATGCGAGTGGACGAAGGAAACTCTAACTTGTAGGCCACACTAATAATTTTATGTAAGATCTAATAAGGCCCATAATACTTAGGGGACAACTTGTTATCCTTTTTTTGTTGATTAAATGACATCTACTTATATGGTTTCAAGAGAACAAAGACCCAATCACCAATTTCAAAATTCCTCTAACTTTTGTTTTGATCTGCATGTTACTTCATATGATTATGGGTCATAGCTAAATTTTCATGAAAACTTGCAAGGACCTCCTATTGATTGTGAATATGCTATTCGACTGCATGAACCTTAAGATGGACCTTCAAGGTTGGAGTGATGGATGGATTGTGGTATCTATATAGTGTCACAAAATGACACATTTTGGAATACCTATGAATAGAAGTATTATACCACCATTCAGTAAGTGACAACCAATGAACCCACTTATATTGTTTATCATAAACAAAATAATGAAGATATACTTCAAGACATTTGTTGAATACCTTAGTTTATCCACTAGATTGATGATGATAGGATAAATATGAGCCAACTGGGTGCCCAAACATATAAAAAATCAGTCCAAAAATTACTAGTGAAAATGGCATCTCTATCACTAACAACGATCTTAGGGGTCCCAGGCAATTTTTGAACTATATTGAGAAAATTAGTAGCTACTATACTAGCAACAAATGGTTGTGATAAAGAACAAAAATGAACATACTTACTAAGCTGATCCACAACAACCATGATAATATTTTGACCATTAAATCTTGGTCACCCTATAATGAAATCCATAGATACCTCTTCCCAACACTGACTAGAGATGGATAAAGGATGTAAAAGACCTTGGGTTTTTATGGATTTGCCTTTATTTTATTGACATATCATACCTTTAGCCACATATTTCTAGACATCCCCCTTGAGACCTTCCTAAAAAAAATCCTACTTGATTTTGTGATAGGTTTTCAAAAATACTAAATGGCCCCCAATTGGAGTTGCATGAAGTTATTGAATGATCTTTTATTTTATAAGAGAATTCTTACATCTGTATAATCTATCTTTATACCATAATGCATTACCCTTCCATGTCAATTTTTCAAATCCACCTAACCCTTAGTGAAGATTTTGAATCAAATCATAGGTATCACTATCATGTTCTCATTTTAGTTGTGCTTTATCTAGCCAATCTACCTGTAAAATGGTTATGGCACATATCAATGCCTCAACTGATTCATCCTTTCTAGATAGTGCATCTACCACCACATTGTCATTATCTTTTTTATAGACTATTTCAAAGTCATGGCCTAGCATCTTAGTTATCCATTTTTGTTGTTCTTCAAATGATAATCATTATTTTAAAAAATATTTGACACTATCATGATCAATCTTTAGCTAAAATTGATGACCCATCGAATAAGCTCTCCACTATTTAACTGGATGCAAAATGGCCATCATTTCCTTCTCATAGATGGACTTTTGCTGATTTTTACCTTTTAGTTGAAAATTTTCAAATACAAGTGGTCTTCCTTCTTGCATGAGTACAACACCGATACGATACCCAGATGCATCACATTCAACCACAAAAGTCTTGGAAAATCTAGAGTGGCCAATACTTGGGTGAAGCACATAGCTAATTTAAATTGTTTAAATGCTCAGGTAGCTGTATCAATCTATTGAAAGGGGTATTTATTCAATAAAGATGTAAGTGGGGATGCAATACTACCATAATTTTTGACAAACCTATGATACTAACCAGTTAGCCCCAAAAATCCCCATAGTTGCCTAAGTGTCTTAGGAATTGGCCAGTCCACTATTACTTAGATTTTTTTAAGATCCACATTCACTCCTTCATAAGAAACCAAATGACACAAATATTCAACCTCACAAGCCCCAAAAGTACATTTGGAAGGTTTGGCATATAATTGATGTTGTTCTAAAATAGACAGTACATATTTCACATGTTTTAAATGGTCTTCCATATTTTTATAATAAATGAGGATATCATCAAGGTGTTAAGCATAGAATATACTGAGAGGGGGGTGAATCAGTATATTATATATCTTATAAATCTTTCCTTTAACCTCTATTCCACTTAATCAAACATTCAAGATATGCAATAAAACTCAAACAATAAACATCACACAAGACAGAGAGAGACACTAGATATAATGTGGAAACCCAATGTGGGAAAAACCACAGAGAATCAATCTCAAATATATTAGTGAGAACAACCCCACAGGAGAACCATACCCCTTTGCCAAGTACAAACCTCAGCTAGAATTCATGAGCACCACCCCACAATAGCTTCAAACACCTTTGTTGAGCACCAACCCAGCTGCTATTCATGAGTACCAACCCACAGAAGCACCAGCCCCTTTGTCGAGCACCAACCCAACAACAATTCATGAGCACCAACCCATAGGAGCACCAACCCCTTTGTGTATACCACACACCTATCTCTCAATGTTGCTATCTCAACAAACGATAGATCAATACAACATCTCCTTCCTCTCTCTCACTTTTTCTATTCTAAGCTAGATATAACAAATACAAATCATCTCTCAAAATTACTCTTCTAAGCTAGATATTACAATATCAAATCAACCTCTCACTTCCACATTACAAATGGATACTCAAGCCTTTATTTATAGCTTTCCAAATGACCTTTGGCCTTCCCCCTTTGTGACCTTTCATTCCTCATGGAAAATAGCACCAATCTTGGATGACCCTTCATATCCAAGCATTTGAAAAGTCATGTGGTGACCCTTCATGACCAAAAACGTCTTTCCCACTTTTGTCCTTATCTTTGGTGACTTTTCATATTCTTTTAAGTGTCCCTTCATGAGAAATTCGCCCATACTCTTTTGTCTTCACTTGGTGACTCTTGGTATTCCTCAAAATGACTCTTCATGGGAAAATGTGTCCCATCCTTCTTTTGTCTTTATTCCGTGACTCTTCATCTTCTCCATGGGCCCTTATTTTGTCTCATATGCAACCAAAAATATATTCGTCAATATTAAATAAATATTAACTCATATTAGCCAAGATAAATAACATTAAATGCAATGGGGCCTTTATCACCAATAATACTAAACCTTTGACATCAATGACAATATTTCCAATAATCTCCCCCTTTGTCATTGATGGAAACCTCAATCCTGAAATTGCCACATCCTGTCACCTGGCCACATACCATCATCTAAAAACATACAATAACTCCCCCTTACTATTGCAACATGTACATGTTCCCTGTACCTATTTTTTGCACCTATACCTATACCTATTATTCTCCCCCTTTGACATCAATGGCAAAGGGCCTACCTAGAGCTTACACTTAGCTCCCCCTCACTTGATGCTGAACATCAATGGCAGGAATTAAAATAAATTATTCCCAACTCCTCTTGCTGATCTTTGAGAAGATATCTAATTTTCCCTGTCCTTTGAGAATCTACAATCAACTCATTTGAATATTTCCTTCTAATCTCAAAACCTTCCACATGAAACTTTAAGGTGTATCCTTGATCACATATTTGCCTTACACTCAATAGATTATGCTTATGAAACATTCTTAGTCTTGGTTCTACCATTATCCAAAAATAAAGTACCTTTTCTGGCTATCCTAGCAATGGTTTTATATTTGAATCTCACTATACCACCATTGATCTTCTTTACTCTTATTTCCTGTCATATGCCTCAAACGTTCGCTATCAATGAACCATGGCTGATATTTATCTCTTACATGCAAAGTTGTTTGCACCAACATAGAATCTTTAGGTTGTTTCTTCTACCATGAACACGACTGAACCTTATTCTTGATTGAATCTGCATGAGTATCCTTTTCCTTCTTTTTGAAACTGTTAGCTCTTTTCAACATTCCAATTTCTTATGAACATAATCATTTGAAACACTTTAAAACACTGCATATGCAAGAATCATTCTAATAGCCTCAAACCATAATACTGATGCAAAATTTTCTTCAAAAATATATTCCCTCAAAAGATATACAAATTAATCTATCAACTCACCTTCTTGTCATGCAAAATATCCAAGACCCAATACCACCTACCATGCTTCAATTTTCTTAAAATTGTCTCCTTGAAGCCTAGAAGAGACACCCCCACATAGAAGGGTTCTAGAAATAAATCTCAAGAGATTCCCACATCTCCTCTGTTTCTTCCTTGATCTTCTTATGTTTTTCTTTTAGAATACATTTAACCATGTCTAACCTTTTTGCCCTACTAACCTTATCATTTATGATATTTTTCATCTTCTCAACTTTTGCAACTTTCTTATCTTGACAAATCTCATGCTCAAATGTAACAAGAGATTCTGCACAATCCTTCTTATTTGATTCTTTATCTACTATAGCAAGTAATTCATTTTCATTCTTGAACTCAACCTGATCAACTTTTACTATTTTAGGTCTCCAAACCTTAATTTGACTCTTCTCATATCTTTTAGGGGCTCTGTAACCTTTGACATACTTTGAATATCTCTTTACTTTATTTTGGCATAATCTAACAATATGTCCAACCTCATGACAACAAAAGCAAACAATATTTCTCATACCTTTTTCTTGAATGTGACTGAGATCTCCCTTTGACTAATTGATTCTCCTCATACAATCTCTTGCCCTATGACCTACATGATGACAAACAAAACAATGGCCATGAAAATAATTTGGAAACTTGAAAGCATTGGGCTGCCTGATCGACTTCTTTGATTTGCCTTCAAAACCTGCATCCTTCTTTCCTTGGATTGATATTTCATGATCTTTTTCAACTTTGATTATAATATTCTCATGATTATCCTTTAAAGAGCCTAACTCAACCTTCAACTGATTACATTCTTCTTCTTTTGATGTTAAAATTGAAGTTGCAACCTCTAACTGATTCTTAAGATCCTGAATAAATATCTTATTTTCTTTTACTTCTATAGCCAACTTATAATCCAGGATACATACCTTTCCCTTAAGAGCCTCAACCATAGATTTCAATTCTTGATTCTCCTTCTTTAGCTGATTAGCCATCTGTGCTTTTCCTTTGATCTACCTCCAAGCTGTTAAACCCTTTATGAAGGAACCTGCTCTGATACCAATTGTTAAGAATGAAATATACTGAGAGTGGGGTGAATCACTATATTATATATCTTATAAATCTTCCATTTAACCAATATTCCACTTAATCAAACATTCAACATATGCAATAAAACTCAAACAATAAACATCACACAAGACAGAGAGAGAGAGACCAGATATAATGTGGAAACCCAATGTGGAAAAAACTATGGAGAGTCAATCTCAAATATATTCATGAGAACAACCCCACAGGATCACCATACCCCTTTTCCAAGTACAAACCTCATCTAAAATTCGTGAGCACCACCCCACAGGAGCTTTAAACCCCTTTGCCAAGCACCAACTAGCTACTATTCGTGAGCACCAACCCACAGGAGCACCAACCCCTTTGTGTATACCACACACCTATCTCTCAATGTTGACATCTCAACAAATGATAGATCAATTCAACATCTCCTTCCTCTCTCTCATTTTTTCTCTTCTAACCTAGATATAACAAATACAAATCATCTCTCAAAATTACTCTTCTAAGCTAGATATTACAATATCAAATCAACCTCTCACTTCCACATTACAAATGGCTACTCAAGCCTTTATTTATAGCTTTCCAAATGACCTTTGGCCTTCCCCCTTTGTGACCTTTCATTCCTCATGGAAAATGGCACCAATCTTGGATGACCCTTCATATCCAAACATTTGAAAAGTCATGTGGTGACCCTTCATGACCAAAAACGTCTTTCCCACTTTTGTCCTTAACTTTGGTGACTTTTCTTATTCCTTTAAGTGTCCCTTCATGAGAAATTCACCCATACTCTTTTGTCTTCACTTAGTGACTCTTGGTATTCCTCAAAATGGCTCTTCATGGGAAAATGCATCCCTTCCTTCTTTTGTCTTTATCCCGTGACTCTTCATCTTCTCCATGGGCCTTTATTTTGTCTCATATGCAACCAAAAATATATTCGTTAATATTAAATAAATATTAACTCATATTAGCCAAGATAAATAACATTAAATGCAATGGGGCCTTTATCACCAATAATGCTAAACCTTTGACATCAATGACAATATTTCCAACACAAAGAATACCAAAACAAATTTCCTTAGAAATGGCTTAAAAGAGTATTCATCAAACTCTAAAAAGTGGAAGGTACATTTTATAAACTAAAAGGCATATGCAGAAACTCATAATGGACCTCATGTGTCCTAGATGTTGTTTTGGGTATGTCTGCATCATAGATCAAAATTTGATGATACCCAGAATTTAGATATAACTTGGTAAAATAAAAATCACCATTCAATTCATCTAGAAAATCATCAATGACAAGAATATGAAACTTATCTTTTATAGTGTAATTTTTGAGTTCTTTGTAGTTAGGGCACATCTTCCAGGTGTCATCTTTCTTTTTCACCATGACCACTGGTGAATAATATTCACTTTGGCTATGGTGAATGATTTCTCCATCCAACATCTCTTGTACCATATTTTCAATTTCACTTTTCTAGGCATAGGGATACCTATATGGCCTAATGTTGGGTGTTATACTTCCAAGAATAAGTTTGATATCATTATCATCTATGTGGCTAGGTGAAAGTCCTTTTGGCATGTCTCTAAAAATAATATAATGGGCATCAATCACTTATAGAAGATCAAAAGTTGGAGATGGATATATTGGTTGTACTTCTATGAAAAACAAGTGAGCTACAAATCTTTCAACACCCATAGGGAGAATCTTTGTCATTTTGATGGGAACTAACAAGTTGTGGAGATTTAGAAAATAATCCCCTTAGCTCAAATGTCCTTTCTTCATAATGAAAATGCATGAATATTTATTATAAATTCATCTTAGTGGTGCCCAACATGGTGAGCCACTGTACTCCTAGAACAATATCAGCTAAACCTATGGGAATAACAAACAATGAAGAATCCAATAATTAGTCTCCCATGGCTGGCTTAATAATATGACATTTTCGTGAATAATTGATATTACCACCATCTGCAATCATAACATAAAATTCTATAGATGGATAAATGAAATAGTTCAAATGAGTAGCCAACTTATTATTGACAAAATTATGTGTGCTCCTAGAATTAATCAAGACAGTGACCTTCTGTTTCTTAAGGAAACCCATCACCTTAAGAGTTTGGGGAGTATTAATACCTGAAAGGGCATGACATGAAATAATAGGTTGAGAGGCTTTGGATTCCTCCTCAAGCACTTCTACATCCTCACCATGTGCTTCTTCATCATCTTCATCATCATTGGCACCTTCAATGTAAAATAAATTATTTTCAGCATAATGATGGTCTTTGCTCCATTTGTTGTCACAACCATAACACAACCCTTTGTCTTTCTTCTCCTCAATTTATCATTGTGTTAATCTAGTGGGCTATGGAAATGATGGTGCTAAAAAGGTGTGATCACGACTAGTAGTGAAAGTTTTCCTTTTGACCATCTCTTTTTCTTCTTCCATATGTGCCCTAGGGATAGATTTTGATACAAAGGTTGGGTTAAACATTCAAACCTTGAATTGGATGATCTCTTTGACTCCACCCAAAAATATATTACTCAAATTTTCCTTAGTGATATATTCCACCCATAAAGAGAGATTTTGAAACTGATGAATATAATCCTTCATAGTTCCTATTTCCCATAATTTGGCTAATTGGCTGAAATAGTTATTAGAGACATTTTTACACTAATGATTCAACAACTTATCAGTGAAAATAAACCATGTAAAAGGAGCACCATTATTTTTATTTTGAGTACATAACTAGTGATACTAAATGAATTGCTCAAGTTTCAGATATAAGGATGCCATTATCACCTTCTGAGAACTAGGGGTTTGATGTAGCTCAAATAAATTCTCAATTTGGGTAATCCAAGTGAGAAGATATTTACCATCAAAATTATTCATGTCCACTTTTGGAAACATTGGTTTCATACCAGCATGGGAGTTGTTGGTCTTGACAGGAAGATTTGAATTCTCAAGTGGAGGGTTATTGGGCTAAAATTAAAATGTAAGGGTAGCTAATTACATAGTGATATGATGAAATTCATCATAAACCCCATTAATCTCTCCCCACATCCCTAAAACATCATCTTAGACTACAACAAAGTCATCATGCATCCTCAATTTCTTTATGTCTATCTAAAGGTGAGAAATCACTAATCTAAAGTTCTAGATTTCATGTCATCAGCAAAAGGAGTGTAGGAGTTTATTTCCCCCATTTTCTTCCTTGAGTACTAAAACCTACCATATACAAACCCTATGAGGTTTTTTACTTTGAAAAATGTGTGCCAAGAGATCATATCATTATGATCACCTTACCAAGATGAATCCACTTATTACTGTTGCATACTAGGGTAAACATTTTGGCACCAAAAAGTGTTATGATAGAATATACCATTGAGATCATCTCATTGAGATGAATCCAATGATTGTAATTGTGCAAAGGGAAACTTTTTTCCCAAACTTTTTTCTTTAATTAATTCTATTCTGACAAGAAAAATTAATTCTTCCCAAATTGTAAGTTATGTTTTTTCACTCATACCACTCCTCGAAACCATGCCTCATCAGATCCAAAAAAAATGTCATTGGAAACTTGCCCAAATTGAAGCTTTAATACCACTTGTAATGAAATTACTTAGATGTTCACATAGAATGATTTTAGATCACACAAAATAAGTAAATATGAGATATCACATAGTAATAATTGACACCAGAGTAGAATACTAGATAATATAACAAATCCACTTCAAGGGGGAAACCTAAAAAACAATTCACTAATATCAAAACACCTAACATATCCCTAAATACTAACCACTACCTCCTATATATAGTCTAGTTAGCCAACGTTATTTCATAGGTTAACCTATCTAAGAGCATAGAGAAATGTAAAAAGTATATAAAAGAGGTATGTAAGCCACAAGTTAGCCACACATATCCCTAGATACACCAATGGTTAAGGGTGTAGCAAAGCATACTACGTGAAATTGGAATGGGAACTACTGAGGTATAAAATATAAATATAATCAATTGACAAATTAGATGATGTAACCATCTAGTTCATGATGTCTCAACACATCAAATATTGAGATAAGTCCAAATTAGAAGTCCATGGATTGGAATAAGTGTTATTATTTCTCTTCTCAATGGCTTCTTCTTTATTTTTATATTTTCTTCTATTCTCTTCACAAATGTATTATAAGTAATTTTGTTTCAAATAAATTACTTTTTAAATAATGTCATTTGGATAAGATACTTGTAAAAGTAAGTTACTTTGTAAATTATAAGACTAAATTAACTTTATTAAACACCATTACTTAAAATCATTTTGTAAAATCAAATTACTTATGCAAGCTCTATGCAGCATGCAAAGAGTTTGTATTTGATCCAAACAATGAAAACAAGATATTTTACATATCACCAGCTATTACATGCTACACTAATAAAATTTAAGGAGGATATCACTTTATGGATTTTATCTTTTAATGCAGCACATGGGAATTCAAGGAGCTATCTGCTATTTGATTTTTGCATCTAAAATTGCATAATTATAAGTGAAGGCATGCATGCCAAAGGATGGTAATTTTTGTGAAGAACTTGTAACTAGGATGAAAAAAAATAAGAAATATAAAACTTTGTGTTTTATTTTTTAGATATTTTTGTATGAACTTTGTTGTAAGTGAATAAGAGGAAAAGTTAATTTTTGAAGAACTTTACGTCTAAGGGGATCACTCTATGCTTTTTGTGAGGCTGAATTGGTAAAATTTGTGTTATACTTGAATCTAAATTTGATTTTAAGCATTTCTTAAATTATTTACTGGAAGAATTATCATCTCTTAAATGTTTATTTATTTATGCAGATTTAATAAGCTATGTTAAACTACTTGTTGTGAAGTATAATCTCCTTTGTTTCTACAAATTACACTTTATTTACTCTCCAATCTCCCCTAACTTCTTTAAAATATTCTTAGAATCATCTACTTGTTTTAGAATCACTCTGTTATGGCTCATGAACTCTTTGATTAAAGTAATATCCCAAATAAGATAACTTACACATAATTTGTATAAACTATGATTAATGAAAAGTTATGACTAATTAGAAGTAGATAGACATAGGTATATAGGTGCTTCACTATTAAATTAAGGGTATATCATCCCATGACTACCTAAGTAATTATGATAGCCTACAAAATATATAGCTAAAAAAGTGTCATAACCCCTATTTACACTAACTCCTCAACACTATTCTACTACTTAGGTGGCATGGGGTGTCATAATCCTCCCAAAGCACAAAGGATAATTGATTTTGACTTGAATTATGGAAGTGGGATGATTTCCACATACAGACCTTGATAGTGAGCTATATCTTTATGAAAAAGAGATTCTAATAGTTTTTGGACACACATAAAGGTGGGGAACAACTTTTACTATTCAAATTTATCCATCCATGTTGCACATACTAAAGGCACCCAAGATAAAGTACAACACTTGTGAAAGGTCCTCATCATGATCTATTATTCCCTCCATGAATTTATATTTGATACGTTTGATTTTGTCTTTATTCCTAGTGGAGAACACTTTTTACTTTATCCCTTTCAAGTGGAGGAGGGTGTATTTATTAGGTGTGTTTCCTTTGTGATTTTAATTATATAAATAGGTTGAGATATATGGAATTTTTATGCTAAGTTGGGAATAAGGCTAGACTATTAGGAGTTAAGATTTGTATAACTTTTTAAGAACCTCCTTGGTATTGATGCCAAGTTATGTAATTTGTGGATGAAATTAAAGATAAGATGTGTGATTAAAATAATAACCATTGTGGCTATAATTTTGTGAATAATTCAAATCCATTATTTGGTATTAGAGCAATTTAGAATAGTATTGCCTAGTTTTCCACATTTTTTGTGGGTAGAAAATAAGAGGAGGCATCTTCCAATAAGGAGAGTGTTGGGTAGAAGATGTTAGAGTGAATTTTTTTGTTTTTATTTTTGTAGGTGAAATATATGGAGAGAATACAAAGATGAGGAGGTGTTTCTATTCTATGTGGATAACATAATTCAGAATATATCATGTAATGGATAGCTAAGTTAGAGACTTCATATAGAGAGGAAAATGTTGAAGACCCCATGAGGGTGAAATTTGTAAGCAAAAGGATGAGTGGAGTTGTAGGCAAGTGTTGGAATTATCTCTAAGTGAGGACACAAAGGAGAGGTAAGGATAAGATGAGGATTTTTTAATATATGGTTTCCAAGTTGATGGGTGAATTTGTGTACCTAATCATGCAAGTAAAGGGGAAGAGGAAGCTTCATGTATCGATGCTTGAAAAATAAGACAAGAATAATATTTACATGAGATGAAATACAAAAGAGAAGTTTCCATGTGTGAAAATGAAATATATTCTAATTAGTAGCAAGGAGAAGGATGTGAATGAGAAGGATAAGGTTGTCATTAAAAATAACGAGGGGAGGAATATATGTGTGAAGCTTATATCTTATTTTCATAATAACAATATGGATATGAGCTATGAGAAGTCCATATATGGAGACACCCTTATGAAGGAGAATAGAGATATGATAGAAAATTATGGAATCCATATATAGTTACTAGTTTTTTTGGAAGAAGCAATGCATGAAGAGGATGTGAAAACAAGTGCCCTTGAGGAGAAGTGGAGTGAATAATTAATCCAATTGATGGATATAAAATTGGTTGGTTCTAATGTTTCAGCCATAAAGGGTGTCTTCAATATGTTATGGAGATAAGAGAGTGTGATGTATAATGGGAACATGTTTATTCTCAAGAGTATGTGGAGATAGAGGTTCACCTATAGCCAATTGAGGAACAAGGACAACTAAAATTTGTTGGATAAGGATTTGATGATCAAAATCTTGTTTTGGAGAAATAATATAGTGTGATGTTTGAGGAGAGAGTGAATTTGAGTTTGAGATCATCCATGTATGTGTATAAGAATGTAATTTTTTAGGTGTGGAGAGTGAGTTTCTTGAGCTCACCAAAGGTATAGATGAGTGGATGTTTTGTACAACAACCATAGCATATGAGGATGAGGATGTTTTATACATGAAATAAGAGGTTAAAAAATTGATGTGTGATAATGAATATGATCCAATATATGGTTGGATAATGTGAAAATAAAGTTAAATGGGCTTTAGGTGGAGGTGGGAAAATAGTGGTGGGTTTAAGTCTGCATCAAAGTGAGATGCAATATAGAGAATTTTGGTAGAGAATGACAGTGTATTCTAGTTCCAACACCACAAGGAAAAATAGAGATAGGAAGATAATATGTGTGAAGAGGAGAGGAGGAAATGTAGGAGATGGAAATGGAAGAGAAAAAGGGAGAACAAGAAATTGTGTTACTTGGAGTGTTGGAAGGAGATGTGATGGTCATTATTTTGGGTGACCAAAGGAGTGTATATACCACTTGCCCCATATATTTGATCAAGACATCACATGATAAAACCTTAGGTGTCTGATGTAAGAGAATCCAAGGGTTCGTGCAAACTTGCACCAACCAAAAATAGAGTGGTCTGTATGTTCATATGTTCATGTTTTTTTGATCATTTAATGTTTTTGTAAAAATCAAGATAATTCATAGGAGCTAAGTTATTTACAACTAGATGAAAATTATTTGGTGAAGATAACACTATTCATGATGAAACTATTCATTGATGAGATGACACGGCATTATTCACTAATAAGGTGTCACAACCACTATTCATATTGACTCATAAATATTATTCAACTACTTAGGTGGCATAGGGAACCATAATCCTCCCAAGGAATAAAGGAAATTTTATTTTGACATTCATGATCTAAGTTGGACAAATTCCATTTGGGACCTTGATAGTGGGCTAGATGTTTATGAGAAGGATAATACACTATATTTTGGATGCACACGAAAGTGGAGAACAATTATTACTATTTAAAATTTTCCACCCATGTTGTACATAATGAAGAGACCTAAGATAAAGTAGAACAGTTGGAAAAGGTCCTAATCATGATCTATTATTCACTACATGATAATGGTGGCACATTTCTCTTAGGGATTATTTTTTATCCTTTTGTTTTATTTTCATTCCTAGTGGAGAATGCTTCTTACTTTGTCTTCATTCCAACTTATAGGGAAATGTTTTATTCTTTATCTTTATCCCTTCCAAGTTGAGGATGGCATATTTTTTGGGTGGGTTTCTTTTGTGTCTTTAGTTTGATAAATGGGTTAAGATACATGGAAATTTTGTGCTAAGTTGGGAATAAGGCTAGAGTGTTAGGAGTTAAGCTTTGTTTAAATATTTGAAGATCCTCCTTATTGTTGATGGTAACTTATGTAATGTGAGGAAGAAATTAATGAGACGTTATGTGATTAATATAAGAATCTTTGTGGTTATAAAATTGTGAAGAATTTAAATCCATCAGCATCATTATTTAAGACTCTCTTTACACTACATAATTCTATAAGACCAAAATTATTGGCATGTATTGATCAATGCTTGCACAAATATTTCCCTCAACATGGGTGTAAAAAATTTGGTGAAATATATATTATTCTCATCAATGACTTGGATCCACTTTATCTACTACAATCCATTCCAATGTATGTTGGGACATCATATGGTTAAATCATTTAGTAGACATTTAACAATGTTTTCACATTGTGCACAATTTGTTTTCAAAAAGGGTTTTGATCCAAGCCAAAAATATTTATAAAATATCTTTTTGAATATTTGAAGTGATTAATTGGATGTTAAAGATTGGAATTTTCTTATGTGTTGAATAGATGAATCTTTGTATTCAAAGTAAAAAGTATCATTATATTATTTGACATATTTTAATGCAGAAAATAATTTGGCTTCAACACATCATAAACAGATGCCAAAATCATTGGATATCTAAATTGCATATATCATTGTAGAGCATACCAAGGAAAAACAAAATTGGAGATACTAATGAAAATAAAAAATAGACAAAAATTATTTGTCAAATGGAGAAAAGGTTATGCTTACTTATTACTTTGTGGGTATCCCAACATCACATTTAGTGATGACCCCTCTTCCTGATGTAATTTTAATAAACTATACATTACGACACTCAAATGGATGAAAAAACCAATGTATTTCATTAATTATATTGTAGTTATAGACATTACACTACACACATCCCCATCCCACCATGGTTCCCATTGTAGGGCATCCATCAATTCAAAAATCAATTTGAGTGTGTTGTGTTCCATATCATTAAACTCATTATAAGCATTGAAGATACTCCCTCATCCTCATTCAATTTTTTGAAATTGCTACAAGCTTTTGTGTTTCCAAGATTTTCAAATTTGGTACATTGATCCTATTATAAATGAAACATCAAGAATCCCTAACAACCTTAAAATATACCTCAAAAAAAATTTATTTATTATACTCTATCTTCTCTCTTTTTCTTAACCCCTGAACTTTAGTATTAGCAACAACAACATAAATAATAATGAACCCAAATACTATCAAGGCAAAAATATCCTATACGTACCATACTTTTGAAACAATACTTTATATTGATTGTATTGAAAAATTAAAATAATTATAAACCATGCATAAATAAAAATCAACTCATAATTGGAATTGACATGCGAAGTTCAAAACTCTAAAACATAAAAAAACTAGACCTACTAGTTTTCACAACTACTATTTTTAGTAAGTTTTCCATGCTAGCATGTGGATAAAAAGTTATGGAATCCAAAAGTTATGGACTTATTTTTTGCATCAATAATAGTATACACTTTATGCATGCCCCACAACCCTCATCCAAAATTGAAATTAATGAATTATTTAATTTATAAAAAAAAACAATTTTCCTTTTCACTCCCTATTTATGTAGTGTGAAAACCTTGGAGTAGCAGCCAAATAAAGAGAAAAAAAGATACAAGATAAAGGAAACACTCAAAAATAGTAAAATTATCATGGTAAAATGATATGCAAATCGATAGGTGATGCATCTAATTTTATTCTTTATTTTTATTCAATGCTTATTGAACTTTTTGAATTTACCATTTGGTTTTATTGGTAATGCATTTTCTGAAGACTATGCTCTTTTCAAGCATTTCATATTTCACCTTTTTTTCTCTTTCAAACAAATATTTAAAAATTAGGATTGTGTGTGTGTGTCTACATCAAAAAAAAGGTCTGCCCTCCATGCATGATTGACATTGCTCTATTGGTATTTGCATAATACCTCCTTTGTGTATTTGCTAGTTATAAGGCTAATCTATATAGCATGTAATTTAAAATCAAGATAATAATTAACTCATGTATTAGTATTTTTCGTATATATTATTTTTTAATTTTAGGACATTTAACATGTGCTATCTTCCTACCTTTCCAATAGCAAAGTTATCACCTTCTACCCAAAGATTGTGATCTCTGATAACAATCCCACTAATTTATAGTAGAATTATAGATGTGGCTAGACGTTATGCATAAATCATGAGTACCATACCGGTCATTATTTGATTTAAAATCTAATTAGATGTGCACCCTATTTTTTGAGCTAGATTGAATGGTGGAAAGATGAGATCAATATTGGTGCCTCCTTTTTTGGGCATTATGGTAAGCAAGTAGTGAGGGTTCTATATTTTTCTAATGGTGCCATCAACATTGAAATTTAGAGGGTTAATCTATAGATTGAAAAATCACATTTGATACCAAATGCAATCTATGACGTCAAAAATCAAACACAAAGTTAAACATGTTGAATGCCACATTGCCAACAACTCTATGAGATGAGCCCTTTTACATTGTCTTAAACTGGTCAATAATGCTTCCAAATATTTTATAAAATATTTATGATCTAAGCAAGTGAGAGATAATATCTAATCTATTATTTAAACATTCTTGGATTTTTGAGACAATTATACACTGATGTTTTAGGGATCGAAAAATACTATGGAGTGGGATAAAACATTCTTCAAATTATTGTATGTGGTTCTTCAAAAGCTAAGCTCTTCAACTCAACAACTCTAGGATGCCCTACTAACTCTAAATGAGATTTTTACAATGGTGTAGAACATGGCCAATGACAAATAACATGTAGTGGATAGTTTTCCTTGTGAGTTTGACAAATTGACATGGTCTATATCAAACCCTACTTGCTTTAGGTTTATCGTGAAGCTTTTCACACAAAATAAATAGGAAAAATTATAAATCATGCTAAGAGATTATATTCAACCTAAAAATGTGTGTGTGTGTGTGTGTGTGTGTACAAAGCTTATGGTTGTGTAAATATCCCTATGGCAAAGGTGAGCTCATTTTAAATTGGGAATCCATACTTGACTTGCATTATATTTTTAAGAGTCAATAGAAATATATTTGTTGGGAATATATTAAGTATGAGGGAATTGGTTGTATATCAATCGATAAAGAGGGATTGTTGAAGAAAGAAGATAAACATAAACACGTCTAAAAAACTAAATCTTACTATTCTTATTTCTTTTGATTAATTCATAATTTTATTTTATTTTAATTATTAAAAATATTATCTTTTAAAACCATGGTGGTGATTGTTAATACATAACACTTAAAAATTATTAATTAGCATACTTTATTTTATTTTAAAGTGCTTTTTGACATTAATAGTTGATTTATAGTTTTCAATTTCCTACTTTTAAAAATTATTATAAATCTAGTTATAAAAAAAAATTATTTAAAAAATCATTTCTATTTAAATTATATTTCAAATAAAAATATTTTAAAGTGTAGATTAAGATATTATGATGTGATTTAAATTTATTTCTTAACTGTAAGAAATAAAAGTCTAGTCTAGGCTGAAATTTTATTGTAAAAGAGCTAACCTTTGCTTCAGAAAGGCCTTTTTTGGTTGATTTTTTAAATATTACGTAGGTACAGAGCCATTAGATAATAAAACTCTTTTCAATTTTGCATTATTTAATTTTAGGGAAAAACTATTAATATTTACAGCGGGGTTTTATGTTGAAAACTATTGCTTTTAAAAATCTCATAACTAATTTGTATGAAAATATAAATTTATTTTTGTTGTTTTATAAAAAATATCTTCCTAAAAGTTTTTTAGCAAATATTATTTTGAGAATCATTTTCCAACTCATACAAGTAACAAGAGATATATTTTTTTTATCCATTAAAAAATTATCTTAACAAATAACATATATATATATATATATATATATATATATATATATATTTTATTGATGTAATATATTTTACTAATATTGTGATACTATTTTTTCTCTACAAATAAAAAAGAAATTGCATAAGACCTTGACAATATTAAAAAATCTCATTTTTCCATTACAACACCCGTTGATAGAATTTAGTTTTTCCCTTCCATGCTACTGCAGCCTTACAAGGAGCATGATCACTTATTATTACTAAAAAGACAAAACTAAACATAGCCCAACATTTTCAGTATAAAGAACAATATTATTTAATTTTTTAATAAAAACATTCAATTAACGTATAAGGAACAAAATTATTTTGTTCTCTTAGAAAAACATGCAATTAACTTCTTACTATATGAAAAAATAATAATATGATTATATTTAAGTGTGTATTGTTGTTATTGAAAAAGTATAATATCATATTATGAAATAGAGACAAAAATCTACCTTGGTATTTTTGGCATTGTGATAATACAACTTTGTAATAGGTATGGAGTTTGTCTTGAGATTATTTAAGAATTATGTTTGTGATAGAAATTTCAAATTTCTAATTAGAAAAGTTATGAGGTTGTCAAAAGCAATATATTTGTGATGTTAGATCTCTCTAATTTTTAATTAGAGAAGTTATGAGGTTGTATGAGGTTGTCAAACTTTATAATTTGATTGTCATGAAATTGTCTAAGCATTACATTTATGATGTACAAATTTATAATTTCTAATTAGAAAGGGTATAGGATTGTATGAAAGTGTCGTATAATTTTTAATTAGAGAAGATAAGAGGTTGTATAAGGTATATATGAAACTGTTCAATATATGTATTTTTATTATAACATTACATAGATTTCAACTTTTCTAATTTTTTAAATTAATTATAATATAACATTTGTTTATATGAAATTTATAACATAATTTAACCAATTTCTTTTTCAATATTTAATTTTTTTAATTAATTTATAATATAATATTTCTTAATATAAAATTTATAACATAATTTAATTTAAAAAAAACTTATTTTTTATTTTTTAAATAATATTTATTTTATATTTTATTATTTAAAAAATATTTTCTTAATTAACTTATATATATAACATTTAAATAAAGTACATCGAACTATTGCAAATCTAATAAATTCTTTTCCTTCCTTTAATTCCTGATTGTTTTCTTTGTTTTCTTTTTCTTTCCTTTAATTCTGCTCAGAGAACACCGTGGATTTAAATCATATTTTCTTTGCCTATAGACAATTTATCTACAAAAGAAAGATATAGTTAGCAAGACCAAATTTTACATGATCATAAATGAAAGCTGTCCGAATTGACTTTGCACAAGGATCAATGTAATGACTCATTATTTATTTATTTTATTTTTATTTTATTTTATTTTATTTTATTTGTATATTTTATTTAATTATTTAAAAGTTTTTCTCATAATTTCCATCGAATGTTTTCACATAATACTAAGATTTTTTTGGGTTGTTATTATAAGAGAAATGCATCTTAAATTCATTTTTCCATAATTTTATGATATCCGAAGTTTCACCTACAACTCTGATTATAATTTAGATTAAGAACATAATGTAATTTAGTTGGTAAAACAATTAATTGTTAAATAGGGATTAACAAGTATTTTTAAAATGTAAAGTTTTGTAAAAAAAATAGTTTTTATATTAAGGGATTAAATAATGTATGGTTGGTATCAAAATTACTTTTACTGTATATATTTGATTTTTTCTTAAAAAAATTTATATGTTAAAAAAAAGGTATGTGATTTTAAGTTCATATATAGAAAATATGGCCTTAAAAGTTAGAAGATTTTTCATGGTCATAAAAATGTTAATTTATGGTAGAAATTTTGAAACCATCTCAATTGTTTTGCTATACATAAAGCGGAATTTTACTTGCATGTAATAAATAAGAATTTTAATTGTTATTGTGCATTTATGGCCCCATGAGGATTCAAGTGAAGGTCATTAAATAAATTCCTTCATTGATTGAGTGTCTATGTGGATTCTATATACATATGATATTTTAAATTTTATCAAATACTGACTCTTTACATCTTGCGGGAACCCATCGAGACTCAATATCTTTGAGTGCACGCCCTAAGGGGTGCAACAGGAAAGGGTGGGTAGAACTTTAGTACTTCACATGATTGTTGTCCCTTATACCACATTATTACCAATCTAACCAAATCTTTAAAAAATTGCTAAGCTATTTCTCCTCAATTGTACACTCCTCTAGTATTTTCCTCTTTCCATCCCTCCTTTTCTTGCATTTATTCTCTTTTGAGAATTCAACCGTACTAGGTTAGTTGGGTCGACCGTGTACTATCTAGGGTATTTTCACTCTTTGAGTTTTTTAGCCCTTCAGCCAACCTAGCTCAGACCTAGTGAATTGTCCTAAAAACAGACAGGGTTGACTGGGTCGACCTTGAACAATGGATGTTTACAGAAGAATTTATGGAAACATCCACCTATATTTACAAGATCATTGCATCATTATTTCATATGTGCAATAAAGAGTTATTATTCGCTCGTGCTTCTTTAAAATCTAATCTTCCACCATTCTACTTGAGGAGACTTAGTTTAGGGTTTCTACTAGGAGAATCTAGTCTTGTGGACAAGTCTTGGATGATTTGACCTTTCTTAGTTATACTTACAAACTACAACAACCTCTTGAGAATCCCCTTTGGCTAAGGGAGAGACTGAGTCTCAAGAGGTTCACATCCAGGTAAGTATATTCTAACTTTGTTCTCCTCTCTATTAGTAGATAGAAGTAGCATAAGTATTGCCTCAAATAATATTACTCCTCATATTCAATGTATTAGGGTTTTACTCATACTTAGCTTAATTGAGATTCTCATATAAATGTTTTAATTATTTACTAATCCCTCATATTATGCCATAAACTTTGGTGTGCACTAGATAAGATTTATTTTCTTGTTAATAGAATAAATGAATATTAAACTTTAAGACTCTTTTTATGTTTGTTTCATGATTGTGTTAGACTATACGCTTTGGAACCCTTCCTAGCATGGTGTGTTTTAATAAGTGATCCCCTAATAAAGTCTAATAGATCTCCATATTGGTCATGTTCTTGCTTAACATATATATACCCAATCAAAAGTGTAAGTATGTTCTATCTTCTCTGAATGAGGATTGATTTACAGGCTATTGATTTCATAAGTCACCCCTTGGTCAGCCTAAAGCCAAACAAAGCCTATAGAAAACCCATGCAGCTATGAAATCCTGAGTGATTCAAATACAAGAAGCATAGACACTTCTCATTTGCACCCAAGCCCAGGATGAAAGTGCAACTTTACATAGTAAGGAAATAATGATCTGTACTAGTATAGTGGACCTAATGCATTACCTTACAAATAAATTAGTGGTGCATAAGTCAAAAAACACATAGGATTTAGAGTGTGGGTTATGGGTTCTGAAATATCTAAATGAAAGGAATGGCAAAAGGAGTAGTCATCGATAACCCAAGCATGCCTAGATATTCACCTTTATGAGTGCTTAGCTTTAAAGTATCCTTTGCACCTATCTAACATATTTTTGAGCTCATGTATAGGATCCTACATATACACCACTAACCTTCACACACACAACCTTCCTTCTATCATTAATACATGGTATCTCGATGCTTGTCTAAATATAAGAAAGTTATCATTTACCCAGAACAAGTGCCACCTCTCCATGTCTCATGACTATGTTAGTCTAATCCAACGGACCAAAGGATTTTCCCAATAGTTTTTTTAAAGTGGTATGTGTCAAGGGTAATTTGATATAATGAAGGCCATTAGAAGTAGTTAAGAGGAGCTCGAGGAACTGCCAAGATAATTTATTCCAAAATTTGCAACTTGACATTGAAACATGAATAAATGCCATCCTCTGATGTCATCAGGGAAATATTCCATTCTCCAATGCACGTGCATCTAGAAGGAATATTATAACCAACCCAAGTCCAATCATCAGACAAAATTCAAGAACGATAGTCATCACACCAAAAATGAATTAAATGTTCCACCCATCACCCAAGTCATGTATTTATTGTAAAGTTGGCTTGATCTTCTATAAAATCTTGGTTCTTCCATTGTAAAAGGGTTGACACATTTTAGCAACCTTATGCTACTAAAATTTCCATACATGAGCCCTTGGATTGGCTAAATATTACATTATAATGAAAATTAAGTTCAGCTCTATCTATTATTCTTATGGTTTATGTGTTATTTATGATTCTTGATCTTATATTGTGGTTAATGTTAACTCCTCTCTCTATCATCCACTTTATATACTTCCTCATTGAACTCATAGGTCACTTGTAGGTCATATCCTCTATGCATTCAAGTCTGTATTAATGCTACATGTGGACCATTTCTCATCCCTTTCAGTATATCATTGTGTTCCTGCACCTGTATGCAAAACACTTATATAATTGGAGTAACTTGGCAGAGCTTGTGTGATGTCTACTTATTTTAAAGTGTTTGCATTATGTTTATGGTAGTAGGAGTGCTCACTCTTTTATGGGTGCATCACCTCTTTTATGTTTTACACATATCTTACCTTCTCCTTCCCTTTTTCTTAGAAATTTATTAGGTTTAGGCCTGGAGCAATTTAACTTTCTACTCTTTAGGCCTGTATGTTAGTCTCAAACCTAGTGCACTTAGAATTGAAATAATACAACCTACTCCAAAGACTCATCCAATAGAGTGTAAGGGTCCCACACTTTGGGGATAGTTTTATCATTATAGAAAGACAATCAATTCTTACATGTGTAGGTGATCTAAAGCACCTCTACACCTAGCACCCCATAGAAAAAACTCCTTTGTGTTGCATAGCATTTATGTGTGCACATTTTAAATGATAATATTTTTGACATGCCTAGTGGGACCTATTGAAGAAAATCTAAGGATCGGTGCTTCCTTTAACTATCAAGTGTAACAGACACTCAACAAGAGCACCTGCTGACTCCTAACATCTCTAGTTCATAAATACTAGCCCTCTATTTACATACTAGAAGGACAAGATCATCTACAAAAGGCATCAATTTCCATTTCACTGAAATTTTGGTGCCATCTAGAAGAAGGAGAGTTAGAGCATATTGTTCCCCCATAAAAAGGTGCAACACAGACTAGTCTCCATCCAGACCTCAGTCTACACCATCATTCAAAAGGTTATATTCCAGGTAAGATCTATTCCCTATCCCATTCATGGTTATGCCAAGGAATTAGGTATTTGTTCCCTTTAATGGGTATAGTCCATTAGTCCTAGCATAATATGATTCCATTATGGTATCTGCTCTCAAGAGCCTACCCTATTTCATGGTCAAGAATTCAAATTCTCTTTTAGAGCATATCTAGGACATTGTGAATATCAACATAGTGCACCATGTCACCCAGGATAATGTTGCAGTCAGATTACTAACTTATTCCTTGAAAATAAAAGTTCTTCAATAGTACCAAGGCTTGCAACCAAACTCCATTCATAATTTAAATGAGCTAGGTGAAGAATTATGCAAGTAGTTCAAAGATCAGAGTGATCATTTATCCAAAGCAGCTCACGACTATAAAGTGAGCACCGCAAGAAATGATGGTTGACTTCAACTTAAGATTTCAAAGGGTCTAGGATAGAATCCCAAATTTGGGTAGGCCATATCCTAACACTGTATTTTTATATTTCCTAAAATCCTTTAATAGAGATATTGAAGTGATGATTCAATCTATTGGAGGCATGGTTCTCCCTGATACTTATGAAGTAGTTGTACACATAGAGAATTGTTTCATTCAAGTGCAAAAAATTACCCTAGACCCCCTATGCCTATATTCACATAACCTCCTCCTAATCAAGCAAATGTACAACCTATAATAGGGCCTATGCCTACTAGAGTAATCAGCCTTGCTTTATATTCTTCCCTTTCCAATGAATTGCATGAAGTGAAAACACTATTATAAAGTTTTGGGAATGAGCTAGTGGCTCTCAAAAGGTAGCAAGTGTAATACCACAAGCATCATCAACCTTTCACTCAGTAGTTCCATTCAAATAGATGCCCATACCAAGGTGGTACACAAATGCAAAATCATCTCGCATATAAAAGATCTTCCTATGCATAAAATACCAACACTACTAGCACCTCTAATGCCCTTATTCTAGTACAAAATAACTTAGTGTAGGATTTTGAATGGTGATTTCCATAAAAAAAACCAAAATATCAAGCTACATGCACTAATGGAGTTCTAAACTAAGCACTCATGGTACAAGGCATGCCTCAAGTGTATGAACAAGTGAATGGTGCACCCCCATGAATGGGAGAAGTCTAAGTGCCATCTCAGGCACATGATGGGTTATCCTTCATTAATTATCAAGAGGAAGACTTTAGTTATATAAATCAGAGTAGCATACCTAGTAGAGGAAGCTTTCCAATTGATTTCAACACAAAGTTCAAAAGAAGAGATATACAGAGGCCATTTCAGTCACAATGCCCTTACCTTCAACATCCTAGGTCAAGCACGTAGGTGCACAAGCTAAATCACTCATATAACTTTTGTGTCTAGAAATCATTGTGTAGAAGGAAGGGTCACCCTAAATCAGTCTGCCTGCACTAGGAGAGGATACTATTCAAAAACCACAACCAAAAGGGTCTCATATTATTTTAAACATTATTAATAAGATGAAGGAAAACCTCAATTTTATAATTTGGGACGTACTTACTATTCCATCTCAACAAAATTTATTACATGACGTGCTAAAAGGTTTCCAAGAGTGTCATGTCCTAGAATTAGTACATATTGCTTCCATAAACTTGTGTCAACCAAAGGAGGAAGTACAGGTGAGCAAAATTAGTAATAACATGCCCCCATTCTATGTCTCCTTAATCATCGACTAGCACTTGGTGCATAATTGCATGATCGACTCCAATGCAAGTAGCTCAATAATGCCAAAGAAGAATACATACATTATTAAAATTGTGTATGGCCATGTTTCAAAAGGATTAGTCCAACTTGATGGAAAAATAGTTAAAGATGTAGGTATAATCAAGGATTAAAATATAACATTGCATGCATGCCCAATCCTTTCTATTGTGTAGGACATCGTAGTCATTGACTTGCTTCCCTATTTCACCATATACCTATCTAGAGACTTCACAACAAATATTGGTGGATATTCATCTTCAGATTAGTTCCTTATGATGCTAAGAACTAGATATGGGACCAAAGTGACCATCAAGGTAGAGTCAATATTTAAAATCCATGTCAATCCATACACTCCTAGTCTAACTAAGATAAACTATGTAATGTTCGATCAAGGGGACAATTCAATTCTTCATGAGGTTGTGACACCATTGGAGGAAACCCCAAACAATCTACTGTATGAATGGGCACATGAAATTTTTGAGTGTGACCCCTCTGATAATGCAGAGATAGGGATTGGTACATACTACATCATGGAATAAAACATCATGTTGATCGATCTCATGAAGGCATATGACAACCCTAAAAGAGGGTGGTAAGTGTACTTCGATGGGTCCTGAATTAAGAATGATGTTGGAGCCATTGTCATGCTGATCTCCACCAATTATTTAAAATACTTCCATGCCTTTAGAATATATTTACCTATATGAACAATGATACTAAGTATGAGGTGGTAATTCAAAGCCTTCATCTTGCACAGAAGAAGGGGATCAAGGCACTGCAAACACTACGTGACAGTGAACTAGTTTTCAATCAAGTTAAAGCGTAAAGTGTGACCAAGAATGTTTTGATGAAATCATATAAACATAGAGTGTGGGATATGATCAAAGGCTTTGATGCATTCAATATCATTTCCATGCCAAGCGTATAAAATTTCAATGTATATAAGATTGTTATTATAAGCATGCAATATGACATCCTAAATGACATAATAAAAGGGTTCATATAGCTCGTCAAGCTTGTGGTCATACTAGTAGTTCCTGATAACATGGACAACTAGAAATTATTCAAAAATTATGATCAAATCATCAATTTCTTATAGGATGAGGTAGAGTTTTATGCCATAAACCAACCATAGCTATGAGCCCAATATGAAAATCAAGGCATCTAGTTAGAAGGAAACAAATTGTGAAGAAGGCTAGTCACCCTAGAAAGTATTTTTAATTTTGATGACTAATTCAAAGGAAAAAATTGCAACATGATAGCCAAGGAAGATATCTATGAACTTATAGTCATTTTAGATGGAAAGGCTCTTAAATCTTGTAAGGTTTTCTCTATGCCAAAAATTGAAAGCTTCATTCAACTTACCAAGAAATATGATGACATTTTTTCATAGAGATACAAGGATCTCAGAGGTTTCAATCCAATTATTATGCATCATATAATTGAGCTAGACCCTAGTGCGTAACCCATGCACCAAAGATAGATGCATATTAATCCAAATCTAGAATCATTCATGTGCAAGGGGATCTCCAAAATTATTGAGGCCAGTATAATACTCCCAATCAAGCACTCTTCATGGGTCCCCAACTTAGTAGCAGTGTAGAAAAATAATAGAGAGATGCATCTCTCCATGGACTTTAGGGACCTAAATAAGGTTTCCCTGAAATACCAATATTCTCTCTAGCCTATGTAATAAATTTTGTAAATGGTCATAGGCACAGAGAGATTTTCATTTTTTGATGATTACTCAGGCTATAACCATATTTAGGTGCAAGACTATGAATGATACAAAAATATGTTAACCACCAAGTGGGGAACCTTTGCATACCAATGTATGTCATGTAGTTTTACAAATGCAAGTCTGAATTTCTAGAGAGCCATGGATATGAATTTCAAAGATCTCATAAACAAATTCATCCTTATCTACCTTGATGACATAACCATTTTATCTAAGTGTGTAGAATATCATTGTGTCACATAGATATTATCTTCCAAAAATGATAAGAATTCAGAATATCTTTAAACCCTAGTAAATGCATCTTCATAATTCATGAAGGTGCCCTCCTTGGGCACATTGTTTCAAAATAGGGACTCATGATTGATCTAGAGAGTGTCAAGGATATCTCATCTCTTCCTCTTATGATCTAAAAGAATGGTCTCTAGATCTTCTTGGGGAGAATCAACTTTTTAAGGAGGTTTGTGCCTAGTTTTGCTATCCTAGTCAAACCCCTCACTATGATGTTAAAAATGAATGTTGCATTCAGCTAGACACACAAAGGCAATGATAGTTTTGAGGCCATCAAGCATACCATTACATAAGCTCCCACCTTCATCAACCTAAAATATATTAATGATTTCATACTTTATGCATTTGGTGTAACTAAAGGCATCTCAACCATTCTGATGCAGTAGAACAAAGATCAACTAGAGAAACCAATTTCTTGTTTTATCCAGGTGCTAAAGGATTATGAATTATGATACAACTTTGTAGAGAAGAAAAACCTTGTGGTTATGAAAGCACTAAATAAATTTAGGTGCATGCTCTCCAACAATAAGATCTGGTTCATGGTCATGAACTCAAGTATCAATGAATTATTTCTCAACAAAGACATAAATGAGAAAAGTGCTAGTTGGATCACAAAAGTGATGGAGCATAACATGGACTTCCAAGTCACAAAACTAGACAAGGAAGGGGACTATACAATTAATTGGTAGAAGTAGCAAAGCCAGAGTATAGTATAGTCTTATTATTTCATGAGGAAGAATGCATAATTGAGGAAGCTACAAGTAATTGGGCACATGAAATGAGAATATTCCTTCAACATAATATATATCTCCCTAGCCTCAACAAATTAAAGCATAGACATTTATGTTTTCAATATATTCCTTAGATTCCATCAAAATGAGTAATTTTCTAGAGATATCTTAATAGAGTTATCTTAAACTGTGTAGATCCAAAATAGACAAGCATAATTCTCCAAAAGATACATGATGGCCTCATAGGAGGCCATACTCACCCAAGACCACTAATTTGAGGATCATGCAAGTTGGCTATTACTGGACAACTCTATTTAAAGACACACATGCTTACACATGAGCTTACAAGAAATGTGACTTATTCATAGGAAAATAAAATATTTTATCCTTACCATTACACCCAATTTAATCAAACCAACATTTTAAATATTATGGACAAGATTCATAGGCATGATTAACCTGCCATCAAGTGATGGGCATAAGTTTATTCTCACAGCAACTAACTATTTCATGATGTGGATAGAAGTGGTTGTGCTCAAGGAGGATAATGAGACATCCATCCTCAAAATATATGAATTCATTATGATGAGATTTATCATTACCACTATTATTATCTCCAATAATGCACTAGCTTTCCTTGGGACCAGGATCAGTGAGTGGGCTATCAAGCACAATATCTATCTAAATGCCTCATCAAAATATTACCCCTACGGTAATGGTCTATATAATTCCATGAAAAAGAACTTGATTCACATCATAAAGAGGACTTTGAAATATAACCAATGAGCTTGGTACACTAATCTCAAAATTTCACTCTAGGCTGATCAGATCATGCCTAAGAGAGTGTTGGGAAACTTGCCCTTTATGCTAGTCTATGGAAGGGAAGCCATATTACTAGCATACCTTGAGTTGCCTTCATTATAACTCATGTATCTATTATAACTTCTTGAAATTGATCCCCTCAAAGTAATATTATTCGAGCTAATAGAGTTTGAAGAAACTATAGCATAAGTTGCACTCACCATGAAGCTCCAGTAGATGAAAACCAAGAGGGTATTTAATAAAAGGACCAACAAGAGAAGTTTCTAGGATGGATAATTAATGCTAAAATGGGAGGAAAATAGAGTAAAATCTAGAATACACATTAAGTTTGATGCAATATGGATTGGTCCATTTACCGTCACCAGTTGCAAGCCATCTAATACCTTCCAGCTTGCCAAAATAAATATAGAGGATTTACCTATCCCAGTCAATAGGAATCATATGAGGCACTATCTCCATTAACTCTTTTTATATACTTATATATAAATAGAGTAGATGTTTTTCATTTCCCTAAAGGCATGCCTTACATACCCTTGTTTTAGATTAGTTTTAATTCCTCCAAGCACTTGTGCATAAAGTTTTTTAGCTTAGGTCCTTTCTTCTAAGAACCTTGGTGTAGTTTTTCATTTTGAAAGATAAACCTTGGATCATTCATAAGGAAATGGTAAAAATATAGTACATTCTCAAGTGGAGGTCTCATAAGTCCTAAAGACTTTGTACCTAGTAAATTTCTAAAAGGCTACTGATTTCCCACTTAGTAAGCAAGCATCCTACAAAGGTCTCTAGAAGTGTTGACTGTATAATTCACTGCTCGTTCAGCCCAAATCTAACCAAAGCTTATAAAATATCCACATAGCTATGAAATCCTGATCACTTCCGATAGAAGAAGCATAGACATTTCCTATTTGCACCTGAGCTGAAGATGAAATCAAGAGTCTGTGCAACAAGGAAACAATGATCCATGCCAGCATAGGGGCCCTAATGTATGACCTTGTGCATAAATTAATGGCATACAAGTTAAAAGGAACACAATATTTAGATAGAGGGTCCCAATTTTTAAAATATCTAAATAAAAATAATGGCACAAGGAGCATTCATCGATCACCTAAGCATGTTTCAATATTCACCTTCATGCAAACTCAGCTTTAAAGTCACTTTTTTGCCTATCTAACATAGTTCCAAGCTCATGAATAGGATCCCAAATATACACTTCTAATATTCATTCATGTAACCTTCCTTTTATCATTACTATGTGGCAACTTGATGGTTGTCCAAATATAATAAATTTCTTAGTTTCCCTTAAAAATTGCCAACTCTCTAGTGTCATGACTATGAGATTTAGACCCAATAGCCGAAATAAATTTCCTAAGAGCCCATAAAAGTACCATGTATCAAGAGGTAATATGATATAATGAAGGCCATTAGAAGTATTTAAGAGGAGCCCAAGGCACTACTAGAATAATTTAATTCAAAAGTAGTTACTTAACATCAGGACTTGAGTACATGCCATCCTCTGATGTTGTTAGGAAAATATTCCATTCTCCAATGCACGTACATCCAGAAGTGATTTTACCACCAACCCAGGTCCAATCATTAAAAAAAATTAAAGAATCATGTCCATAGCATCATAAATTAATTAAATGTTTCACAGATCACCCAAGTGTCATATTTATTGTAAACTCAGCTTGATCTTTTATAAAAACCTGGTTCTTCCATTATAAAAGGGTTGACATATTTTATTAACCTTACACTATTAAAATATCCATCCATGAGCCCCCGTATTTTCAAAATCTTGAATTATAATGAAAACTAAGTTCACCTCTTTCTATTATTCTAATGAACTATGTGTTATTTACATTTGTTGATATTTGACTCTAGGTAATGTTTCCCCTCTCTCTATCATCCACTCCCTGCTCCTCCTCATTGAACTTGGAGCTCACTTGCAATTCATATTATATGCATATTTAGGTTTATGTTGATGTTTCCTAGGGAATTTTTGGCATGCCTCTTAATTTAGCATTATATTACTACACCTGTATGTAAAACACTTATGCAAGTGGAGTAACTTGGCAAAGCCTATTTGATATCTACTTGCTTTAAAGCATTTATATTATGTTTTTGGTATTAAGAGGGCTCATTGTATTCTAGGTACATTGCCTCTTTATTTTTTATGCATATCTTACCTTCTCCATCCCTTTTTATCAAAAAGTTATTAGTTTTAGGATAGAAGAAGTTTACCTTTCTGCTCTTTAGAGTTGTACATTGGTCTTTAACTAGGTACACTTAGAATAGAAGGAATCTAGCCTACTATGAATACTTATCCCAAGGAGATCAAGGGTCCCACACCTTGGGGACTTTTCCATCATTAAAAAGAGACAACCAATTCTTGTGTGCATATCTAAGCTACAACACCTTTGTGCCTAACGCCCCAAAATAAAAAAACCTTCTCTATGACACATAGAATCCATGGGTGCACATTACAAACAATAACATAGACATGATGAATTTCTAATTGCATACATTCTATTAAAACTAACATGAACTAACCCTTATAGCATTTGTTCATCTTATTTTCATTTCTTTTTTCATCATTTTTATCATACTATACCGACTCTATTGACCTAGTTTTAAAATTTTATGCATATGTTTTTAGAAATAGGTAGCTGGATCGACCCAGTTGACATGGTATAGGTTTCTAGACTTTCAGAATCAAGTTTAGAGTACTAGGTTGACCCAATCAACCCTGTACATTTTCAAGTTTCTACAAGAAGTTCTTACACAACTTGATCAATCCAGTCAACCTAGTTAGTAAGTTTTGCAAACATACTTCAAGGTTTCTGATCAATAATCTTAACTCTTTCTATCTCTCTATATTTTTATTTTATTATCTTTCCTTTCATAGTTTACAGTCTTGAAAACTACCCTTTCACAGTCAATTGGATTAACCCTGTTGATCCAATTTTATGTTCTATGCATTGTTTGAATAACTAGGTCAACTCTGTTGACCTTATTCATTTTTATACCTTGATTTCATAATATAGGTTCAACCCTATTACCTAGTTCTATATTGTGTGCATATAATTGTTGACTATATCAACATTGTACCTTGTTTCAAGTTGGAATTAATTGTATCTGCTAGTAATTAGCCCACACTTTCTTTTCTTGTTTCTTGCATGCTAAAAATAGTTCACATAGTCTAATTAGGAGGTTTTCAATTAACTGCTTAATCTCACTATTTATATTTTATTCACACATGACCAAATCAAAAAATATAAATAATAAATTTAACATTTATCTACCCAAGCCAAACTACTTGGATTTCATCACCAATGGGGAAGCCAAATTGATGTTTTGGTCAAGTATAAAGCATGGGTAATGGTATATTATAGATAATCAGTTGACACCATTATCATCACAATGTGTGAAGTGAGCTGGTAGGCCCCAATACCAAGCCTATATCATTAACACTATAGATCCCTTTCAGCCCAAATTACTTGAAACCATCCTTAGATTTCTATCTAGTTCCTTGCTTATAGACAACATCCCATCACATTCAAAATCATATTTTAATAATCTAATAAGCATATTATATTGACTAATTAGTTATCTCTTTACTTTCCAAGTTGATTGCTTGCTCTTTGCTCAATTGTATTTTGTATTGAAAAAAACTTTCGCTAACCAGCATTGGTGAAAGGTTTTGTGTTATGTGCCTCAATTAGATCAACCAGCATTGATCTAATTAATTTTTTATTTCCTTTCAACTCTTACACTCCTATATTAGCTACAAAAATTATCTTGTTTCATTTCACAATTTGTTTTAGGCTTCTTCATTTTTTCTGTCTAGTGTACTAGGTCAACCCAGTTGACCCAGTACCTTTTTCTAGCCTCTGTTCATTGTATTGGATCGATCCAGTCGACCTTATTCTATTTACAAGTCTTATTTTCTATGTTGGATCAACTATTCAACCCTATATTATCTTTTTCCATCCTTATATGCCAATTTAGTTCTCTATTTCTCCTTTACATTCTATTGATCTCTCTTTGGTCATAATGAAGTATCTTATCAGAATATTCTTAGATAGCTTAAATCCATTTATATATTATATGGGATGTTCATTTCTTCCTCTTTTCTCCTCCCAAGAGCACCATAAATCTTGGGTCACCTCTTCTCCTTCATCTCTAAATTGTAATATGGTGCAAATAACACCTCAAGATGAAGTTGATGGATCTAATCCTTTTTATACATACCAAGAAACTTATCAAAATCTTCAAACTAATGTGGGATTAATTGATACAATTTTACTTAACAATCTTGTTAATAATCCTTCTTCTAGTAATCCTCTTCCTAATATGAATCTAAGGACTACCCCTACCAACACTAACCCACCCCCTGATACAAATCAACTTTTAGCCCAAGTTATTCAACAAATGAACATTATGTAAAACTCTAATACCAAAAAAATTATGTAACTTCAACAATACTTAATTAATGTGGCTAATCAAGCTCCTATTATTCATCCTCAAACTAATCCTAATTACATTCTTCCACCTCTTCAGGATGGCTTAGGTAAATTTATTACTCAACCAATAATGCATAAGAAGATGCTTCAAACCATTGAAAATGATCCCTTAGCTCCCTTCATTATTTCTATTTATATTGGTAACATATCTCCAACTATCAAATATGATGGGACTAAACACCTTGCATTATTTCTTAAAGCATTTGGAAACCCTTACAAAGAGTGGATCCAAACTAATACCTTTGCCACTACTAAACTCTTAGTCAAAACCTTCACTGTTTATGTATTAGAATGGTATAATAAACTACATAAATATTCTATTTAGCAACTTGAATATTTGGTTAATCCATTAGTTAAAGAGTTTCAACACAATGATCTTCCCAAAAATTGTCTTAGCCACTTCATTAATGCTAATCAGTCTCCCAATGAATTATCTCATGACATAATCAAAAGATGGAAATATTTAGCTCATAAAGCTGACCATAACTTGACTAATGATAACTTATTCAAAATCATTATCACTACTTTAACTCCCACTCGTCAATATAAGATTCAAACATTTTCTCACTTAATGAAGTTCTTGACCAAGATAAATGTCAAGATTTTTTTATGAAGTAACTCAAACCTAATCCTAAAATTATTAAAGGATATTTCCAAACATCTAATGCTATCACTAGTAATTATTTGCAAACCAAACTGGGAGTTACCAGAACTGATATTCCTTAAACTTCTCACATGCCTCTTTTGGTTTAACAAATTAAATTTTTTTACCACCCTCTAGACCTTTCATCTATCCCAATGCTCCTCCTAAGTGGTCTGACCCCAATCTATTTTGTTGGTTCCATGCCAACATTTGGCATTCTCATGAATCTTATAGAGGGATTACTAAATTTGATGTCTCCCATATGCTTGGTGATTCATTCAATCATGAAGTTATGATCAACCTTCATCATCAAGAATACACTACCGCTTCCCAAAAATGACAAGATTATAAATCTTCTACCTCTAATAACCAAACATTTTCTTCAAATAATCAATCAAATATCAAGGATGTTTGTGCCATCGATGCCAATTATGACTAATATTATAATTACTCTCAATATGTCAACACTACTAAGGTCAATTATCATCATAAGTTGGCTCACAAAGATCCTATTACCAATCCTAAAAATCCATCTTTAGAACTACAACTTCTTAAAGATACTACCACCACTAATCCCAATTCAGAATCACCTAAGGAATAACTTCCTCCTTTAAATATTCCAACCATATTTATTCCTCCAAAATATAATTTACCTTCTAATCCTCATACTGGTTCTTATAAATCTCACTAGAATTTTTTTGAATAAATCAAATTTATACCTTGTAAGATTACTCTTATGGAGTTGGTTCTTACTTCACCCTATCATCATAAATGCCTTATTTAACAAGTTAAATAAATTGAAGATCCTTCCTCCATAGATGAATAACCACCTTCCATTGAATCTCAACCTACCAACATCAATACCATTTAAATTTTGTGTCCTTCCAAACCTTTTTTTGAATTCATTGAAGAGGCACGATCAATGATGAAATTCCATTTCATGTTGATCATCTACCACTCTTTAGTTAAGTATCCCTTAATACCACTCTTATGCATAAAGTCTTAGTTGATAAAGGTTATGGTATTAATGTGAAATCCCTATGAATTATTCAATAATTTGGTTATAATAAGGATCATCTCAAGTAAACCCATCTTACTTGGCATGGTTTTGACAAGACTGATCAAAATCCACTAGGTTGCATCTGGCTTCCTTTAACCATTGGACCTAAGACTATTCAAACCAAGATTATGGTCTTCAATGTACATTTATCTTATAACATCCTCTTTGATAATCCATGGACTCAACAAATGAGGGCCATTACTTCTTTTGATAGTCAATGTATTAAAATTTTACATAATGGAAAATGATACAAGTATGAAGCCATTCCCAACCCATGCAACATTCAGCTTCCTAATCCTAAACCTCAGTATCATATTACTATAATGCCTAAGATTAATAGTGGTCCTTTGATTGAGTTCATCAACATGATGCTAATTTTTAGTTACTTCATTCTGGAGAACCTCAACTTCCTTGATAGAATCATAAACTTGGAAATTTTGAAACTAAAAGTCCTTGCTTCAACAAATTTGTTTCTATCATTGATCCTAAGACTAATCCAATTTCAGCCTTACCAAAAACCCCATACCACTTGCAAGATGATAATGCCATACTTATTGAAAAAAAAACTCACATTGAATATGGTACTCCATCTTATTCTTAACCAATTACAGTCTCTCAAGAACTCTCACCTCCAAAACATGATAATTTTACATTATTATTTGCAAGTATCATGAATTTTTTTCTTGGTCCTATGACGACATGCCTAACAATGAACCTAGCATTGTGGTTCATAATATCATTACATATCTGAATGCCAAGCCTATGTGTAAAAAGTAAAGGAAATTTCCACTCAAAGTTTCTACTTTATGTCATAAGGAAATCATCAAATTACTCGATGCTAAATTAATTAAATCAATGGATTATTTTGAATGGTTTTCTAACATTTTCTCCATGTGAAAAAAAGTCACTATGGTCATTCATATTCTAATTGATTTCTACAATCTTAATCCTACTTGTCCTAAGGATAACTTCCTGTTACCGTCAATAGATGCCATTTTTGATCCCACAACTAGTTATGAAATTTTATCTCTTATGGACAACTTCTTAGGATACAATCATATTCACATCACTCTTGAGGACCAGTATAAGACTACTTTCACCATGGAATGGGACACCTATTGCTATGTCAAATTGCCCTTCAGCCTCAAAAATACTGTAACCACTTACCATTGTGAAATGACTCACATCTTTCATGATATCATCCATAAAATTATTGAAACTTATATTTATGATATTATTGTTAAATACAAAAATTTTACCACTCATCTTTCTGATCTTTCTATTATCTTTAACCATCTCCTTAAATATAAAGTTATACTTAACCTTTATATATGTATTTTTGAAGTCACATCTAGAAAATTATTAGAATTATTAGTATCTCTACATGGCATCGATGTGGATCTTGCTAAGATTAGTGTTATCATCAACATTCACATTCCTCATTCTATTCCTGATATGCATACCTATTTAAGAAAACTTGGGGCAATTAGATGATTCATCCCTGAGATGGATTATCACATCCACTTCACCAATTCTCTTCTCAAAAAAGTTATTGATTTATAATAGATGTATCCATGTCAAAAATGTATTGATAACATGAAAGAGTTTTTACTTCATCCACATATGCTTCATCCTCCTCCCAATGATAAGCCTTTTATTATATATACTTCTTCCACGCCTATTTCATTTGGGGCAATGCTTTCCCAACCTCATGATATGGGAAGAGAGTATGCTATCTGTATACACCCTAAATTGGTCAAGACACCACACATAACATGTCTTTTCATAGTCCTTTCACAAGAGACTTTTATTGGATAAAATGAGCTTTATTCACATTTAGCCATGTCTTTCATTTGATCCATTTGGGTCTTCTTTTAGGCTTGAGTCACATTTTTACCCATTCCTAGTCACCCTAAACCTTTCAAATGGTCATTCCACCTTAGTCAAGTAAGGTTTTCCATTCTTGTTATATCCCCCTTGGTCCCCAGCCAGTAGGATAGGAGCACTGGGATTGGACTATAGCACTGGAACCCAAGGTATCCAATTTTTATCACTCCTATCTAAAGCTATTTTGAGCCTAAATGGTTAGTTTCTTCTGTTGGATGAGTCTTACCCCTTTTCTTTTCTTCATTTCTAAGTTTTCCAATGTCAACCAAATTCAAATAAATCTCCCAAATACAAAATAATGAGTCTCCTATATAAAGGACTACATAAGGCATTTTATATCTAGCACTTACTATGTTGGCACATTAAACATAATAAAAATTATTCAATAGTATAGCTTAGCTTCTCTGCATCACACATAGACTTGGATGCTTATCAATGAAGGGCCTAGGTGAAATTCATTCTAACATCTATCATGTGTGTTGATTATGCATGTTCCCTGAGGGAGAACTATATTTAATCTGAGACCCTATCTTGAGGGTTAATGTAGGTAGTGGTTAGGATAGCACAGGTTCTAGATAGTGTGATCATTCTTCCCCTAACCTTATTTTTTTATTTTACTTTTGATGTATTCATTGTTTGCATTTATGTAGATGGATATAGGTATTGAAGATTGAAATACACCTATAGCTATCTCAGTTAACTTTTAGCACCTAAAATTTGGTACATAGGCTCAAATTGACCAAATGAACAAATCCAAAAATATTAGATCCCTAAGATAATAGCACCAAGAAGGACTATAGAGCTAGACACTAGGGTGTCCTATTTTTGTGCTCCTATCCAATCAAAAAATACAAGACAAATTTAGATTCTTGATAGTGTCTTAGTCCTGATCTTTAATTTTTACCCTCAAAATCCTTCATTTCAATCTGAATATAGATAAGTTTATTTCTATTCCTCCTCTATAATTATCAGTTAGTAAATCTATATTTTTCCCTATTAAACTAGATTTTTCTTATTATTTCAAACCCTTATTATTTAGGATCTAAACACTAAGTTCCTAAAAACAATAAAACATTTAGTTAACCAATCATGAATCAAGCATGCAACCTTCTGAACCTAACTTACTTTGAATAAACCTAAAACCCTAGGTTCACTTATGGTTTTTGCTTTATATTTTGTACAAAATTTTAATTTCCAAAATTTTGATTTTTGTATAAATTATTGTGCATGATTTCTATTCAAAATTATTTTTATTGCATAATTTTTCAAAATTATTAAACCCTAGCTCAAAACCCTACATTTCAAAATTGGGTGAACAAACCCCAAGCCTTCCTTGCAAAATTTTAGAAAACTATTTTAGAATTTCTACAAATTGATTACTTGGTCATTAGTTTCCAAAATTTTGATTTTTTTTATAAATTTTTGTGCATTATTCCTATTCAAAATTATTTTTATAATTTAAAATTATTGTATAATTTTCTAAAATTCTAAAATGCTAGCTAAAAACCCTAGATTTCCAAACTAGGTCCTTAAACCCTCAAGTTTTCCTTCCTTGAAATTTTTAGAAATATAATTTGAATTTTTTTAAAATTATTTGGATTATCAAAATTAATTTCAAAATTTCAATGATATTAGTTTTTTGTGCATTTATTTACTTCATAGTACTTTTCAAAATTATCTTTGGTGAAGGCAATAAAATGGCAACATCGGCAATTCCTTCCTCTCATCCCATAGATAAATTTCTCAAATTTTCATATAATTATGACAATGATTGGAAAAATTTGCAAAATTTTATATTAGCTAAAACTATAGAAAATGATTTCATTTACTTTAAAGATAATGACTATTGTTGTAATGAAGCATATGATGATATATGTAATGATGATGGTGAAACACAAATAGATGAATCTTTTTCTCTAAAACCCTATCTCTTTTATTCCTCTTCTAAAAAAACATAATTTTGATAAATGGGAAAGATATTTCTCTCACCTCATTCTCCTATGCATAATGCACCAAAAGAACAAATTAGTCATGCACTTCCAAGTTAACATTTTATTGGTGATAATTTTCTTCCATCTCTCTCTCTCTCTCTCTCTCTCTCTCTCTCTCTCTCTCTCTCTCTCTCTCTCTCTCTCTCTCTCTCTCTCTCCTCTCTCCTCTCTCTCTCTCTCTCTCTCTCTCTCTCTCTCTCTCTCTCTCTATTCAAATTATAACTATATAAATGCAATAGAATTAAAATCACCAATGCATAGTTCAAATGATACATCTCATGTTCTTAACTCTACTCTATCAAAAGAATGTTCAAATGGAAAATCTTCTTCTCTTACTCCTCATATTATGCATGATAATAATTCATTTCTTTCATCAATGGATAACATAGATGTACATGATATTCCAGTTTCAAATGAAAATTTATTGCATATTAGAAAAGAATTAAATTCTTCTCTTACACCTCTCCTAGGAATGATGGAAGTGATAATGAATATGATAGTGAACATGCTAATGAGTATGAAAATGAGAGTGATTATGAACATTATTACATTTATGATAATGATGATGATAATTATGGACATAGCGAAGAAGAATATATATCTCATGTTTCTAACTCTTCTCTTACTCCTTCTCTCAAGCATAATGCATTTCCAAATGTTGTTTCTACTTCTATGAATGATTATATTTCCAATAATTTACATGTTAAAAATAATAGCACATCTTCTAATCAATTAGAATGTGATTCACTAAAACCTAAAGACATCAATGAAGCTCCCAAGCTACCCCTCACTATAGTAGAACCCAGTTCTCACTCTTCACCTTAAGAGAATGGTAGCCCACATCCCTCTAATAAGGTAAAAGTTACCATTATTCCCAAGGTTCAAGTAATCACACCCCCTCTTTATGATCCAATTTCTAAATGTATCATTCCTAGGGTTAAATTCAATGATTAAATGAACCACTTCAAGATACTAATGCACCATCCCAAGAGATCATCTCTTTGATACATGTAGCTAGTGAATTACAACACCAAGTACATCTCCTTACCTTGGAAAACAAAGCTTATAATTATTTGATGGATGCCAATGATCTACATGGTAACCCTATTTCAAAGAGATTCATAAAAGCATCATTGCCTAAGCATTTTCAAATATAATCATTACCTCAATTTTATGGAACTAGAGATCCATTCGTAAACTTTCAAGCTTTTTCAAAGGCTTTACCATCTCATACAAGTCCTTTTATTCTAATCAAGTTATTTCAATAAACATTAGTCGAGGAAGCATAGAATTGGTTCTTTCATCTACTTCTCATTATTTCATTGCACCAATAGTATGACTTAGAGGAGGCATTTATTAGATATTACATAGTAAACACAAGCCCTCATGTTACATATGAGAAACTTTCCACACTACATCATAATTATTTAGAGCCAGTTAGTGAGTATATATTAAGATTCAAACCTCACATGTTAAGATTGATATACAAACTAATAGACTATAAATTCAGCATATCTTTACTAAGGGGCATCGTCAATCTCTCTTAGAACATCTATTATATCAGACAGATTCTTGTTTCAGACACCTATGTTATATAGGTCTATCTTTGGAAAAGAAATTGGGATTGATTGAGGTAGATGTAGTTGATCAGATTACTCTAGATTTCATAGTAGCATCTTCATCTATAGCTCCTAGCATTCAACATCCACCATGTCCTAGACAAGATAGGAGACCACAATGAGAAAAGCAACTAGTCAAGAGCAAAGAGCCAATTTTCAAAGCATAGCCTATAGTATACACTATAGAGAAAAATAGCAAAGCACCACTACAGTTTGATTCAATGTAGGGTAAACCATCTACCATATTATTAACACTATTAGATAAGAGGTTAATCACACTACCTTCTACTCATCAATGAGATCCATGTCTCTTACATAGACATCCACATTAGAACTTTTGAAACTATCATCATATATGTGGACATAAAGATAATGATTATTATGGACTGAGGGATTGCATTAATAGATGTGTTGATAACAACATCATAGCATTTACACATGGGGCACTAATATCTACTCCATCATGGAACCCTAGACCTCATTCCTCCATGACTGAGTCATCCCAAGACATTCCTTTACAGGAATCATTGATCACTCATCATGAGCACAATGCAAGTTTTAGGACATAATCTCATAGGATATATCATATTCCACCACCTCAAAAGGTTTGAAAACTAGTACACGAAGAATAACCTACATATAACACCATAGTCTAAGTAATACATGGTGTAGTTCCATGTACATATCTAGTAGAGTCATAGGCACCACAATAGAGTCTTACTCATGATAAATATTCACTACGAGAAGAGTTTTTAGGTCCTATATCATGTAACAACCCATTATGATTAAGATTAAATGACTGATCATCACAAGTTTTAGCTCCATACAATATATTGATCAATCATATACATCATAGTAGAGGTCATAGAGTATTTAGTTATAGATAGATGAGCCTTCTTCATAGCACATAGTTTCGATTGTATGACCAATAAAGTTAAATTTTGCATAATCTTCACACACAACTATACTTCACACATAATAGATAGTATAAAATACAAAGCACATTCCTACATAGCATGAGTAGTATAGGAACTTTTTCACTTGTCTAAAAGTGTTCAAATAGTGATACAACATAGAATAATACAACGTATAGTCATACCAATTTTAGTTCATAAGATTTACTTTATAGGGTAATGATGGAGCCAAAGGTCTAGTTAACCTTTGTATTCTAAAGCCACTCTCAGGGGTATAATATGCACACATGCTATCTTACGTTCCCCCTACTAACAACCAACATTTTTGATTTGAAATAACTATTCATAGCCAAAACTAGATTATCAAAGTCCAGATATTACCAAAACAACTTATCCAAATCCCACTTTACCAATCAAACCAAATAAAACTTATCCAATTCCTACTTTACAAATCTCAAAAACCAAGTCAAATTTATCCAAATAGTTTACCAATTACCACAACAAATAATGTTTTGCTTACATATGAATACAAATTCAAAATCAATAGCCTAGCATCGTAATTATCAAAACATCAAATACCATATTCCAACTACCATATTAAAAAACATATACAACCATAAAACATAAATTCCAAATCAACTACTTAAAAAAACCATATGCAATGAATATCATAATGCCTTTCAAATACCATAACACAATACATATGCATCGAAATCCAAAACAAACATCCATAAATATATAACTAGGTTTTCAAATACATATACACTATAACAAGATACAATCAATCATGAATGGGTTTCATGCCCTCACTCTCTCTTCTAGTACTATTCACATAGTCCAACCTAGCTCTTGATGGCCCCATAACTCCTTGACCTATTGAATGCCTCTTACAATGGCTCTCTCACTCTAGTAATCAACCATGATCCTCATGTAAGTTTGCATATCATCTCTAAAGATCTATGTACTCATCCATAATCTACATGCTCACTTATCCATAATTATGTGGAGGAATCCTATGCCTATCTCACTTATCCCTTGGCTCATCTCTCTCTCTCTCTCTCTTGCTCCCTTAACATATGCAGCTATAGCTATAGCAGCCCTATTAAACAAATGAGCATAAACACCAGAAGTAACAGTCACTAATTCTATCAAAAACTCCTTAACAACATCATCAAGTACATGTTGTGTAAGCTCATGAAGTGTATCCTCAATAATAGTCTCCCATAACCCATCACCCCCACCTCCTCCACCAGTAGGTGCTTCATCTTGAACACCTCCCACTCCACCTGCACGCAAAGATACAAACACTACGTTAGACATGCACTTTCAAAATATACTAGAACAAGCTCAAACTCATATAAAAATTCAAATGTAATCAAAATTTTACCTCCTATTATTTGTATTGGAGCAATATCCTCATACTCAAGGGCATCCCCTACACCAAGGGGATACAACATGGCCCACCAATGCCTCACCCACCATGTGGTATATGCCTTTTTGTAACCAACATCATCTACATCAGGGATCTCTAAAGTTACATCTCATGCATCCAAGGGTAATGATGATAACTCGGTCTTAATAGGCCTAACATGAGATCCTACTCTCGATGATGCCACTCACTCCTCACCCACACCCATGTTGTTGGGGGCACATCCTGTGGAACCCAAAACTTCTAGTCATGTGCATATACTGAAAGTGCTCATACACTCCAATCTAATGATCATGTAACCAATAACTAACCCTAATATAATCCAAATGCATTCCATCCTTGGGCCATCCAAGAAATCCTATATAAGGACTCCATATGATATCCTAAACCGCTAGTCTGTCTAACACTCATCTATAGTAATCCTTCCCAAGAGACTTGGTATCTATTAAACTCATCCACCACCTCCCATATGGCTGTGGATGTAGTAACCTAATCCTATCCTAAAACATAATTTTTTTTTGTTTAATTAATGTTTGTCTATGAATATAACTTAATTACACTTTATCCTATCATATATCTTTTGTTAACCGAGCAAGCATCTAACCATCCAAGAAAGCATCTAACCATTTGGGTTAGGCATCTATTATTATTTGCAAAAGGGGAAAACATTCTAACCATATGGGTTAGGCATTCCTTTTCCAAATGGGAAAGCATCTACACATGAGTAAGTTATGCTCTATCAAGAGACTTGACTCGTCAAAATCAACTAGATCTTGAGTTGCTCACGATTCACCACTCATCTCTACTAGATAAGCACCGAAGTCACCATGACATGAGTATAAAACATATAGCAAATAGTCACATTCTACCTCAAAATTTATCCTAAAGCTTTGGGAACTAGGATGATCCAACTGGGATGCTTTCGAGTATATCACAAAAATTTTATCTTTGCTTTATTTATATAAACTAGGGTCTTATTATAATGGTCTTGCCTTTTTATTTAACTTTAATCTTGTTTATTTCACAAACTCAACACACTATTATTCACCTATGTACTGGAAGCATCCTTCATTTCCTAGACTATCTCCATACCTACTTCTACATAGAATCAAGGTGTAGTGTGCATGTAGTTCTATTTCTTATTCTATGTTTCATGTGAACTGTAGATCTGGGTATGCAACACTTTCTACGGCCGAGTTCCCCAGATAGTTCTTCTATGATTGCTACCCAAATGGGAGTGAAAAAGTATCAGTTTAAGTGATTGAAGACTTGTTTAAATGAACTAGCCCTAAATTTTAACAAGAAATAAAAATGAACATTTTCAAGATACATATCACTTTCTAATTTTTAATTACATCAACAGTGTTTCTGATCCTTGTTTTAGACAACCTAATCTATATGATTGTTATTGTCAAAGTTTTGTTATTTGAGAGCCATATAGTTGGTAGTTTCTTGATAGTAATTGGTTTAACATTCTCAATCTTAGTTTATATTATTCCTTTTCGGTGGTATCGAGTTTAGAGTAAGAAATGTATTTTCTTCATTTTATTTTCATATGTTCACAAATTAAAATTATTTAAGGTAGTTCAAGTTATTTTCTTATCTTAATTAGTGTAATTGACAAAGAGGGATTATTCCACCCCTTGGTCTTAATGACATGACATGGTCCTTATTTCTCCTTGACAGTTTATAGGGATGATGCCCAGACATTGTTTTTACAACTATGTTAGGATATGGATGCAGTGTATCAAGCGTGATGACATTACTCGTAAATGTGACCCAAAGGCATCGCTTAATACCGAATGCTATGTAATTTTGTTTAATATTAAATTCTGAGTCTAAGTTGATATTTAAAATTAAAGAATACTTGAAACAAATTATTGCATTATATTTCAAAAGTAAATTCTTGAGTAGGAAAGTAGAAACATAATCTATAACATGATCTTCTAGTTTAGTCCTTATGTCAACTTTTAACAATGTTATTTTGGAAAATTATATCTTTAGTCTATTTAGGTAAACTTTTTTTAAAACAATAACTTATACATAAGGAGTTTATTGAACTTGAATTTAATGTTAAATAAATCCTTTATAAGCTTGAAAGGGAGATTTGAAATTGAGGGTCAAATGCTAAATGAAGAATTTATGTTATTATACTATTTTTAATGATGATAAAAGAAGATTTTTTTTTCCAATAGAGAATGAGACAAAAATAGATTTTTTAACCATTTCTAGGAACAATGTAAATTAATATAACAATTTTTAAGATCTTATTATAAAATGCATTTTAATAGTATTTCAAAATATAAAATGATTAATCTCTTAATAAATTTTTCATCTACACAATTATAATTATAAAAAAAATTCAATAGTCTTCGATGTATACAAGTATAAAATCAATTATAACGAATCTCTAAGGAATTCATTGTAAAATAACTTCTAATTACACAAATTATGAAATTTAAACTTTTTAATTAACATAATGAAAGTTTGAATAGAATATCATTTTAGTTATAACTTATGAATTTCATAAATTGTTTCCTTGTAACATGTTGAAAATTAGAACAAATATTAAATCAAAAATATAGATAAGATATAATTTGTTAATAAAGTATACTCTCAATAGATCCACCTAATAAATTTTTTGCCCATCATCCAATCAATCATGTAACATTATGTAGTTACATTTATTATAGGGTATTGTAAATGCGAAAGGAATAACATTTTTTCTCTCTCTTCTAATTTAGATCATTATCATTTGCTTTTCTAAAATAAATTAAAAAAACATTATATTTTCCTTTTAAATCATTTTCATTTCATTTTCTAAAAATAAAAATATTCTATTTTCCTAACCATTTAAAATTATTTTCATTAGTTTTCTATTATATCTTCCTTACAAATTAAATAAAATATTATATTTACCTTCTTCGCATGGATTCTCAACTTCACTACTTCTTGTTTGGCTTTGCAGAGGGTTTTTTGGTGCCCATTGAAATCCTTGAATAAAATGGAAATGTGGTTCTACTTGAATTGAAATAGGTGATAACAAGGATTGTGTGGAGGCAATGAAGAAGGTGAAGACCCACTCCCACCTAGTCAAGACATCAATTTTCTCTCCTCAAAGTGTCAACTCTCTCTTCTACCCAAAGCATCGACTCTCCCTCACAAAATGTTGACCTGCTCTCTTTTTCATTTCTTTTCCTCTACTTTAGCATCCATCCTCCCTTTCTACTTTGGTCCTCATTCATTTATAACCTTTTATTTACAATAAATTTATCCTATCTTTATGCTATCACTATATATGACTGGGTTTTAACTTGAATCAATAGTTTTAACTATCTCTTTATGTGGCAATCAATGGTTTTTAATTAGCCCTTTATGTGGCAGTCCTCTTTTGCATTGCATGGTCAAAACATGAGCTAAAGTGGGAGATGAATAAGGGAATTAAATCTATATTTAGAGGAGGTGGTAGTTCCTTTTGTGTTTCCTGAGTCAAAGTGGGCGACGGTGGAGTAGTTAAAATAAATAGGAAGAAAGTTATTTAAAAATAAGAGTTTATGATTATGTATTAGGGTTTCCATGTAGGTTTTACTAGGTATTAATTAAAAATAATTGAAATATTAAATTATTTATGGAATATATTTTATTTAAAATTTATAAAATTAAAATAATTAATTAAAATAAATGTTCCTTTTTATTAATTAAACTTTTGACAATTTATAATTTGATAATATTCTCCTCTAGTATTAAATTCATTCATTAATTATATTTTTGCAAAGAGAGTAATGAAAAAGACTAAACATTCATCTCATTAAATTTTCCCTCATTCATAATTATAAATTATGGTAACATTGCATATACACATTTCTATGAAAGGAAATAACTTTAATTAAATCGTACCTTGTTTTCATGAAATCCCATCGATGACCTAATAGATCTTTGAAATCAATGAAAAATTTAACTTGAAAATCAACTCATTCTAACATAAAATACTAAATGAGGTAAAAAAAATTAAATTATGAACACAAGTCCATAGTGTGGGAAGAGAGGTCATGATAGTGGAGGTGCCCACCTCTCTCTCGATAATCCCATTGGTTGCACAACCACTATATGCTCGTATACCCAATAATGCAATAAAGTAGTTGCACTCAGACCACAACTGAATGCCTCCTAACTAAACTAATATAGATCTCTGTAAAGTGGGTAAGCATAGTTTGACCCCATGAGAACACAGTTCCATATACATCTACACTGCATACAATCCTATGCATCTTATATGCAATTGATACCCCACTCCCATCCACTACAATGAAAGAAGCCAAAAACACTACCAACCACCTTTTAGACTAGAAACACTTGATCACATAATAACTAATAATAGTACATCACTATCACTACCTCTCTTATGTATGCCTGAGGGCATACCAACAAAATACAAGGATGCACGATCAATGGCATCTACATTCATATCGTCCAGTAAAGTCACATGCCATCAACTAACTGGCAAGTGAAAAATATAGTACACATCCTATAGAGTAATATTCATCTCCCAAGTAGGAAGCTAGAAAGTATAGATATTTGCATTTCACCTCTCACACAAGGTGGTAATAAAATGTTTATCCCACTACATAGTGCCTAGATCAAACACATGAGCCAGTCTAGCTCTATCCATCACATCACTCTTATGAGATGATAAATGTAAAAATCTCATAGTCTCCATCACTTGGCCTCTATGTAACTCCCTCATCCATACCTCACCCTAAAAAACACTATAAAATAACATATATATGAGCCAACTATTCTAACTAAATAGTTAAGATAAATAACAATAGGTCACAAGTCAAAAACCCTATAAAAAATCAAATACATTAGTTCACCATGCCAAGTCAATAGACAAGCAAAATAACAAAAACTAAACTAAACATCATCCCTAAAAATCCAACCTCCAGAATAATAGTTCTAGGTACAAGATAATAGAGCTAGATATGAGAGCTGTAACCTAGAAAGTAGCACTGGAGCTTAGACAATAGTGCTAAAAAAAGGATATGAGTGCTAAAACTAGTAAAAATTTCATAAAATTATTTAAAATATCTCAAAATCATCAAAAATAGGTTTTCAAATAGACCTAAATCATGCATATTAGCTACTTACTAGGGTAACCTCTCCACTAGCCTCAATCTAGTTTGCCAACTACTCAAACTAGGTCATGATAGGTGCTCATCTCTTGAGAATGTTTCCTACTCCAGAGCTCCAAAATTTCAAACTAGTCAATGCATTAATGAATCAAGAATCAATCCAATTTTTCTATATAAAACAATTTTTCATTCAAAGCAAAATATAATTTTGCCCGTAAATTGAACCCCATAGCTCCATTTTACAAAACCATTTTGTTTCACAAAACCATGACAATAACACCTTTGATATTGAACAAGCCTTGCTCTCTTATTACATTATTTGTCTACTATAGCACACACATCTCTATACCTATTTCATACCCAGACATACAACTCGGTCCTCACCAATAACAACTTGTTTAACTTTTATACAAATTGGTCATCACCAATCAAACCTTGTTTAATTTTCAAACAAATCACTATAAACAATCAATAAACTTATCAATCAATTCAAACTATACCAACCATCTTCCTAGGATTATGTCATTAGTCATCACTTTTGGATCAACCTCATGTATTACAAATTTCATCCCTCTCCTCAAAAGGGGGGCATAATTCCTACTATTCTTATTCCTACACTTACCCAACACACCTATCCACTCTTATAGATTGATACATCATGGATTTTACACTTCGAGTAGTAGAATTATTAGATTTAGCTTAGATTTGTTAAGATATACAGTGATTCATATTACATGGGTCATTCAACATTACTTAGGATATTTAGAGGGACATAACTTTAGTTTATAGATACATAGATTAATCAGATATATGGTGGTTTAGATCATATAGATTCATAGTGACTTTGATATAGTTACAGACCAGATATCAGATTTGGGGTCATGTACATTACAACATGTCTCACACATATAGCTTCATACAACATGACATAGTTACAAACCAGATAGCAGATTATAGGTATAGTGTAGAGCACATTGTTTTGATCTCTATTTTTTCACATGGGACATGACACTATATCTCATTTTACATGTGGTTATAAAAATTACCAAACTATACAGATACATCACTTATATACCAGATTTGGGGGCATGATATAGATGTTCATGTTCTTCATTATTGAGGACTATATAGATTAAAATGGAAACATAAGACATTTTATTGTTACACATTTACCAAAGTTCTTAGATTACACATAGGCATACCCAGGTTGTCACCCAATTGGACTGTATGATCGTTTGTAGTGGTTGGTCCATAACATTACCCAGAACTATGAGTTTGTGTAGGAAATAAGGTACCCATTGGTTTTGGACCTCTGAGAACTTCTTAGTTCTATTTTAGATTATTCATATTTAGTACAAGGGGTAGCTATTTTAGGGTTTCCTTATTTATTCTAAGCACTATTCAGATTCATTACAAGGGGAATCTATTACAGGTATTCCTTCTTTTATCTAGGAACTATTAAAATTTAGTACATGGGGCATCTGTTAGAGGTATTCCTTCTTTCTCCAAGTACTATTCAGTTCTCCATCCACTTCCTTGGCCAGAAAGTTGGACCCTTTTTCAGTAAACTTATCTCCATGCAGGTAAGTTCAGGTGTGTATCTTATTTCTTTTTTTTTCGTCTATTACTTTATTTCATTACATCACTAAATTAAAAGGGGGCAAATGTATACACCCTAAATTGGTAAATCAACCACATATATCATGTCTTTTCATAGTCCTTTCATAGGATACTCCAACTAGAGAATATGAGATTTGTTCAAATTTATCCACGTCTTTCATTTTATCCATTTGGGTCTTGTTATAGGCTTGAGTCACCTTTTTACCGATTCCCATTCATCCTAAGCCTTTCAAATGGTCATTCCACCTCAGCCAAGTCAGGTTTTCCATGCTTGTTCTATCCCCCCTCATCCCTAACCTGTAAGACAAGAGCACTAGGATTAGACTACAACACTAAAAACCAAGGTGTCCAATTTTTAGTGCTCTTATCCAAAGCCATTTTGAGCTTAAATGGTCAATTTATTATGTTGGATGAGTCTTACCCATTTTCTTTACTTCGTTCCTAAGTTTTCCAATGTTGGTCAAATGTAAATAAATCTCACAAATTCAAAATAATGAGTTTCCTATATAATGGACTACATAAGGCATTTTATATCTATCACGTACTACTTTAGCACATTAAACATAATACAAATTAGTCAATAGTACAACTTAGCTTCTCTACATCACACATAGACTTGAATGCTTGATCAAGGAAGGGCCTAGGTGGAAGTTATTCTTGCATCTATCATGTAGGTTGATTATGCATGTTCCTTAAGGAGAAATACATTTAATCTAAGACCATAACTTGAGGGTTAATGTAGGTAGTGGTCATGACAATATGAGTTCTAGATCATGTGAACATTCTTCCCCTAACCTAGTTTTCCCCCTTTTGATTTTGATGTATTCATTTTTTGCATGTGTGTAGATGGATATAGGTATTGAAGATTGAAATAAACCTATAGTGAGCTTTGGTAACATTTCACCTTATAAATTTGTTACATAGGCTCACATTAACCAAGCGAACAAAACCTAGGAATCTTATATCCTTGGGATAATAGCAATAATAAGGAATATAGTGTCAAACACTATGGTATCTTATTTCTAATGCTCCTATCTAATAAGAAAATAAAATCCAGATTCATATTTTTAATAGTTTCTTAGTCTTACCCTTCAATTTCCAACCTCAAAATCCTTCATTTCAGTCCAAGTACATATAAGTTTATTACTATTCCTCATCTATAATTATCAGTTAAAAATCTATATTTTTTGTTATTAAACTAGATTTTTCTTATTATTCCAGAACCTTATTATTTAGCATCTAAACACTATATTCCCAAAAATAATAAAACACTATCTACTACATTAATCATGGTCTCATCGATTATGAGACACGTTATACTAAATTTGAGCATGATTGCCTTGTTATCTATTTTACAATTGAAAAGCTTTGTCATTACATGTTATACCAAACTACTTATGTCATTTTTCATTCTGAGCCCCTTCATCATTTCTTCTCCAAATCCTTTCTTCCTAGAGATAAAATTGGCAAATGGATGGCCCTCCTTATAGAATTTGATCTCTACATCATCACTCAAAAAGTTGTTAAAGGGAAAGACATTGTTGACCAACTTGTCATAGCTCCCATTATAGCCACTTCTTCCCTTAAATTTAATTTTATAGATGACAACATCCTTTACATTGAAGGTCTTAATCAGACTATATCTCTAAAATATTATTTTCATAGCTTTACTATTGATCTTGAAGCCAATCAACTTGAAAAATCTTCCACTCCTTCTGGTACTACTAAAAAAAAATTAGTTATCAAGGAGCTTCTTGAATTCAATGTTCACTTAGTTGAGGACAATTAGACCCTTCACTTTGATGGTGCTAAATTCCTTCAAGGAGCTGGTGTAGGTTGCATCTTCACAAGTCATCTTGACAAGATCATTCTTTTAGCTTTTCGCTTCAGCTTTGATGTCACCAATAATATGGATGAATACGAAACTCTTATCTTAGGCATAAGAGCTGATATTGATTTAGACATATAAACCTTCATGTTTTAGGTGATTTTAAGCTTATTTTTCACCAAGTTAGTGGTTATTATCTATTTAAAAGTGAAGACCTCATTACATATCATCAAATTGAAACCACTCTTGCTAAGGATTTTATCTCTTTCACTATTGAGCCTATTCTTAGGGATCAAAATTCCATTACTTATTCTCTTTCCTCTTCAACTTATCTTTTTCATCCTCACCAAGTTCTTTTTGATCCTACTTATCTTATGCAAATAATAAAATCTCTGTATTCCACTCAATCACCTAATTCACTTATTTTCCACATCAAAGCTATTACAATTTGACGAAGCCCATGGTATCAAGACATCATTCAATATTTTGAACACCAAACTTATCCTCTTAATTTATAATCTAATATAAATACAAGTATTCATAAACAAGTTTTCAATTATGTATTTTGACACAACATCCTTTATTATTGTAATGTTGAAGGTACCTTGCTTTGTTGTGTTATGCAATATGAGGTACCATGTCTTCTTGAACAAGCACACGGGGGAATTTATAGTGGACATTGTAGAAGACATGTTACATCCCATAAATGCCTATGTATGGGATACTTTTGGCTTACTCTTGAAAAGGATGCAATTGAATATGCTAAAAAGTGTACTCCTTGTTAACTTCATGATGATCTTATCCATTCAACTCTAGTTGAATTTAAAACTATTAAATCTCTTTGGCCATTTTCCACATGGGAATTATATGTCATTGGTAAACTTCCTTTCTCCCATGATGGGCATGTCTTTATCATCACTGTTACTAAATATTTTACCAAATGGGTAGAAGCCATGCCCCTTAATAATGTCACCAGTCCTACCATTTCCAAATTTACTCTTAACCAAATCATTTGATGCTTTGTAATTCCCCATACCATCATTTTAGATAATGGTGGTAACTTCAAAAATAAACATGTTAAACAAGATTGCACCAAATTAAAAATCAACCAAAAAGTTTTTATGCCTTATCATCCACAATGTAATGGTCAAGCTAAGGCCAATAATAAAATTATCAATAAAATACTTTCAAAAAATTCATGAAACTTGAACAAATTGACATCTTCATCTCTACCCTACACTTTGAGTCTATCGGACTAGCATATGCACTACCATTGTGGCAATTCCATTCTCGCTAGTCTACGGTTCTAAGTCAATCTCTCCATTAGAAGTTGAGCTTACCTTTATTTTTATCTCTCTTCATGGTATTATTCTTGATGAATAATTGTGTGAAGATCACTTTCCTACCCTTGATCTTCTTGATGAATGTTATCTTTCTTATTTAAGACATAACCACCATTACAAATGTAGCATTGTCAGATAACATAACAAACATTTTAAAATACACACTTTTAATGTTGGTTATTTTGTATTTGAATTAGATTACCCATGATAAAGAAGGTAAATATTCCAAAAAATGGTGGGTCCTATATTAAGTCAAAGATAATCTTGGTCTAAGTACTTACTGCCTTCAAACCAATGAAGGCCATGTTTTCAAAGAACCCACCAATTCACAATTCCTCAAAAAGTACTTTGCCTAATAATTTCCTTCTTTTTCATTATTTATATATGCATCTATCTAACACTTTTTTTAGGTTACTGAAGCATAGGTCTCTCCCTCTATAACAATTTCCCTCCTTTTTCAGACCTTTAGTCCTTACTTTTGGTTTTTTGGTTTCTTGATGTACCATAGTTTTCTTTATTTTATTATGTTTTCTCTTTCTCTTTTTGATACCCCTTGGGTTTTTCTTTGTGATTTATTTATTAAAATGATGGATAGGACTTTGCATTCCTCAATAAACTACCATATTTACTTATTTTTCTCACTTTTGTTTGCTAATGTTATTTTTGCACCCCTTAGGTTTCTCTTTTCTGAGTTGCTTTGTAAGACTGTGGATCAGACCCAATATTCCTCACAAAATTGACATATTTTGCTTATTTCACTCTATATTTCATGTGTTTTTTTTTTACCCTCATGGGTTTCTATTTTATGAAGTTGTTGTGTAAGACCATGGATAGGACCCAAACCTCCTCATAAAATTACCATCTTATCATTCCTTTTCTAGAATGTGTTTTACAATGGTTACAAGTTATTGATTCTTGTTCTCAAACTTTATATTTTGCTTATTTTTTTAGATGAAATTTGCACGATAATATATGTTATCATGTTTTCCTTGATTTCCAATGTTATTATGATAAATAATCACACTTTACTATCATTTCATCCCTTTATACCCCTTCATCACATTATTTTACAATTTGAAGTAATTCAAATTGTTCCATGTGTCACTTCTCTTGATTTCCCCTTTCCTTTCACTTCACATTGGATAAAATATGGTTTTAGTCAAGATATCACTTTTATTTCACCTAGATTTATGATAGTCTTAGACCCTATGTTTTTTGAATTTATCTCTTAGCAACTAAGTCCCAAGTATTCAAATGAAATTCATCTTTAGCACTCATGTTTGTTTTTCCAAATCTGTATGGAGGCGGAATAGAAAAATCCATCAAGAAAATTAAAATCCAAATCATTTAAAAAAAATTAAATGATATCTAAAAGGCAACATACAAATATTAAAAGTCAAAATCACACCAAAAGATGTGATTCCAAGAACATGTCCTATTTATAATCAAAGTTCAAACTCCATAATTTACCTCACATAGATCAAAGGTCATTTGGAGTGAAGTAGGCCAGTAGATTGGAATAGGGGAATTAAAAAAACTTTATGGTGCTACCTAATTTCTTATACAAGTGCCCAATATTTGTAGTAGACTAACAAATCTATAAGGTGTCTTGAAGAACAAGAAACATAATGTAGGAAGGTAGGTCCATTTTAATTTTCATGCATATAGCCTTCATGGGATGATCTATATCCTTCATTGGTTAACTTAAGACTTGTGTGAGTAAGAGATGTTCTTCAGAGTCCTTAACGTTAAATGTCCTTTTGTTTTGATAAACCTAATTTGAGTGTCTTGACATTGATAAAGAGTTTCTCTACCTTGGTTTTTACTTCATTCCCCCCTGTACCCATTTCATTTTCCCTCTTGACCAACAAATTGTGATTCTAAATATGTTTTCCCTCTTCCCTAATTCCTTATTATTCATCTCTTAAAAATATTTTAGCACTACTTTTTTTTACTTTTATCTATCCTTATAGCAAAATAACATGTTTAAGCAACTACAAATTCCTTTATTTATACTATTGCCTTACACTTCTAGATTAGTTGTACTTTCTCTTACCATTTATCATTTATTTTACCATCCTATTGTTATAGACACCTGATTTCATACCTTTTTCCATTGCTGAGTGAGGTCAACTTGTTACTTCTCACTCATCAATGTTGTTTTCCCTTTTATGTACCTTTTTCCATTGTGTGAGATAAGGATTGTTCATGTTCACTCATAAATCTTATTTTACCATTTTTTTTATAATTGTATCATTGATATTTATTATATTACATCCTTTATTGACATGTATCCTTGTTTTTATTTGGTGAGTTTGTCTTTCTTACTTGAAGTTTACTTGTTTAAGCTTTTCGGTCTTTAGTAGCCTTGGCTATTCGATTAACCAATTTACTCTTATTTTTGACATGGTAATTTCATCTAACATAGCACTTGTCATCCTAGATTTCCAAATTCCCATGTACATCCCATCCTCATAGCACCATTTATCTTGGCTTTACTATATTTGTTTGTTTTTGCTCTTTAGTTTTGTATTTTTGGGTTTGTCGAGAGTAGTCTCTGCACCCTCCACAATTAAAACTAACAATGCAACCAACAACCATATAATGATAAAGGTAATTCATGATATGTATTACATTTACTTTTTAAGTTATTTCCCTTTTATTCATTTACATTCACTTATTTTTTCTTTGAAATACTATAACTTTTTTTAGCATCAACATTATGTGTACTTTGTTCTTTCTCAAAGCAACATCCATTATTACACCTTAGTGACACATGGTCATCTTCAATTGGGACATATGTATTCACATAATATTTTTAAGTTTTATCAAATACTAATGGTTTACATCTTGTAGGAACCCATTGAGACTCAATCTCTCTTAGTGTGAACCCTAAGGGGTCAACCAGGAAAGGCATGGGTAGACCTTTGGTGCTTCATATGATTTTTTCCCTTATTGCCACATTATAGCAATTAAAATAGATCTCAAAACCATTCCCTAAGCTATTTCTCTTCCCTTGCATACTCCTTCAGTCTTTTTCTCTTTCCATCCATCCTTTTCTTGCCTTAATTCCCTTTTGGAAAGTCAATCATACTAGGTTAGTTGGGTCAACCCTAAAGTATCTAGGGTATTTTTCACTCTTTGAGGTTTTTATCCCTTCAGAAAACCTAGTTGAGACCTAGTAAATTGTTCTTAAAAACATATAGGGTCAACTAGGTGGACCCTATATAGCTAATATTTCCAAAAGGATTTAAGGAAAAATCTACCTATATATAAAAGATCATTTCATCATTATTTCATATGTGCAATAAAGAGTTATTATTCACTCACACTTATTTATAATTTGCTCTTCCACCATTCTACATGAGAAGACTTAGCTTAGACTTCATACTTGAAGAATATATTCTTGTGGATATGTCTTGGATGATTTATCCTTTTTTAGTTATACTTAAAAACCATAACAACCTCTTGTGAAGCTCGATTGGTGAAGGGAGAGATTGAGTCTTGATGGGTTCACATTTAGGTAAGTATATTCTAACTTTGTTCTCCTCTCTTTTAGCAAATAGAAGTAGCACAAGTTTGTCTCATATAACATTACTCTTTATATTCCATGGATTAAGTTCTTGCTCAAACTTATCTTAATTGAGATTCTCCTATACATGTTTTGATTGTTTACTAACCCCTCATATTGTGCCACAATATTTGGTGTGCACAAGATTAGATTTACTTTCTTATTATTAGAATAGATGAATATTACACCTTAGGACTATTTTAGGATTGTTGTGTGATTTTGTTATACTATAGAATTTGGAAACCTTCTTATCATGGTGTGTTATGACAAGTGATCCACCAATCGGGTTTAGTAGATCCCCATATTGGTTATGTTTAACAAATGTATTCCCAATTTGAAGTTTAGGTATGTTCTATATTCATTGAGCTAGGTTTGATTTATAGACATGATGCATTTCTGATTGCATATAGATTTTTTTAGTGTTGAGTGGGTTCAAAATATTTGATCAAAGATGTGAAATTGATAGAAGAGGAAGCACATTAATTAAATGGGATATTTATAAATGTAAAGAAGATAGTCAAACATAGAGAACCTCTGATTTTAAGCCTACTTAACTGAGATTATTATGCCCAGTAGTATCTCTTTTTGAAGAAGCATGTTATTCATGAAAAAGTGTATAAATCGGTAAAAAATTAGGATGAATTTAGATATTCATGTCCTTGTAATCCTAAAAAAGAAAATGATTTTAAATTATAAAACATAGTGGAGATGATAAAACATGGATTCTCTCTTATGCAGGTTTTTCATATTGAATTTATATAAGATATATCCTATGTATCTCTCTTATATATTGTGTTTAATTTCCATACTTGCATGTTTTTAAGAACATATACATCTAGTCTAACACATCAGAGACTTAACAAAGATCAAGAATAAATTAACCTAAGTATTGTACTTGTTCAAAAAGGTTAAAAAGCTTTGCTTGTTTTTTACACTTCCTTAAAAACACATTTAATTGAAGTCATGTATGAATTATTATAATGTCTAGGATGTGCAGGTTATATGCAATGTATGTATTATGTGGGAATTACATGTGAAGGGTTAGATAGTAGAGATTATGTTGAAGATGGTAACCAAAGGGTAAAATACATCTTTTTATAGAATTTTAGTGGTTGTTCTAAGCCATATAACTTGGGATAACCCATTATTTTTTAAAAGTTTCATGTTTTAAAAATTTAGATTGGAATATCCACCTAGTTAAAGGAATAGATTGGTATTAAAGAATTATTATCTTTTTCCTTGAAAGATTTTTATAATAAATTTATAGATTGTGTTATGTATTATTTCATATTTTTTTAATAACAAGCAAGTGCATGTTTCTTAGTTGCAGAAGTTCAAGCAAAGGTAAATTTTTGAAGAGAGAAAGTTTTCAAGAGCTTGAATATACAAACAGTAAAATTCAAAAGGAAAACTTTGAATTAAGGAATATGAGGTGGCACTTGGTAGATGAGAATTAATACCTGGAAGATATATTAATTATCCATGGGAAATTTTTCATGGGTATCATTAAAGAGTTACAACATGAATTGAAAACCAAGGAACATATTGTAGAAAATATTCTACGATAATGTTGAAGGAGTGATTAGAGCAAAGAGTTTAACTTTCAAAGGAGATATTCTCTAAAAAATATACACAAACCATGATTGAGGTATGTAAAATAACAAATTCTCTCTATTCTATTCATTGACATCAATATTTAGATGTTTCCTTTGGTAAAATTGAGAAGTATTGTAAGGGATTTGACTCTAAGTTGCTAACCAAGATGGGTTATGATGGAAAAGGCCTTTGCATTAATGAATAGGGACTCACTAATCCATAAAGGTCAAGAAAGGCATAAATAGGTAGATTTTGGATATTTTAGTGTCAAGTAATGAGTTTTATAATGCTATAGGACAACTAAAATAAGGAAATCTTCCAAATACAAAGAGCCCAAGTTGTTAGCCCTACAAAATTAACCCATCAAAGGTAATGGGTTATATTCTAAAAATAATGGGTAAGTATTTTTTGAATAATAGAGTATCATTTTTCCACCTCAAAAGGCCAAATAAGAGTCCTCAATAAGAGGACAATGACTACATGAATAAGGAGACAACACATTGTCACTCCATGACCATTTGAGTGAATGCATGTTGGAACTAGGAAGGGGATAATTTTTTAATAATAGGAAAATATTTAAATATTAATGAAAAACATATTGAAAGAGAGGTGAACATACTAAAGGAGGAGGCAAAAATTACTACATCATCATGTTTACACAATGGGAAACCCAAGAAGGTCTAGAAAGAACAAATCTTATATTGTTTCCTTTAAATGTAAGAAGATAGACCATGTGGTAAAACATTGTTGGTATACAGTCCATGTTATTTTTTAAATGAACAAATATTGTGTGTCCATGTGTTGGAAGAGGAAATACATCCAAAATAAGCCAATGAACTTCAAAAATAAGGATGCAAGTTGTAAAGACCAGACTCCAAATTAGAATGTGGAAAAGGGAAAGAAGGGCATGTTATCCATGAGAATTAGAAAGAATGATTGAAATAATTACAACATGAGTGGATCATGGAAAATTTTGGGATATTCATCTAAAATTTTATCTCAAGAATTGTAAGGATAATTTTGAGAAGGAATAAGATGATACAATCAATAGGAAAGTTGTTTAGACACATACAAAGTAGGAGGTAATATATGAAGAATCCCATATATCTAAGGTAGAATTCATGATGAATTAATATCTCATATATAAGAACCCATAACCATTTCCTAGAGGTAATAATGGTAAAAGACCAATACTAAGAAGGTTAGTTACAAAACTCAGATTTTGAGTTGTATCTATTTAAATATCTATCTAAGATGGAAACCTTCAAAAGGGAACATACCATAGAGGATTCATAATCACTATTTCCAGTGGGTAATGGAAAAAACATATTATTTATTTCATTAATAGAGTATTTTCATAACTAAAATGTTATTTGGAGTACATATGTAAGCACCTCCACATTGCATGTTTTGATCCATTGTTGAAAGAAGCACGCTAGCCTTATTTGTATGAGAAATTATGGAGGAATGTATTTCATTAAGAGTGGATTATAGATCATCCATATAATAATTTTAAAAATCACATGTATGAGTAACCAATCACATAAAACAAATTGTATCATTTTCCTAATTTTCATGTTCATTTAAATTTACAAGTTGGCTTATTTTCTTTACCAAGTTATTGTATAATATTATAAGATGGGTAGATGAGGAAATTTTTGTTGACATAAAGTTCCAAGCATAGTTTGAAGGCCAAGGTATTAAAAATATAGAAACATGTTGGTTATATTTTATTCCTATACAATTATAGAATCATATAATGTGTAGCATGTCTAGTTGTTTATCAATGTTATAGCATGCAATTGAGAAATGACATGATTTAAACATGGAAGTATCAAATAGTTTTTGTAAATAATAACTAGTATAGCATGTCTTTTTTATTTTTTGTATGAATATGGAATAAGGTTGAAACAAGTTCTCCAAAATTGATTTTGGTATGAAAATAATTGGTATCGCATGGTTTATGAATCTTTTAACACACTTAGGATACAAAAGTTTGTTCCATGAAGGGAGAAGATGTGGCATGACATCAGGTCATTGGTATAATGTGAGAAGTGCATGCATACCAAGTAGCACTCCACAATAAGACTGCTAGTAGTGATGATGATATGTTTTGATATTCGTATTCCTTTGTTCAATAAGTTTCATTTAATAAATTTTGCATTGGTTTTGATGCAAAATTTAGTTACAAGGTATGGAAAACTTTATAAATGGAATTATATGTTTCAATCCATGTATATTGAATCATTAAATTGTAATACCCAGGATAAGGTATATTTATAAACTTAGTGATTTACTGTAACAGAACATACATAATGCATTATTTTTTATTCAATTGTTGAAATAATTGTGAGTAGAAAGGAGGATGTTGTATAGACATCTCATCATAGAGTTCTTCTTCCTAGTCTAAAAGCATGTGTATCATATCAAAGGTGTTAATGGGAAGATCAAGACACCAAATATTGAAAAATGGTTAGTTGGTAAATATTAGAATGAGTCATGAACTCTTTATCAATCAAGTTTTTTAAGTTTAAAATTTGTGTAGTTACTTTCCAAGAAAGAGGAATAAGGTGAAGTTAAATAAGATGATAAAATTGTCATTCCACTTTAAAAAATAGAAGGTGAGTCCTTATCTTTTAAGAATAGAGCTTTTTTGGAAACAAAATCCTTGCAATTTTGGGTTTATGATTATGAAATTTTGATTAGTAAGATATCAAATTTAGTAAATATGGAAATCATACCAAAAGTCTATTTTCTATTGTAAGGGCTTGAACAACATATGATTGCCATAGAATGTAACTTTTTAGTACATATTTGGGTTGTTTTCAAAATGTTATGGAAACTCAAAAAACATGTGATTTAAAATTTATATGGAAAATTTATAGCCTCTAGAAGTTAGATGACTCTTCATGGCCATAAACTATCAAGTTATGCATGTGTAAGTTTCCAAAATTTCCTCGATGATTGCACAATTGGTTCAACAATTTTTAAATGTCATGTAGTGGTCTCAAAACCAACCTACCAATTTTGCCTTGCATAAAGTGACAATTTTTCCAATAAGTAACACACATTAGATTTAATGGAAAGATAACTACATGGGATTTTGTTTCTAACTCTTGGGATTATTTTTTGATCCTAAGGATATATTCTTATGCATTTATGATCCCATGGGAGTTTAATTACTATTGTACATAGTTTCATAAATTATTGAGTTCAAAAGATTTGACTAAAGATATATAGTTGATAGTAAAGAAATACAAATAAATGAATGGGATATTTTTTAAGTGTAGAGAATCTAATGAAGTGTAGAGAACCTTTGAGTTGAAGAATACATAATTGAGATGTCTGAGTTCACTAGTCTCTTTTCATGAAGACATAATTCATCCACTGAAGAGTGTAAAGATTATTACAATAGTAGGATATTAATGGAAATTTTTGTCCTTGTAAACCATATAAGGAAAAATATTTTAAACTACATAAAATATTGGATATGAGGAAACATGGATTCAATCTTCTATAATTTTTTGACATTAAGTTTCTCAAGGGTATGCCTATGTGTATTTCTCTTCCATGTGTTTGATTTTATTACTCATATGATTTTAGTACATTGAAAAAAGTATAAGACATAAAGCTTAAGAGAAATCAAGAATCAATTAACTAAAAAATAATACTTATTCATAAATTTTATCAAACTTCCATTTTTTTTTGCACTTCTATACAAGCACAACAAATTCTAGTCATTTATGGAGTAGTACCATGTCTAGGATTTAAAGATTAAAATGAAATGTATGTGTCATGTAGGAAATACATTTGACTAAATATGATATTCAAAGTGATAGAATACATATTCTTTTGGACTTGAGGTCAACACCTTGTTCATTAACAAAATTGTGTTTGTAAAGGTTAGAGTGGAATACCCACTTCATTTACAGGTTAGGGTCTAGTTTATCGATATTCATGTCATCATGGTCCCTAAATTTAACACAATTTAAGTCAATTAGAGGGTCCATTAATTGATGAAATTTTATATCTATACTATTGGATTATTTAATTAGCTCTATAGTGGCCCTTTTATTTTTGATTTTAAGGTTTTTGAGTCTACTAGATCTCTCTCAGCCTGTAAGAGATGGTTTCTTATTTTTTTAGTTCAAACTATTATCTAATTTAATATTGGGGGCATTTAGTTAATATACTATGTAAAAATCTATTTCCACCTCTTAAAACTATTCCATTTTTTCGTAATTTCAGATCTGATTTTATTTCTTGACAATTATAGATGAAGGATCTTGTTGAAACGAGTGATTTCTTACCAATTCTAGATGTGGAATTAGATGCACTTCATGAAATTCTTGGATCTAAAAAAGGGACAAATTGTGAACTCTATTTTAGGTAAATTATTATTGTAGATGAATCACTACCATTCGATAAAATATTTATAGAAACCATGTTTTAATATAGCTGTAAAGTAGAAGACAACTTCAATGAAATGAATGCCACTGCTATGAATTATTTATTATGAAAGGCCCTGGGTAGAGAAAATACCCACACATTATTGTTGAAAATTTCCATTTCTAATCTCTATCATATCACATGTTTCAATAAACATGTGTTTTGGTGTGGTTTTAGTTCCAACGTCCTTGATATCAGGGGCAATTTTTATGGGTAACTTGGTAAGATAGAGAAGTGAAAATAAGGATGAAAAAATCACAATAGTTTATATTTTATAGCAATAGTTTTAATGAAAATTGCATTTGAGTTTGTTGTGAATGACATATAGTCAATAATAGACATCATTCCCATAAAAATCAAAATGGTGGTTATAACGTGACAGCCAAGACATGATAATTTCAGCATAGAATTCTTTCATAAATTATGAAAATGTACCAAATTATGGAAATCAAAAATATGAAACTTATAAAAATATTTAAATAAAAACTTATTTGGAAGAAAATAAATCTCAACATTGAACAAATCTAATGAGAAACCACATCAGAGAACTCTTATTTAGTGACCCACAAATAAGAGTTTCAGAACATATGTGTACCATTAGTTGCACGGTGTTGTGATCTCCCTAAATTTAATGGAAAGTGTCGATCCCCTCACCCCAAATTTAATCTCTCCATATCCACTTCCCTCAAGTTTACAGAGGACAATGCCAACAGTGTCCTTATTTTACATAGAAGTTCAGTAATTATAATAATCCCACATAATTTGTGTAGTACTAAAACTGATCAGTATGAGCAATAAGTAATGGTTATTTTGTGTTTTTTTTTTAGGGTTTTGTGTATGAGGAAAGGGTGGTTCATAGTCAGTGGATTTAATCACCTCAACCTAGTTTTGATGATGAACATGGTGAGAGCATGGACATTGGACGACGGAAATTTTTCTGGGGAGCACGTTTTTGTTGTTGCATGATTTTTTTTCAATAGTTTTTTTTTCAAATGCATGTTACATGTTATTTTATAATGTAATTTTTATTTGTGTTTCTGCATGAATCCTTATTTTTATTAGATGTTTTTTCATAATATGACAAGTCTTTATGGTCACACACATATTCCCACCTTTATCTTTTTTTAATTTTAACAAATAAAATAAAAAAATGAAAACATGAAGGTGAGAAGAAATTGTAAATAAAGAATAACATTTGATATAAAAAATAATCCCCCAATTTTTGAAGAAATAGGAAAATGGTAATTGGTCATTGTAAATACTCAATACATAAGGGATTAAATTTGATGATTGATTCAATTTATCATGATTTTTTATGACAGTTATTTATTAAACATTTACTTTGAAACAATAGTATAATTGATAATAAAATAAATAAATATTATGTGTGTGTCTTTGTGTGTGTGTGTGTATATATATATATTTTGATAGTTTATTTAAATTTTTAATTGAATCTTATATAAGCTGCTAACAAAATTGATTGTATTTTTTAGTTGAAAAAAATATATTATATTTTATAATTAAAAATTGTAAATATGATCACATGGTGATTAATTTTAGATGAATCAAAAACTAACTTGATAAAATTTTTAAAATATACAAAGTTTAATTAGATGACTCTAAAATCAATTAGGTAAAAAAGGGGGAATACTTCTTCAATGAAAGCAACTACTATATAATCTAATTGACCAATGAAATATTCCATATGCAAATAAATATAGATAAATATATTTTCAAAAAATTTCCATTCTTGTTTTCAATGATATTAATAGCTATTTTCTTCGTGATAATAGTGCACATTTCAATTTATTTGATAAATGAAGGAAAAATAAAATTGTCACTAAAACCATAAGTAATACCTTTTTTTGAATAGTTTTTAGACTTCAATTTATATTCCAACCAATTTTTGAATACTCTCTCTAAACACTATAATAACTTTGTTCATCTAAAATTATGCACCAACCTAATTTTTATATCTTCGTCTATGAACGCTATAGTCTATCTATATTCAGATCTGCATTATACTTCATTCATAGACTATTGATGGCTTGATTTTTTTTAATCAACCTAGCATTGAATTAATCACATGCACTAGAACTCTCTGGAAGTTATGCTTTAGCTGCTTAGTATCCAAACCGTCTCAACCTACTGAAACCACCTCGATCCCAATGATTACCACTAACACATTATTTTGCTTTCAAAGCACATGGTATTAGTAATAAAAAAGGTGTTCCTTTCAAGAATTTTTTATTTTAAATGTTTCTAGGTATATATAATCTTGGTCAGGTTTCTTTCCTCTAATAGGGTCTATGAACATTTCATTTTTATATTTTTTCCAGTTTCGTGTGTTTGTTGGATGTTAGAATTTGATAATATTCAAATATATTAAAAAAGTTATTATGAAATCTAGGTCAGTTAGTTTTACCTAATTTGGTCTATATGAATCCCATTCTAACAGTTTGATTATGGGTTTGACATCAAAGGTAGTGGAAGAATTGAATGGGGATAAAAAAGAGTTACTTCTACGAAATTTGGAGTGATTGGGGATAGGACTCAGACAAAATAAAAAAATATTCTTCTAGTGCCTCAAAATAGGGTTATTGTGGATATGTCGTCAAATTGGCCTGTGGTTGCATTATATGAAACATAAAATTCTTGGAAAACTTTTTGGTTTGCAGCGAGAAGGTTGCCTAGTGAAAATAATAAAATGGGATTTTTCCAAAGGGTTTAAACCAAACTAGTGGTATTGAAGGAGGTGTATCGGGATATATTATACATTTGATTATAAATAAGGATGATATTCCCAAAGATACAAATGAGAACATACTAATTCTAGAGGAAAGATTTAAATTTATTCTTGGCGAGGATGTCAACATGGATAAATTATTAGAGTTCATGAAAACTATATTGACATTTTTTTATTTTTTTTTATTTTTATTTTTTTAATAAGAATATTAGTTAATAATTAAAAACATAGGTTGGCTCAATACCGACAATCTCTAGTCTTCCATATATTCGTAAGGGAATAACTCACATTCATTTTAAAATCTATAGAAGATGTTAATTTTTTTTGGGTGCTAAATGGTTTTGGGGGTCTAATCCTTTAACATTAAATAATTGGTCATTGAGTTTTGATCCTTGGGTGGAGAGGTCATTGACATAACTTGTTTACATTAAGATTATAGAATTACCATTAGAGTTATGGAATGTGAAGGTCTTTAAGGCCATAGTGGATAACATAGGGCATTTTATCGATGTGGATGGTATTTATTAGAAGATGTATTATAGTATGATGGCCATATTTTTGGTTGAATTATATTTTAAGGAGGGTTAAGAGAGAAAATATAAATGGAATATAGTAGTTGGAAGCATAAACAATCCTTAGACTATGTGGGCATTATGTTCAGGTGTGACAAATGTCATGCTTACAGACACTTAGAAAATGATTAAATTCTTCAATTCACATGAAGATAATGGAGGAGGAAGTAATTTTCAAATATTAACACAATGGGTAGAATAGATCCATTGGTTGAATACTTTTAACACAATTTTGAGGAATCTAGATTGGCGGATAGGGAACCTAATAAGTTGGTTCTCACTTAGAGGAATATTAGATTTGGTACCAATAAAGTGGCCAAATTTTTGGATATTTTTTTAATAAATTATTATTTTTTGAAATAATTTATGAGGATTAGATTTTGGGTGTCAATGTGTGGATATTTTGATCATCTTCTGATTATGATACAGTTTGAGAAGGAGGACCAGAAGCCCTTGAGCCCATGTAAACTCAATTGATAACGGTTGAAGGAGGATGAATTAATTAAGTTGGTTAATTATGAGTGGTTATCCTTTGATTCCATTTCATAGAGTCATCTAGTATCTAGTTAAATATAATGGAATCTAAATAAGAGTGGTGAATTGTGCTAACAACAAGAGTAAGGAATCTAAACAAGAGTTAAATATAGTGGAATATCTTATCGTTTAATTATATGGAAAATATTTTTGGTTTGTTTTCAATGATACTACTAATAAATTATTACTATATTGGATATTAAGAAAAGGAAACGATTGGTGGATATTTGAGCCTAGTGGTATTGAAAAGCAGAGCTTTGTGGTTAGAAAATGGCGATGAAAAAACAAAATATTTTCATTATTTTCATAATTACCTTAAAAATTAAAAAACAATTTTGGAAATGAGAAAGGAGGATGATTCTATAGTTTAATAACTCATGGAGTTTGTTATATTGGGAGTATCAGAGTTTGGGATCTTGTACAAGGAACCTAATAGAGCTAACATAATATAGATTGTTAAAAATGTTTCTCTATTCCCAATTTTTTTAAATGAGTAATAAAATGGGAGGATAGTTGATGAGGTCTCCAAGAATGACTTGTGTTTCATCCTGGCTACCTTCCAATAGGACAAAATTTGTGGTCTTGATGGTTGGACCATGGAATTATTTAATTGTTTTTTTATTTGGTTATTGTGGATGTGTTAAGGGTGGTGAAAGACAAAAGGTGGTTAGGGCCTATCACTCCACTTTAATTGAACTCATTCAAAAGAAATAAAATTCTAACCTATTTTTATGAGTTTAGGCCTATCACTTAATGTAATTTCATCTATAATTTCATAGCAAAAATTATTGACATACGGGTTAAGATAATTTTTTTCATAGAGTTTGTAATGAGAAATTCAGAATTTAGCATGAGAGATAAATCCATGATGCCATAGGGGTGGCCAAATAGGGAATAAAATCCATTCAAACTACTAAATATTAACCCTATTTGGGTTCACTTTAGGATTATCTTAACTTTCTTTTAGATGTGTATTTATTATTATTAGAAATGCATGGGTTCACTTTAGGCTTATCCTAGGTATCCTTTAGATGTGAATTTATTATTATTAAAAATTAAATTTATCACATATTTATGAGGTGTATCTCACCTTTTTGTCCTCTATTAGGATTCTAGGAGTTACTTGCACAAGTAACTCCTCCCACATGTCAGATACATCCCTTCAATCTTTGGGAAATAAGACATTTGATACGCACTAAGGAGGCCTTTTAAGGTCATGATGATATTCTTATAATTCCCTCATCATTACTCATAATAAATTTATAGAGACCTCTCCTCCCTTGATGTAACCCTTATTTATACCTCAGGGTCACTGATATAACATATATGAATTCTCCTTCATGAATCTTTCCCATGTGATGAACTTTCCTCTTTACTAGGCTGATATATATATTTAGTCACCAATGTTCTTATTGGTAATAATCCTCTATATATGAATTATTTATTTGATTAAAAAATCCTTAAACAAGACAACATTCCTAGTGAACCTAACAACAATAACACCCTTTGTTAGAAATCTTAAGACTCTCAAGTTACATGTAGGATGAGGTGTCTTCCCTTGTAGCCATTTTTCTCTATATATTTACCATATATTTCTTTAGGTTAGCTTAATAATGAATTTAAAGAAACTTTTGGATAACCATTAATACTTTACATAACATACCTAAAACTCAGATAGGATTCTTTTGTATAGATCTGTATTTCCTTCTTTAGGCCATGCTCTAATCAACCCTCTTTTTGTGTAAAGCTCCTTGTCCTAGACATTCTACATACTTTATAATAAAACCAATAATCATTCCAAGTACCCATTAGGCTATTACAGGTGAATCAAAAACTTTTTTGTTCACTTCTTTGGACAAAAATCACTTTTCTCAGATAGGCTTACTCCCTTTTGCATGTCTTTAGACCTATGACTTGATTGCAAGTGATGTTTTATGTAATTATCTATACCCTAATGTATGAAACCACCTTCAACAATTATAAAAATTCATTAATGGTAATATTAAAAGTTTTGAACTAATTACAATATTTAAAACTCTTTCTATCCTCCAAACCCTAGTTTAGAGCTTTGCAAGGCCTACACAGGCTGAGAGCACATTAAATGCAATTATGAGTGTTTTAGCTTGTTTCAAGGGTTACAACTTGATGTTTGAGGTCTTTAAAAGTGTCCTTTAACTTTTTAATTAATTAAATTCTCCAATATAGTCCTCTACTCATTCCAAACAAAGAAAACTATTTTTTTCATTATTTTTCTGATAGTCAAGAGGGTTTCTTAGGTTTTCATCACAAATCCCTTGATTCAATAGACATTAAACTAGTTCTCAAGAAGTTTAATGGTTTAAACACCTTTTTTATTCATATACTCATAATAAAAGAGTCTTTATCAATCCATTGTTGTACAAAACATCCAAAATTCCATGTATAGACCTATATGCAGTCACCTATAGGCCGAGGGCTCATTTTTAAGGATTTGAAAGTATATTAAGGGTTTAAAGACTTAATTTATCTTACTATAGACTCTCACCCACCCCAATAAAATTATCTTGTGTTTATTCAACTCCAATGCATCTATTTTCATGTAGATATTTCCATGACAGAGGACTGTATTTTCTTGAATTCCTCTTGTTATACCCTATTCACACTATTCTTAAGCTTTTCAAACATGCCACAATAATTAGACATTTTAGTCAAATAATATAATTGACAACTGGTTTTTAACATATGTATAAAGGTTTCTCATGTAGGTCTTATGTTATAATATGATCATCTCTTATTTATGCTTCTTAAAACTCTAAGAGAGATACATACACACTTACAGACCTATTCACTATTTGAACCAGATTTTTACAAATGAGATCATTATCTGCATAAAATTTAACATGATAATCAACATAATTTTTTCTTATACATACAAGAATACTTACAACTCAATGCATGAAGTAAGAACAATGGCTTATAGAGCCTTATTGGACACATCCACTCCTTTTTCCTTTGCTCACATATAACCTTCACTCTTCCTCATACATTCTTGCATTCCTAGCTATATTCTCTCTCTTATTGAATGAGAGATCCCCTCTCTCTTTCTCCTCTCTTCTCTATATTCCTCACTTAAATTAATTTTGACATTATATATATATTACTCTTTCTGGAAAGATTCTCCTCTCTCCTATGCCCAACTTGGATCTAAGACAAAAAAACAAGAAATATTTTATAAACCAACATGCTAATTGTGAAACATTATCTAATAAACTAATATCCTATGGTTGGATGATTTGAACCATCTCCTTTATTTTCTCTACAAGCCAAGACTAGCTTCCAATGTGGGTATTCCTCTCTTAACTAATTTTCACTTTTCACTTTTCACTTTTGACAATTAGATTTACTCTAAAGGTAAAGGTTTGAAAGGTAAACACAATTTGGAGGGAAAACAAGAATTTGAATTCAAATTCAACTTCACACTAGAACATCATTTGAACTTTCATGTTTAATGACCTAAACTTGTTCTCCATGAAGCTATTGTAGATGCTCCTACATCATCCCCTCTTCTTCACCATCTTGATCTAAAAATCTTGAGATGCCTCTTTTGGTTTAAATCCATT
>JARHVA010002409.1:2332500-2477500 GCA_037957365.1 Torreya grandis
GGGTACACGTTATTATGTGTACATGTTATAACACATGCATTTTAGTTCATTAATATTTCAAACTCCTATGTCTTTGACCTATACCCTTTCTAACAGATCTCTATTAATTTTTTCAAAATGTTAAAGTAACGCATACACACTATAACATGTATGCATTATGGCTTGTTTTATTTTAAAAACCAAGCCTTTTATCTTAGAATTAGCTTGGATTCTTGAGCCAAAGGCTTGGACCTATCAACACATATCTAAATCCAAGATATTTGATAGAAATAATAAAATCCAACTTTGATCACCAAATACACTATGAATTTCAATGAAACAATTCATAAAATTATTACTATGATGACGATAACACTCTCCTCTTTCCAATATATGATTTTTTATATTTTTGGACTATTCTGGGGTTACTATCTAATTTGATTTTTAACTATGGTCTTTTAGGTCATTATATGCTACAGATATAATGTCTATATATGTTTAAGTTTTTTCATTTTCATTAATCCAAAGGTGAAAAAAATTATATGGTCATAAACTAGGCCTAATTATTTACGTATTAAAAAACTATTTTTTATTTTTTTTGAGGTAGCTATGGATGTCGTACAATGATCTATCAATTTTTTGTCAGTGTTTAGGATCTATTTAATTTTAAAATTAATAAAAACATATATATTCATTATTATTTTTAATAAAATATAGGTCACAAACAAGATGATCTTATCTAAATTTATACAAAAGCATTTCAAAAGATATGAAACTTTTTTACAAAAAGGTTGCATTGTATAGCTGAATATCTACTCTATTTTCCTAAACATAGGCATTCTTATTTAAATTTTAGATGTTTGACCTACTTTTATTTAACTAATTTTTTTTTAAAAAGTAGTGTTTTGGAAACTAGACTCAAAATTTTACAATTTATGTTCTCACGCCATCCTCAAATTTTGAGTGTAGCCATTTCAAATTATCTATATAAATTCATATTTATCAATTTTCAGGAAAAACATATCCATGAGTAAGCCCGTTTTTGTCCCCCAACTTTGTGCCCTTACCCCAATGCATTTTTTAAAGAGTGTACTCTTTTCAAGAATTTCATATTTCACCTCCTTTCTCTTTAAAATAACAAATAAATTTTTAGGATCATGTGTATATCCACATCAAAAAAATTAAAATAAATGTATACCCTATGTGTCTAATTGGCATTGCTCTATTGGTGTTTACATTACACCTATTTCATGCAATTGCTAGTTATAAGGTAGCATGTAATTTAAAATTGAGATACTAAATATACCATATTAGTATTTTTCATTTATATTAGTTTTTACTTTTAGGACACTCAACATGTGTTATCTTTCTACCTTTCCAATAGGAAAGTTGTCACCTTCCACCCAATAATTTTTCTCTTCAACTACAATCCCATCAATTTATAGTAGAAGTGTGGATGTGGTTAGATGTTATTCATAAATCATGAGAGTACCATACTAATTTTTGTTCAAGTTAAAATCTAATTGCATATAAACCTTGTTCTTCAAGCTAGTGTAAAGATGAGATCAATGTGTGTGCTAACTATCATGGGCATTATGGAAAGAAAGTAGTGAAGGTTCCATAATGATTTGATGGTGCTCTAGACAATTAAATTTAGAGGGTTACCATGCAGATTTATAAAATCCCATTTGATACCCAATTTCAAACATGTTTAATGCCACATTATGAATGACACTGTGAGAAAGTGGTCAATAATGTTTCCAAATATTTTCTTAAATATCATAAAATGTCAGAGATAAGATTAAATCTATTGATATTTCACATGGATGTCTCAACTATCTTATTTAAATCTCCTTGGCTTTTTGAGACAAGTATATAGTGGTGTTTCAGGGATCATAATATATTATGGAGTGGGCTGAAGTATTCTTCAAATTATTGGATGTGTTTCCTCAAATTCTAATCTCTTAAACTCAACAACTCTAAGAAGCTCTACCAAATTTTGATTATATTTTTGCAATGGTGTATAACATGGCCAATGACAAAGCACATGTAGTGGATAACGTTCCTTGTGAGTTTCACAAATCAACATGGTAGTTTATCAGACCATACATGTTTTAGGTCTATTGTGAAGCTTTGCACACAAATTAATTAGGAAAAAATATAAATCATGTTAGGATTTTATAATCAAGCTAAAAGTGTGTTTATGTGTGGCCGCACAAACCTTATGTTTGTGTAGAATACCTCTATTGCAAAGGTGAACTCCTTCTAAACTTGGAACCCATACTTGACTTACATTATATTTTTAGGAATTCATAGAAATATATTTGTTGGGAATATATTATTAGCTATGAGGGAACTAGTTGTGTATCAATAGATAAAATTGGATTGTTGAATGAAAAAGATAAGCATAAACATGTCATAAAATCTAGTGCTTTTTATTATATTTCTCTTGATTTCCTACAAATAAAAATTATTATTATTAATAACATTATCTTTTAGTAAAATAGTGGTGATTGTCAATACATAATACTTAAAGATATTTATTAACATTTTTTTTGGATCATTGGTCAAGAATTAAAGGGTCTAAGGCCCTTACACTATATATAGCATAAGATAATAGGTGGTCTGGCTTAACATTAGAAATTGTTAAGGCATAATTGACCAAACAAAACTAGAAAAGAAAATTTTTCAATGTTACCATATTGCCTTCTTTTTTATAAAAATAAAACATATAGACAGATTGTCTAATGTATTTTTTTATAAATAGTATCTAGATAAATCTAGTATTACTATGGACACCATAAAACACTGATGATTTAAGGGGAATAAAATAGATGACATATCATTTCAAAATTACAAGATCAACCATTTGACCATCACAATAGATACTACCATCAAAAAAAATTGTAGAAGGACCAGCTTGCATCATAGCCACAAGAGCTCTATCTAAAGAAGGCATCCCAAAATATATTTGAGCTCTGCATGCTGCCACCAACTAGGGGAAGATATTTTTACACTAAGGACTAACCGCTACCTTTGTAGATAGAAAATTCCCATACCACTAGGGAGGGGTAGTGAAACAGCCTTGTGCCACCCCTTTTACAAGACATTTTATGACTTTGACATGATACAGATGTCTACAAGAAGTCTACCACTCTTCAAGACTAGCGATGGGCTTAAAAACCTCATCCAAATCTAACAAAAAAATACCCTTCCTACGTGCCGCATTATGAGAAAATTTAGAGCCCTCTTTCACCTCCTTAATGAAGTGCACTAAATCCAAGAACCTAGACTCAAATTCTCAAAAGGTAGATAGAGGGATAAAACCCAAAGAATCATGACCCAAGAATGACAAAGTCAAAGAAGGGCTGAGAGATAAATAATCTAATTGAGAAAAGAAACATTGACAAAACTCTAGAAGCTCCAAAAATTCAACCACTATTTGAACATGATCAACATCTGAAACAAGAAGATAAAAATTAGTGTAGAAAAGTGAGGCCAAAATTTAATTGATTTGAACCTAGTTGCTTGTTGCCAGAGAATCCATGCCCAAAATCTATTCGACTGCAACCACCACTTCAGATGAGGAAATCCAAAAAAATATTTGAAAGATGAGTTCTAGTAATAGAACCACAAAAATCCATTTCCCTAGTTTTGGATTTACCAAACACCAGAGGCCAACACGCTAATTCATTCTAGAAATTCTCCATCCTCAGCACAACCATTAAAACTATCAACTAGCCAAACATGAACCAAGGTAAAGAGACACCAAACAAACTTAAAGGAAATCATGCCATGCCTAAAAATCAATACCCTTGCTACAAGACCTATGAATCCATGCTTCCTAATTATGGTAGGGAAAATCTCATTGCATTGCAAGTCACTGTCATCATTTGTGATTAGCTCTTCAAGCATGCAAGCCCACCAAACTCATATTTAAATAATCCTACCACCTTTTAATAGGAAGAATTTTTATTTTTAATCAAATTTAAAAATAAAAAGACTTCCAATAATGAAACCAATGTTAAATTAGAAATCAATCTGACCAAAATTGACACAATCTACCCAACTTGAACTAACATTGTCTGAGCTCAATTCCATAGGTTGATCGATGGCCACATTGGCCAGGGAGTCTACCACAATATTACTTTATCTGAAACAATGAGAAGCTAACCATTTATTTTAAAAATACAATTTTGGCTAGACTATATCCAGGATTTTCATTATTTTCTAAGAGTTTGTTGTTTGATTTCTTAGAGCTTGGACTACAATTTATGAATCTCCTTCGATTCCAAGAGTTGTACTACCAAAATCAATTGCCAGTTGAATTCCTACTACTAGTGCTTGAGCCTCTACTTCATTATTAGTCCCATCGAGGAGCTTCCAAAATAAGGCTATAATTAAAGATCCACTACAATCTTTAATCATACATCCAGCTCTTGATGCTCCTCGATTGCCTCTATAGGGCCCATAAAAATTTAGTTTAAACCATCTAGGATTTGGGGGTGTCTAGATTGTTTTTTTATATTTTTATTGATTTACTTATTTACTATTAATCCATGAACAAGGATAAACATATTTTATTTTATTTTAAAGTCCTTTCTGACATTAATTATTAATCTATAATTTTCAAATTCTTACTTTTAAATATTATTATAAATATAATTAAATGAAAATTTATTTTTATTAAAATTAAACTTTAAATAAAAGTGATATAAAATATAGATTAAGACACTATGATGGAATTTCCTTATTGCAAATGAAAAATAAACAATAAAAATAGAATTCAAATGAGATAAATATTATAATATAATTAAATTATTACACTATAGATGTATTGTGAGGAACATCAACACACCAACTTGATAACATACATTGATCACTATTTTTCTTATTCTTTCAATCTATTTTTAATTTTTTTGATAATCAATTCAAATGTAATTATGACTACATACATTTACAATTACTATAGTTCTCTCAACTTAATTAATATAAATTAAGATTAAAAAATTATTTAAAAATTATTAAAAAATATAATTAAATTATTATTATGGTTATATAAATTTATTATAACCCTAATTATCTCAAGCCTATCAATTATAAGAAATCATTTAAAATTTTATTCTCATTATATTATCCATTAAAACAGTGCTCATAACTTACAAGGTAAAACCAATACAACATACAAAACTACCTCTTTCACTTTCACAATCACCATTTACATGCAAAATGTTAATATTAAATATGCAATCCCCTGTTTGCAGATGCAAGTTTCAAGGGTGATCCTATCATTGCATACATACATACACCCTTGAGTGCTCATTTTACACCCAACCAAAAAATAGAATAAAATTGGATCAATACCTACACACAATCAAAATGCAAGTCCTTTACAAATGAAAAAATCGTGACACTTTACGCCTAATGCAGCATAGAAGAGAAGCATTAAAGAACATGGAAATGTTTTTCATATCAATCTTCGTTTTATTTCAAATTTCTGTTCCACATTTATAATGTCTAGTTCAGGCTGAAATTTTATTGTAAAACAACAAACCTTTGCCTCTAAGGACTTTTCTGGTTCTCTGGTTAATATTAGGTAGGTATAGGGTCATCAAATAATTAAACTCTTTTCAATTTAACATCATTAAATTGTGGATAGCTATTCTAGGAAAGTTGCCTAGTGCTTACAGAAAGCTGATCGCTGCTTATTATTACCAAGAATAAAAGTAAACATAGCTCACCACTTTCTCTTGGAATTTAGATCCAGCGAACAAAAGTGTGTATATATATATATATATATATATATATATATTTTAAAATTATAATATAATTAGATTTTTTCTGGGTGTTGGTGGTATTGAAAAAAAAATAATGCAATAATGGAAAATGAAAACTGAAATCTGTGTGTTATGAATCATTCTAGCATACTGAAAATTTCACAATATGATATTATTACCTCAAGATTCATTTGCATTTTCATTCTTAACAGCCTGTAGTTACATTGCAATTTGATATCATGTGAATTCATAGAATCTTCCATTGCAATTGCATATTATGTAATCCTCTTGATCATGGTGATAATCTGTAGATAAATGATTATTATTATAAGTAGCATTATAAATTATACCACTTCTTGTATAAGGATAAGCTATATCCCTTATAAAATTAAACAATTTACCCTAAAAAGAGTTGTTGATACAACTTTGTATGACGTTAAGATGTTTTATTGTATTTTTATTATGATATTATATAGAAATTCTAGAGAGGATTTGTTTGACCTTTGGTCAATTATCATCATAAGTAGCATTATAAATTACACCATTTCTTGTGTAAGGATAAGTTATATCCCTTCTAAAATTAAACAATTTACCCTTAAAAAAAAGTTGAAGATACAACTTTTTAGGACGTTAAAATGTCTTATTATATTTTTATCATGACATTACATAGAAATTCTAGAGAGGAAGCCGTCTGCCCACATCTCTATAAAAAATAGATGGGGCCATCTAAGAGCGTTGCCCCCCCCCCCCATCCATATCTATCTAACTTTATACAGCCAATATAGATTCTATATGGCTCGTCTTTTTCTTCCCTTTTTATTTGTTTTTCTTTCAAAACCTTTATTTTTTCTTTATATTTTGTTAATATAAATTTTTAATTCAAACATAATGTAACATTTGTTTTTTTTTAAATTTAAATAATATTTATTTTATTTTTGTTCAAAAAAATATTTGCTCAACTATATAATCCTATTTTCAATTTAATTTATCCAATTAATTATGTGATTTTTTTTAGTTCGATTATATATACACACATAAAGTTATTAAATATTTTTTCAATAAATTTTGAAGACTGTATCCTATACCTTATTGATTAATATTAGTAAGTTTTAAGAGCTAGACCTATATCTGCACTAATAAGTTTTAAATACTAAAAAGACAACTATCGGTTTCAAATTGTCATGTGAAGATAATGGGAGAAATGCAGTTTCGATTCCCAACAAGATTTTCAACTAATCTTGTAAATAGTCGAGATTAGATCATCCTTCCTTTGTATTGTTATTGATTCTGTTAGATAAGCTTGTGAAAAGAAGAAAGAAACACTGGCATTCTAAGAAGAACAAGGGGTCTTTTAAGGCAGAGTACTGTGGATGCTCCACAATTTGGAGGTGAGATTTTAAAGTAGATTTGCATTGATCTACAATCTGAACTCTAAAGAGCTATTTTCAGCATGCCCACAATCTTAAGGTCAGATTTTTGATAAACTTGTAATGACCTGACATCTGCAGGTCAGTTTCACAATGACCCACAATTTCTAGGTAAGTTTGGCAATGCCCCATAATCTAGAGGTCAGTTTGGAAATGACAAGAATCCAGAGGTCGATTTGGAAATGTCCCTAGTGTATTTGACAATGACCCACAATCTTTCAAATAGTTTACCAATGACCCATACTCTAACCATCAGTCAGGCAACGTTTCTGGTCAGTTTGGAAATGGCTTAGAGCCTATAGGTAAGTTTTTCAATGAGTGCATCCTGCTTTAGAATCAAGTCTGTTGATTGTTGTTCTTGTGGGTGTCATTTTACCTCATTTTCATGCCCGTGTAATTACCCTTGCATGGTGCCTTTCCAAAAAATAATAAATAATAAATTTAAATTATAAAAGTAATCACTAGTATTATTTATTTTTATTTCCATTTTTCTAAGCAATCAATTTTTTAAAAAAAACTTTTTAGCAAACAATTTCACCTTTGTGGTCATGTTTTCATTCTCTCTCAGCCTTCTTGGAGATTAAGATGTCTTATTGATCTTTTGTATCTTATATCGGCTGTGGGAGAGATAAAAAATTGTTGTTTGGCTTGTATTGGTCACAAGGGATTTGACGACAGCTTAGTTATAAATGGGGTCTTCTCATTTGTGCAAGTGTTTAAACCTGAACTACGAAAGCCAAACCCAAGGATGCTAAGAGCCAAGTGCAAATCTCTAACATATTATAGTTGAATATACTTTTCCTTTAATCCTAATTGGTGGATGTCCTTTTTTGATGTAAAACACAGCAGAAAACTTCAAATCAACAGGATCTTAATATCCACAATGATCACGCAGTTGTAATTCAGGAGGAGATATTAAAACAGGTAAAGAAAATGAGGGCAGAAACAGCACAGCAATAATTTTTATTTATATTTCGTAACTCGACTTTTACACACAGCAGCGTCTCCGTGAGTTCTCCCTTTTTGGCAGCTAAAAACTATCTTTTCCAAGACTAAAAATCCCCCTTAAAAGATCCGGTTCCTTCTTCCTAGTTAGCACTCAATAATCTCCTAATTCTATTCTAACACCTATAAATAGTAGTTTGACAACTGTTAGCTATCTCATTACATAAAGGAATCAATCAATTAACAACTAGCTATTTTTTGGAGAACCTAGACTCCTACTTGGACTCTCACAACTAGATGTAACACTCGAACTAGTTTGTATAAATTGACAGCTGGTTGGATATTTCTATCCAAACTGCTCCGCATCATTCTCCCATTCTTCAAAAAAAGTCTGAACCTCCTAGTTCAGTGTCGTAAGATGGAGTCTCCTGGCTGTACTTGAGCAAGTCAGCTTCAGTAATTCAACTATTGTAGGTAGTTGGTAGGCCTTCCCATTTTACCAAACACAATTTATATGCTCTAGACCGACTGGAAACCAGTTTGGTGTCTATTACTCATTCAATCATCTCTCTTTTCTTCTTCGGCAAGTGTTTGATCCAAGAAATTTCTTGCCCTTTTTGTTCATCACTCATTTGGGTGTCACTCACACTACTTGAGTATTAGTAAATGTCAGCAACATTAAAAATAGGAGTAATGTCCAAGTCTTCAGGAAGGTCAATCACATATGCATTTTCATTAATCCTTTTTAGAGTCTTTTAATTTGTTGTAGGTACCTTTGGGATACCTCTCCTTGTGTAGATGTACCATGACCATCTCCCTTTCATGAAAAAATTGTTTCTTCCTATGCAAATAAAGAATTTTCTTATAGTGATCATTCATTGCTTGCACTTTGATTCTAACTTGTTGATGTACATCTTTGATTCTCTCTGCAATATCTGTAGCTTCTTGACTGGATAATGAGTCTGCTGGAAGATCAATTAAGTTGACAATTCCTTTTGGATTAGTACCATACACAATTTGAAAGGCAGACTTACTTGTAGACCTGTTAACACTAAAATTATAGGCAAATTCAGCTTGGGATAGCTCCAAATCCCACCAACGAGGAGTGTCAGCAACCAAACAACTCGATAGATTTCCTAGACTCCTATTCACCAGCTTTGTTTGACCATTAGTTTGGGAGTGATATTTTGAACTGTATTGCAACCTATTGTCCAATGTTTTCCACAATGTTCTCCAAAAATGCTCTAGAATTTTGTATCTCGGTCACTGGTTATGGTTTTAGGAATACGATGCAACCATACTATCTCTTTAAAGAATAAATGTGCAATTTGACTTGCATCATTTGTCTTCTTATAGGTTATTAATTGAGCCATTTTAGAAAAGTGGTCCACTGCTATAAACATAGAATCATGTCCCCATGTGGCAGTCCCAAGACAAAATCCATGGAAATATCAATCCATGGTTCCTTTGGCATAGGTAAAGGCATATATAGACCAGTATTTTGTTGTCTTCCTTTTGCAATTTGACACATTCTACAATGAGTAACAAATTTGTTCACATCTCTTCTCATATTTGACCAAAACAATTTTTCACTTACCAATTCAAAAGTTTTATCCCTTCCAAACTATCCACTCAAACCACCTGAATGCATCTCTCTTACTAGATTTTCTCTTCTTGATCCAATGTGAATACACAATTGAGATCCTTTAAATAAGAAGCCATCTACTATTAAATAATCTAAATGCTTAGCCGTGCTGCCTTGAACACTTAGATATGCATAAATTATTCCAAATTATGAGTCTTCAGCATATTCTCCCTTCATTACTTCAAACCCAACCAACTCATTTCTCATTACAACCAACAAATGGCACCTCTTACTTAAAGCATCAGCAACTACATTAGTTTTGCCACTTCTATGTTGTAGAATAAATGTGTATCCTTGCAAAAATGAAGTCCATTTGGCATGTTTATGGGACAACTTACCTTGGGAATTTATGTAATTCAAAGCTTTATTATCAGTCATCAAAATGAATCCCTGGTGTAGAAGATAATTCCTCCAGTATTTTAAAGCTTACACAATAGCATAAAATTATTTATCAGAAATACTATACTTCTTTTTGGCTTCATTCAATTTTTCACTAAAAAATGCCACTATTTTACCTTCTGGAATTAATACTCCACCAATAGCTAACCCTGAAGCATCACATTCGACTATAAAAAATTTATCAAAATCTAGTATAGCAAGGATTGAAACTTCAATTATCCTTCTTTTGAGTTGTTCAAAGCTCACATTGGTTGCCTTGGTCCAAGTAAATGTCTTTCCTTTTGTGCAATCAATTAAAGTTGTACTTATACCACTAAAATTTCTAATGAACCTCTTATAAAAATCTACCATCCCATGGAAGCTCCTCACCTTTGTGATACTTTAAGGGGTAGCCCACTCAAGAATAGCTCTAACTTTTTTAGGACCCATGCTAAATCCATTTTCTGAAATAATACTCCCCAAGAATACCAACTCATTCTTGCAAAACTCAGTTTTCTCAAGGTGGATGAACAACCTTTCAACTCTAAGTATGTCAAGTACCACCCACAAATGTTATAAATGATGCTTCATATTTCTACGAAAAATCAAGATATCAAAATAGACAATAAAAAATTTCCCAATGTGTAGCCTAAATACATAATTCATTGTTCACATGAAGGTAGCAAGGACATTAGTCAAACCAAATAGCATCACCACCCATTTATATAAACCATCCTTGGTTTTAAAAGTAATCTTCCATTCATCACGTTCACGAATCAGAATTTGATGGTATCCACTTCTAAGGTCAACCTTGGAGAAGATCTTGGCACTCGACAAACAATCTAACAAGTCATCCATCCTTGGAAACGGATAAATATACTTCACAGTGATTTTGTTAATGGCTCTAAAGTCCATACATAATCTCTGTTTCCCTCGTTTCTTGGTATAAATTAAGGAAAGTGTGGCACATGGGCTCATACTTTCCCTTATGAATCCTTTTTCTAAAAAGTCCATAATGTGCCTTCTCATTTCCTCAGTTTCTAGAGGAGTCACTCTATAAGTAGCTTGATTTGGGAGTTTAACTCCTAGTATGAGATCAATCTGATGTGTAATGCCTCTAGAAGGAGGCAAACCTACTTGCAGTTTAGGTGGTGTCAAGTCTAAGTATTTACTTAGTATTTTATGCAACTCCATAGGGATAGCTACTCGCTTATCTTATTTCTCCTTTTCTCTACGATATAACAGATAACAAATCCCACCCTTAGCTTCCTTTATAAACTCCTTCCAACCCATTGTAAACAAGGACAAAGATGACATAATAGTTGTTTCTTCTTCTTTAAAAGGCTTCAAAACATGGAGTTTTCCCTCATGGTGGATAGCATAAGTACTTTCCCTTTCATGGTGAACTACATTCTTGTCATATTTCCAGGGTCTTCCTAATAATAAATGATAAGCATCCATACACACTACATCACACAATACCTTATCTTTATAGGGTCCAATATTGAAGGCAACAAAACAAGATTTATCCACTAACACATTGTGATCTTTCTTCATCCATGAAATCTTATACAGTTTAGATTTAGGAGTACAAAAAAGATTTAATCTTTGTACCATTTCAATACTTACAAGATTGTCTGTTGAACCACCATCTACAATCACCTTGCATACCTTTCCTTGGCACTTGCATTTGGTGTGGAAAACATTTTTCCTCCTCCAATCACTATCTTTTGATTGCTTGTTTCATACCACTAAGGTCTTTTGCAGTATCAAATTTTCTCCAGATTCAATGTCTATTTCTTCAACATGTGGCTCCTCTTGGGAAATCATAGCTCCTTTGGCAACACTAGAGTTTTTTAGACAATCAGAGAATTTATGAGGTCCAATACACTTATAGCACTTCAAGGACCTCCAATATCCAAAACTTTGTTGGCCTCAGCCTCTACTCTATCTTCTTAAACCTCCTCTTCCAACATTATCATGTGGTTGATCCTTGCTTTCATCTTGCGCATTTTCTTTTTTGTCTTTGGAAAAACTTCCTCTCCCTCTACTCAAATTTATGCCACCCCTTTTACTCACATCTTTGCTCCGCGTACTTAATTTTTCTTTTGACTTTATAGCATATTTATGTGCTTCATCCATAGTAGGAAGATTGATTAGGGCTAATTCATCTTGAAGTTACAATTTTAGTCCATTAACATACTTGGCTACTACTTCATCTTCATCCTCTTGGATATCAGTACAAATTTGGAGTCTCATAAATTTTTTAGTATAAGCTTCAACCGATTGATCTCTTTGTCTGAGATTCTGAAATTCTCTAAAAAAAATTTGTTGATAATCTAAAGGCAAAAATTGAGCTCATAGATGTTTCAAAATCTTGGGCCATAGTCTGATTTTGTCCTTCCCTTGTCTTCTCCTATCGCTCTGCAAGTTTTCCCACCATAGTGTAGCATGGGACTTCAATTTAAATGATGTAATTTTCACCCTTCTATGGTCATCTTCCTCCACACCTTCCATGTCAAAATAATGATCTAATTCATGAACCCAGTCCAAGAATAAATCAGGGTTCAAGTCACCTTTAAAATTAGAAATATTGGATTTTACCTTAGAGCCTTGTTTAGATATGGCTTCAATGAGTCTTTTCACATGGTACACAACCCTATCTACATTTTTTGTGATCCCTGGGTCCTCTTTAGAATCATCCAAGTGTAATCTAGCCTGAATGGCTTCCAACCTTCTAAAAAATTCAATATCATCATTCCTCTAATGACCAACTACATTCCTCTTGCCTCTTCCACCCCATCTCATATGGAGTCCTCTGTGTGCCATGGTTGTTTGCTCTGATACCAAAAATGATGTAATACAGAAAAAAAAAAAAAAAAAACTTCAAAATAATAGGATCTTAATATCCACAATGATCACACAGTTTTAATTCTAGAGGAGATATTAAAATAGGTAAAGAAAATGAGGGTAGAAACAACACAACAATAATTTTTATTTATATTTCATAACTCGTCTATACACACAACGTCCCCATGAGTTCTCCCTTTTTTTATAGCTAAAAACTAGCTTTTCCAAGACTAAAAATACCCCTTTAAAGATATGGTTCCTTCTTCCTAGCTAACACTCAACAATCTCCTAATTCTATTCTAACACCTTAAAATAGTAGTTTGACAACTATTAGCTATCTTGTTACATAAAGGAATCAATCAATTAACAACCTAGACTCCTACTTGGACTCTCACAACCAAATGTAGCACTCTAACTAGTTTGTAGAAATTGATAGTTGGTTGGATATCTCTATCCAAAGTGCTCCACATCATTTTCATTCCTTTAATCCTATTTATTGGATGTCCTTTTTCTTCATTTCATTCTTAATTGTTTTCCTTTTTTATTTTTATTTTATTATAAAGTTTCCTCTATATTTTTATTGTAAACAAATCAATGTGCTCAGAGAACATCGACGATTTAAATCAAATTTATTTTTTATTTTTTATTTTTTATTTTTTATTTTTTATTTTTTATTTTTTATTTTTTTGGTTTATAAATAATTTATGAATAGAAAATTTATTGACAAAAGAAAGATATATTTGTAAGACCAAATTTTACATGATCATTAGTGAAATCTGTTTGAATTGACTTTGCACAGAAATCAATGTAGTGACATGTTATTTATTTATTTTTAAGTTAAAGGTCTCTATTGTAATTTCCATCAAAAGTTTTCACATATTACAATATGAATTTGCTTTTGTTGTTATCATCAAGAGCAATGCATTTTAAATTTGTCTTCACATCATTTAATGCAATATGGGGTTTCACCTACAACTCTAACAAGAAATTTTTATTAATAAGATCATCCAATTCAATTGGTAAGCTAATCAACTTTCAAATGGGTCTTGAGAAGTATTTACAACATACCAAGTGTTGTAAAATGTCTATTTTGTATTGTAAGGGCTTAAATAGCATATGATTGGCATCAAAATTACCCTTAGTGTACATGTTTGGGTTCCTTTTGAAAAGTTATGTAATTTTAAGAATGACGTGATTTTGAGTTCTTATGTAAAAGATATGGCGTCCAAAAGAAAGAAGATTTCTCTTGGTTGCAAAACTGCCAGTTTATGTAGGTGAAAATTTTGAAAGTAGCCTGATGGTTTTGCCATACATAAAGTGACAATTTTAATTGCAGGAAAGACATAAGAATTTTAACAAATAGAAGTTTTTGGGCTTCGATATTAGACTATTTGGATTCTTTTTCTATAATATGGAATAGCTAACATGCATTTATGATTCCATGAAGGTTCAAAGGAACTTAATTCAATAAATTCACTCATTGATTGAGTGTCAAAGTGTATTATATTAGTGTTGAGCGAGTTCAAGAATATTTGATCAAATATGTGCATTTGATACTATAGATTAAGCACATTGATTGAATGGGAGCTCCATGAAGTGCAAAGAAGGTATTCAATCATAGAGAACCTCTGAGTTGATGACTACATATATTCGATAGCTAAGCTTGGTAGTCTTTCTTGTTGAAGAAGCAAAATATCTACATAGTACAAAGATCATTACAAGAGTAGGACGCTTTTAGATATTGGTGTCCTTATAAGCCCAAGAAATTAAAATCTTGTAAATTGTAGATCATAATTTAGATTAAGACACATGGATTCTCTTTCATGGAGTTTTCTCACATTGAATTTCTATGGGATATATCTTGTGTATCTTGATTTCATGTTGTATTTTATTTCCTTGCTTGCATGTTTTTAATGGCATGCAACTAGTCTAACATATCATACACTTAGGAGAGATCAAGCATCAATTAACCAAAGAATAAACTTCTTCATAAAGGTTAACAAAGTTCACATTCATTTTACACTTTTATGAAATCACATTGAATTGAAGTCATGTATGAAGTAATAGCATGTCTAGGATGTGAAGGGTTATATACGATGTATGTAGCATGTGAGATTTACATGTGAAGGGTTGGATATTAGAGATGTATGTTGAAAATGATATCCAAATTGATATAATACATCTTTTTGTATCATTTTAGTGGTTTTTCTAAGTCTTAAACCTTAGGGACAACCCCCCTTTTTTAAAAGGATTCATGTTTGTGAAACTTAGAATGGAATATCCACCTAGTTTAAGAATTAGATTGGTGTTAGAAAAAAATATTATTTTCACTTGAAATGGTTTTCTAACTCATATATGAATTTTGTTATATATTATTTCATATTTTTTTGGAATTTTGGTAGGACAAAAATTGGTATGACATTTTTTTCGAATTTTGTAGTATGTTTATGAGCCTAAAGAGAAGAAGTTGTATGACATCAAGTCATTGGTACAAGGTGAAAATTTTATCCATGGCAAATAATACGCCATTAGAATATTTCTAGTTGGAAAGGATATATGTTTTGATATCTATGTTCTTTCATTGGATTTGTTTGACTAAATAAATTTTGTATTGATTTTTTCACTAGATTTTATTTATAAAATATGAGAAACTTTGCAAATGGATTTATATGTTTGAATCCATATATGTTGAATTTTAAGACACGAGATAAGATAAATTTGTCAAATTAGTAATATGTTGTAACACCACATATGTAATGCAATATTGTTTCTTCAACTGATGAAATGATTGTGTGAAGCAAAAAGGATTCTGTATAAGCATGTCCTCATGGAGTGATTTGTTGTAGCTTACAAGCATGTGTATCATATAAAATGGGCTAAAAGGAAGATTAAAACACTATAGAGTGAAATAAGGTTAGTTGGTAGAGATTGGAAGGAGTCATGGACTCTTTAACAACCAGGGTTTGTGGGTTTCACATTTGGGCAGCAAATTTCCAAGAGAGAGGAATAAGGTACAATCCAATGGGATGATAAAACCAATATCTTGCTTTAGAAAATAGAAGGTGAATCCTTATCTTTTCAGCATGGACATTTTTTGGGACCAAAATCCTTAAAATTTTGGGTGTATGATAATTTTTTTAGATAAATAAGATCATCTAATTCAATCGGTATGAAAAATTGACTTTTGAATATGAGTGAAGAATTATTCATAACATGCCAAGCCCTAGAAAAGTGCTAATTTATATTGTAATGGATTGAACAACAAATTGTTGGCATAAGAAGTACCTTTTTAGTACTTATTTGGGTTCCTCTTGAAAATTTATATAAGTTCAAAAAAACATGTCGTTTTGAATTTATATGCAAACATTATGGCCTCTAGAAGTTAAAGCACTCTTCATTGTTGTGAAACTACCAATTTATAAAGGTGCAAGTTTACAAATCTGTCTTAATGATTGCACAATTACCACAACTATATTTTAATTGTCATGTGGTGACTTCAAAACCAACCCGAAGGTTTTTCCTTGGATAAAGTGATAGTTTTACCAATAGGTAGCACACATGAAGTTAAACAAATAGAGAAGTTCACAGGATTTAGTTTATGACTCTTGGACTTATTTTTTTAGCCTAATGAATGGTTCTTGTTCATTTAGGAGCTCATGTAAGTTTAACGAAAGGTAACTTAGTAATGTTATTAATTGATTGAATGTTTAAGTTTATTTAATTAGTGTTAAATGAGTTCAATAGATTTAATCAAAGATGTGTAGTTGATATCAGATGAAGCAAAATGAGTGAATCATAGATACTTGAAGTGCAAAGAAGGCACTCAAGTGCAAGAAAGCTTTAAGTTGAATACTATGTAACTAATATATTTGAGTTCATTAGTCTATTTCAATGAAGAAGCAAGTCATCCACTAAATAATGTAGAGATAATTACAATAATAGGATGTTATTGGAGATTGGTGTCCTTGTAAGCCCAAGAAGGAAAAATCCTGTAACTTTAAAACATAGTGGATATGAGGAAACAAGGGTTTAATCTTCCATAGCTTTCTCACATTGATTTTCTCTAGGGTATGTCTTGTGTAATACTCTTTCATGTGGTGTTTTATTTAAACATTTGAATGTTTTTAGTACCTTGTAATGTGTCTAACGCATCAAACACTTAAGATAGATCAAGAATCAAGTAGCCCAAGCATAATACTTGTTTGTAAAGGTTAGTGAACTTCACATTCATTTTGCACTTTTATACAAGCACATTGACTTCTATTCATGTACGGATGTAGTAACATGTTTACGATTTGAAAGATAGTATGCAATGTATGTAGCATGTGGAATTTACATGTGAAGGAATGGAAATTTTGAGTGTAGTATCTCAAATAATATGTACAAGTTGTGGTTTATTTTTTTTCCATAAAAAACATATCCACTTAGGACCCCCTTTTAACCCCTCAATTCCATGCACTTCCCCCATATAAATTAAGATTATAATAAGGAATTTTATTAAGAATAAAAATAAACTATAATTATGCCTATATAAATTTACTATTATTATAGTTATCTCAAACATGTGGATTGACCTTTTGTATTTGCACCTAAAAAATGATTACTTACTCTTACACACACATTACAATTTGGCTATACCTCTTACTTATACATATGTTGGAGATGTTCTTATCTACATTAGTGAATTGTAAGAGATCATTTAGGAGTTGTTTCTTATTTTGTTATCCATTGGGGTGGGGTTCATACTTTGCAAGGTAGAGGTACTAGTATAACATGCAAAAATACCACTTTAACATTCAAAACCACCATTTTCAGATCTACAACCACTATTTTTCATAGGATCATCGTTATCACATATGTAAAATGTTAGTACTATTATATATGCATTCAATTGTTTGGAGAGGTAAGCTTTCAAAGAAATCTTATTATTACATACATAACACACATATATTTGTATGTTTTCTAATTTTATATTGATTAATTTTGTTTTCAATGTGTATATAATATTAGATTTAATTGAAGATGAGGATGAACCTCATTTTTTCGTAATTATAATTTTTGAATTATTTTTTCTAAAATATATTTCTTAAATAGTTTTAATCTAATTTTTTAATTGTATAAAAAATATTTATAATACTTAAATTATATGATCATTTAAAAACAATAAATTAATAATTACTTATTTAAAAAAGAAACACACACTTTTACAAACATAAAAATAAATTTATAAAATATTAATGAGACATCTTATAAAAAATAATGATAACACTTCCTATCCACCTTAAAGAGCCAATAGTTACATATACCCTTGAGTACCTATTTTATACGCGACCAAAAAAATAAAATTAAATTAAAACAAATTTCAACCTAAAAAATTTTTAAAAAAAACTATATATTAAAATAATAATAATTCAACTGAAATGTTCTAATTAAAAAAAAAAGGTCAATGCCTCCACACAAAAAAACATAACGTTCAATTCACACTCAAAAAGCATGTCCTTTGCAAATGGAAAAATCGTGACACTCGAGAATATATTATAAAATACTGCTATGGTGTAGACCTAATGCACTATAAAGAGAAGCACTAAAGAACATATTGAAAAAAATTGACACTATTATCTGCATGAATAAAATTGCAACACATTTTCGTTAACTTATATGGTTGATATTGAAAAAAATTTAATATGATAATTTTTTTATCCATCAGATGTATTGAAACTATTCTAATTTAAAACTATTATTTTAAGATTAGTAGTATTAAAAAAATTACAATATTATACTATTAGAGAATAAACATTTTGTAAATCATGGTATAGGTAGTATTGAAAAAATGAATGATGGTACGATTTTGTAAACTGTAATTGTAGTGATAGTATTGAAAAAATGAATGACGATACAACTGCAATGGTAATGGGAGTATTGAAAAAATGAATGATGGTACAACTCTGTAAACTGCACTAATGAGGTATTTTAGGCAATATATGTAACATGTACTTACAAAGTTTTCTAAGCTAATGAAAATAATTAAGATGTTTAATGTATTTTTATTATAAAATTATATAAATTTAATTTTTTTATTAAATATTAAATTTAAAACATAATTTGATAAAAACAAATATATGTTTTCTAATAATTTTTTAAATGATGTAGACAAATTAGTTTTTAATTAATAAAAAAATTATATTTTTTTATCCAATTAATATTAATTTCATGCACGTTTTAAATTAAATTATAATTTTATATATAAAATAAATAAATTTGGAATGAGCAAAATTTTCTATAGAATGACCACTTATTATTACTATTAAAAACAGCTAAACATAAACTATCAATTTTTGAAAAAATAGACAAAATTAAACATAGTTCATCAATTTCTTTTGCAATTTAACTTTAAACGATATAAATATTTTATTTCTGAATATATTATTTAGTATTAGTGGTATTGAAAAAATTTGTCATTATCATTTATATTAAAAAAATCAAGTATAACTTAATTAATTTGTATGGATAGTATTGAAAAAAATATGATGTGATAAAATTTTCTATCTATTAATACAATATTAAAAAAATTATTAATATATATTGTCAAATAAAGAGTAAAATCTACTTTGTAAATTATGGTATTAGTATTATTGAAAAAATTAAAATATCACACTATTCTATAAAGAGGAAAATCCACCTTGTCAATTATAATATTTGTAGTATTAAAAAATTTATAATATCATATTATCATATAAAAAATAATATTGAAAAAAATATAATATCTTATCAACCTTATAAATGATACAATATTACAACTCAAATACAAGATTTTCTATATTGTGTATTTGTGTGGTTAAAATGTTTTAATATATTTTTATTATGAAGTTATATAAGTTTTAACTTTTCTATTAATTATTAAATGTAAAGTTTAAAACATATTTTGGTATATATATATATATATATGTATATATATATATATATATGTATATATATATATATGTATATATATATTTTATTTTTTATATAATATTATTTTTATATTTTATTGTTAAAAAATATTTTATTAATTACATAACCTTCTTTTTCAATTAATAAAAATTAAATAATTTTTTCGTTATCCCATGAATATTAATTTCATAAACTTTTTAATTTAAATTATATATTTATATACACAAAATTAATGTAAATATTTTTTACATAGATTTTGAAGTTGAAGCCAAACCAAAGGATGCGAAGAGTAAAATGTAAAACTCTAATATATTCTAGTTGGGTATCATTTTCCTTTGTTCCCAACTGTTTGCCTTTTTTCGCTTTTTATTTTCTTACAAAGTTTCCCTGCCTATATTTTTATTCTAAACAAAGCAATGTGCTCAAAAAACATCGGGGATTTAAATTATGTTTTCTCTACGTATAGATAATTTATGCACAGAAAATTTATCGACAAAAGAAATATATATTTATATTTTGCAAGGCCATGGATGAAATCTTTCTGAATTGACTTTGCTCAGCGATCAAAGCAGTGACCTGCTTTTATTTATTTTTGTTATTCAAAGGTTTCTGTCATAATTTCTATCGGAAGTTTTCACATATTACTCTATGAATTTGGTTTTGCTGTTAGTGAAATCTGTTTGAATTGATTTTGCAGAAGTTTTCACATATTATTCTATGAATTTTGATTTGCTGTAGTGAAATCTGTTTGAATTGATTTTCCATGGTTATCAATGCAATGATCTCCGTTTTGTTTGTTTTTGTTTTTGTTTTTTTTTTTTTAAATTTAAAGGTTTTTGTCGTAATTTTTATGAATTTGTTTTTCTTGTTATTATCAAGAGCAATGCATTTTAAATTCATCTTGGTATCATTTAATGTAATTTGGGGTTTCATCTACAATTTTGATAAGAATGAATCAATAAGATTATCCAATTCAATTGGTAAGGCAATAGACTTTCAAATGAGGATTAAGAAGTATTTGCGACATGCCAAGTCTTGTAAAAGACCTAGTTTACATTGTAAGGATTTAAACAACATATGATTGACATCAAAATTACCCTTAGCATACATATTTAGGTTCTTTTTGAAATGTTATGTAAATTTTTATAAAAAAAATTGTTTCAGTAATGAGAAGAACTTCAAAAAAGAATGCAAAGCATCTCTAAATAAAGGTTATCATTCCGAAGGAAGAGGTAAAACATTACCACTTAATTATTCTTATATAATGAGCAACCCAAGAAGGTATAGGAAGAAAAAATCTTCCATTTTTCTTCAAATGTGAGAAGAGTGGCCATGCAGCATAGAACTGTTCGTATATATATCCATGTTCCTTTTTGGAATGAATAACCATTCTATGACCATGTTTTGGAATATTAAATAAATCCAAAGAAACTAATGTCATTCAAAAAGTAGGATGCAATTTATAAATACCACTCTCCAAATAAGAATGTGGAGAACGGAAATAAGGGCAGGTTGTTCACAAGAATGGGTAAGAATCATTGCATCCATTATAGCATGAATGGGCATTAACATAAAAAATGTTGCAATCTTCATCCACAACTTTACCCAATGAATTTTAAATATCATTTTGAGAAGGAATAGGCTACTAAAATCAAGAGGAAAGTTGTTCAAGCACATACAAACAAAAAGGTATCAAAGGAAGAATCCAACATATCTTAGTAAGAATCCATGAAGAGAGAGTATCTCATAGTGGAACACCCATCACCATTTCCAAGAGGTAATCATGGTAAGAGATAAATCCTAAGAAAGCATAAAGGATTCCTTATCACCATTGCAAGCAATTAATGGGAATAAATTGTTATTGGCTTTATGAATAGAGTATTTGCATAGCTAAGATGTTGTTTAGAATGCATATCTAAGCACCTCCAAATTGCATGTTATGTTACATTGTTCAAATAAGCAAGTTAACATTATATAACAAATTATGGATAAATGTCTTTCATTAAGAGTGGATTATAGATCAGCCAAATAATCAGTTTGAGAAGCACATGTATGAGCAGCAAATTACATAAAAATTTTGTATCATTTTCAGTATTTCCATGTTCATGTAAATGTTCAAGTTAGTGTGTTTTCTTTGCAAATCTCTTGTAACATATGGAAACATGGGTGGAGGAAACACTCTATGTTGAGAGAAATATTCAAGTATAGGTTTAAGACCCAAGTATTAAAAGGGTGGAAACATGTTGGTTTTAATTTCCTACCATTAGAAATTTAGAATCACATTATGTGTAGAATGTCTAGTTGTTTATTAATGTTTTAGCATGCATTCAAGAATTGACATGCTTTTAAAATGGAGGGATCAATTAGTTTTCTTAAATCAAAACTATTATAGAATGCCTTAGCTACTTTTGGTATGTATATGATAAACATAAAAAATTGTAGCAAGATTTTTAATTGTTATATGCACATGGAATAAGGTTGCCACTAGTTCTATAAAATAGATTTTGGTATGACAAAAAAATGTATTGCATGTTTTTTGGAATCTCGTAGCATGATCATAAGCCCAAAGGTTTTTCCATGAAGGGAGAAGAAGTGACATGGCATCAAGTCTTTGGTATAAGGTGAGAAGTGCATCCATGATGAGTAATACTCCGCAAGAACACTGCTAATTATGATGGATGTATGTTTTGATATCCATGTTTCTTCACTAGATTTGTTTAATTAAATAAATTTTGCACTAGCTTTGATGCCAAATTTTAGTTACAAGATATGGGAAACTTTGTAAGTGGATTTGTATGTTTCAATCCATGTATGTTGAATTATAAGACCCAACATAACAGAAATTTGTAAAAGTGGTGATTGTTATAACACCACATACGTAATGTAATAATTTTTAATCAGTTATTGAAATAATTGTGTGAATAAATAAAGATGTTGTATAATTTTATCCTCATGGAGTAATTTATCATAGCCTACAAGCATGTGTATCATATAAAATGGGGTAAAATGAAGATAAATACATGAAAGAGCGAAATAAGGTTAGTTGGTAAAGATTGGAAGGATTCATAAACTCTTTAGAAACCAGGGTTTGTGGGTTTCACATTTGGGGAGTCACTTTCCAAGAGAGAGAAACAAGGTACAGTCCAATGGGATGATAAAACCAATATTTTGTTTTAGAAAATAGAAAGTGAATCCTTAAATTTTGAGAGTAGACTTTTTTGGGACCAAAATCCTTACAATTTTGGATGTATGATAAAAATTTACATCAATAATATCATCTAATTCAATTGGTAAGACAATTGACTTTAAAATATGAGTTAAGAATTATTCATAACATGCCAAGTCCTGAAAAAGTGCTAGTTCCTATTGTAAGGGAGTAAACAACATATGGCTGGCATAATCAGTACCTTTGTGGTACCTATTTGGGTTCCTATTGAAAATTTATATAAGTTAAAAACAAATTCCATTTTGAATTTATATGCAAAAGTTATGGCCTCTAGAAGTTAGAGCACTCTTCACTATTGTGAAACTGCCAGTTTCTACATGTGGGGGTTTCCAAATCTACCTCGATGATTGTATAATTGCTAAAACTATTTTTAAATGTCATGTGGTGACTTTGAAACCAACTCAAAGGTTTCTCCCTGCATAAAGTGATATTTTTCCCAATAGGTGATGCAAATGAAGTCTAATAAATAAAGAAGTGCATGGGCTTCAGTTTCTGACTCTTGGACTTCTTTTTTGATCCTAATGAATGGTTCTTGTGATTTAGGATATCATGTAAGTTAAAAATAAAGTTCATTAGTAATGGCATTAATTTATTTAGTATTTAAGTTGATTTCATTAGTATTTAATCAGTTCAATAGCTTTAATCAAAGATTGTTAGCTGATAGCAGATAAAGGAGAGTGAGTGAATCAGATCTCTATGAAGTGTAGAGAAGGCACTCAAGTGCAAATAACCTTTAAGTTGAATGCTACATAACTAACATTTTTGAGTTCATTAGTCTCTTTCGATGAAGAATAAAGTCATACATTATAGAATGTATACATCATTACAAGAGTAGGGTGTTATTGGAGATTGGTGTCCTTGTAAGCCCAAGAAAGAAAAAAATTGTAACTTTAAAACATAGTGAATATGAGGAAATGAGGCTTTAATCTTCTAGATTTTTCTCACATTGAGTTTCTCTAGATTATGTCTTGTGTATATCTCTTTCTTGTTGTGTTTGATTTAAATCCATGCATGTTTTTTGTACCTTGAAACATGTCTCACACATCAAACACTTAAGAGAGATCAAGAATCAAGTAACCCAAACATAGTACTTGTTTGTAAAGGTTAGCGAATCTCACATTTATTTTTCACTATTATACAAGCATGTTGACTTCTAGTCATGTATGGATGTAGTAACATGTCTAAGATTTGAAGGGTAGTATATAATGTATGTAGCATGTGAAAATTACATGTGAAGGATTATAAATTTTGAATGTAGATGTCTTAAATAATCCATATAAGTTGAGGTTTCTTATTTTTCAAAAAAAACATATCTACTTAAAGCCCCCTTTTGGCCCCCCAATTCCATGCACTCACCATAATATAAATTAAGATTTAAAGAAGGAATTTTATTAAGAATAAAATTAGACTATAATTTTAGCTATATAAATTTACTATTATTATATTTCTCTCAAACCTATGGATTCACCTTTCGTATTTACACCTAAAAAATAATTACTTACTCTTACACATGCATTACAATTAGGTTATGCCTCTTTCTTATACAAGTGTTGGAGATGTTCTTATCTACACTAGTGAATTGTAAGAGATTGTTAAAGAGTTGTTTCTCATTGTGTTATCTATTGGGGTAGGGTTCATAGTTTTCAAGATAGACCTACTAGTATAACATGCAAAACTATCACTTTCACAACCACCTTTTTCAATTCTATAACCACCATTTTTATAGGATCATCATTATCACATATGCAAAATGTTACCATTATATATGCATTCACTTGTTTGGAGAGGCAAGTTTTTAAGGTGGTATTATCATTAAATGCATAAATACACATATGTGTTTGTATTCTTTTTTTATACACATTATTTGGTATTGGTGGTATTAAAAAAATTTACCAATATTATATATGTGAAAAAAATTACAAGAAATTTCGATTAATTTTGTATTAGTCCTATTGAAAGAATTATAATATGATAAATATTTTATCTATTCGTTCAAACTATTATCCTGTGATCATATTATTAAATGAAGAGAAAAATCCACATTATCAATCATAGCATTTGTAGTATTGAAAAAATAAGCGATGGTATAACTCTATAAACTGCACTTATAAGTTTTCAATAGTTTTATGCATTATGTATAAAAGTGATTAAAGTGCATCGATATATTTTTATTTTGAAATTATATAGATTTAATTTTTCATATTAAAAATAAAATATAAAATATAATTTGATAAAAATAAATATATATTTTTTCTAAATTTTTAAATGATATAATTTTTTTTTTTTAATTATATAACTTTATTTCTAATTAATAAAAATTAAATATTTTTTTATTCAATTAATATTAATTTTGTGGATTTTTTTAATTTAAATTATAATTTTATATATATATAAATGTACACGGAATCAATGCAAATATTTTTTTTTATAGATTTTGCAGTTTGTATCCTATAACTTAAGCATTTGTAAGTTTAACATGCTAAAAGACAACGATTGGTTTCAAATTGTCATGCGAAGATAATTGGAAAAATTTAAGTTTCAATTCTCAACAAATAAGATTTTCAACTAATATTGTAAATATTTCACACTAGATCATCCTATTTTTTATTGTTATTGATGCTCATGATAAGCTAGTGAAAAGAAGAAGAAACACTGGCATTCCAACAAAGGTTCTTTCAAGGAAGAGTGCCGTGTATGCAGTTATGGATGATCCACAATTTGCAGGGGAGATTTCTGAGTAGATTTACATTGACTCACAATCTGAACTTTAAAGGGCTATTTTCATCACAACAATCTCAAGGTGAGATTTTTTAATGGCCTTGCAGTAACCTGACATTTTCAAGTCAGTTTGGAAATGATCCACAATTTCTAGGATAGTTTGGCAATGCTCCACAGTTTAGAAGTCAGTTTGGAAATGACGCACAGTCTGGAGGCCAATTTGGAAATGTCCCAGGGGTGTTTGGCAATGACCTACAATCTTTGGAATGGTTTGCGAATGATCCATAGTTTAAAGATCAGAATGATCCATATTTTAAAGATCAGTTAGATCAAGTGGGTTGTAGTTTAACTGTGAAGATGATTGTGTGAAAGATGATGTCTAAGATATACCAAAAAGGGATGAGGTCAGGATTGTGCCCGAACATATTTGACGGAATAGATACCCCTAAATCCTTGATACTAAGCCAAAGAAATATTATGTACACCTAATCCATGTAAAAACAAGATTTCAATCCCACCAAAGAAAAAAGATCAATTAAAAAATGGCTAAAAGTCTATAGCTAAATTATTTCAATGATCCTCAATCTATAGAAGTGATCCATGAGCAGAATTCAAATGATAAGATTGTAGAAGAGGTTGGTTCAATAGGACAATTGGGTATTCGTAGTGATCCTATTTCAGAAGACCCTGAAAGATTATGTCCCCTTTGGATGTTAAGAAAGCTGCAGTGGGAGTAACTAGAATTGTGTATATTCTGGTCTAGCTGTTATTAGAATGTAGGAGACTGAATGCTCAAATCAATGTTTCAGTGCAAGAAATTATTTTGTATCCAACTTTCCATCCATTTGGAGACTGATCAGATGTGCATTGAAACCTTTCCTGACAGAAATAGAGCATAGCAGAAAATAAAAGATAGTCGCTGACTCCAGATTGCTACGGCAATCAAAGAAAGGATATTTAATCTTGTTATTTCTCCTTGAACAGGTCTACATAAATAGAATTTGAAAACAAATAAAATTGAAAGATAAACTAATGTTTAGCTGCAGTTGTGCATGCTACCTAAGCAAAGACTGAAATAGAGGACCATGCAAATAGTGTGCATGAGGGAGGCAAACAAGAAGCAGAGAAATTAACTCCAGTTAGCTCCAGTTTCTAACACTCCCCCTTAATTTCTACCACTAACTACTTCAACATTTACAATGCCTAAATTTTGTCTTAGATAATCAAAAGTCTCCTTTGCTAATACCTTTGTGAATATATCTGCCAATTGGTCTTCAGATCTGCAGAACTCCAAATGGATTTCTCCATTATTCACTAACTCTCTGATAAAATGAAATCTTGTATCAATGTGCTTGCTCCTCTTGTGAAAAACATGATTTTTTGACAATGCAATTGCTGATTTGTTGTCACAAAAGATTGGTGTTGACTCCTTCTGTGCTTGTAATAAATCTATCAATATTCTTCTCATCCAAGTTGCTTGACATGTTGTTAATGTGGCTGCTACATACTCTGCTTCAGCAGATGAAAGTGTCACTATAGGTTGCTTTTTGGATGCCCATGTGACCACACCTATTCCAAAAAAAAAGGCATGTCCAGAAGTACTCTTCCTATCATCAATGCTACCTACAAAATCACTATCAGTATAACCAATCAACCAAAATCATTAGTTGTGGAATATAAAATTCTATATTTTGTTGTTCCTACCACATATCTCAATATCCTCTTTCCAACTTGCCAATGTGAGTCTTTTGGTGACTCCATGAATCTAGAGATTAAACGAACCCCATACATGATATTTGGTCTTGTAGCTGTAAGATACATCAAACTACCAATTAGTCTTTTGAATTTTATAGAATCAACATTAGACCCTTTGTCTTTTTTGCTAATTTTGGTCTCTATAGCAACTGGTGTAGGTGCTGATTTATGATTCAACATCTTAAACCTCCTTAACACATCCTTTGCACATTTAGTTTGACAAATAAAAATTCCCTTCTCAGATTGTACAACTTCAATGCCCAAAAAATACTTCATTAATCCCAAATTTGTCATTTCAAATTCTTTCTTCATTGCTGATTTAAATGTGTCTACAGACAAATTTCTAGTGAAAATCAAATCATCAACATACAAACACACAATCAAAATCTGACCTTCTTTGTTTATCTTTGTGTACAATGTAGGCTCATTATTGCTTCTGTCGAATCCATTATTTGTCATGTATGAATCAAACCTGTTATACCATACTCTTGGTGCTTGCTTGAGACCATAGAGGGCCTTCTTCAATCTGTAGACTTTTTCTTCATGTCCATGCACTTCATAACCTGGTGCCTGTTTCACATACACTTCTTCATCTAAGAAACCATTCAAGAAAGCTAATTTGACATCCATTTGATATACTTTTCAATTATTTTGTGTAGCAATTGCTAAAACCATTCTAATAGTATCAAGTCTAGCAACTGGAGAAAATGTTTCATTATAACCAATTCCATCTTCTTGTGCAAAACCTTTTGCTACTAACCTTGCCTTGTGTTTTTCAACCTTTCCTTCTGCATCAAATTTGGTCTTATAAACCCATTTGACTCCTATGCAATCTTTACCTTCAAGTAGATTAATTAGATCCCATGTTTGGTTTCTCTCAATGGTATTCATCTCTTCATCCATTGCTTTTATCCAATGTTCCTCATTAACTACTTCTTCATAATACATAGGATCATGAGAGAAAAGAGCAAAATTTGAACATAAATCTAACTTCTCTTCTTCTTGTTTATAAATCTCATTCAAGTTTCTCATTTTCTTAACTTTAAATTTTGATCTTAAAGTGGCAAGAGTTGGATCTGATTCATCAATTACTTGTGAATTGGGAGTAGGATGACATGCATGACCAGATGATTCACCTTGTGCTAAGCTCCTAGGTGTTCTTATTGGAGTGCTTGTTCTTGCTTGTGGAGAGGATTGATCACCTTGCAAATTTTGTTCTTTAGATTCTTTTTCATTTTGGGGAATTGGTTCTCTAATTGTGATGGTTTTATCAATGCTACCATCCCATGCTTCTTCTTTCTTAAATTCCACATCTCTACTAATAATCACTTTCTTTGAAATGGGGTTATATAATTTATAAGCCTTTGATTCTTCACTATAGCCAATAAAAATGCATTTCTCACCTCTATCATCAAGTTTTCTTCTTAATTTAGATGGTATAAGAGAATATGCAATACAACTAAAAATTTTGAAATGATGCACATTATGCTTCTTACCACTCCAAGCTTCTTGTGGAATTCGATCTCTGACACTCTTTGTTGGGATTATATTCAGAATATATATTGCACATGCTACTGCTTCTGCCCAATATTTATTTGACAAATGTTTGGCCTTCAACATGCTTTTAGCCATTTCCATGATTGTTCTATTCTTCCTTTCTGCTACACTATTATGCTGTGGTGTGTACCTTGTAATCAGTTGCCTTTTAGTGCCATGATATCTACAAAAATCTTGAAATTCATTAGACATATATTCACCTCCTCTATCTGATCTAAGTACCTTGATGTAAAGGCCACTCTGATTTTCAACCATAGCCTTGAATTTTAAAAATTTTCCAAAGGCTTCAGACTTATTTTTGAGAAAATATATCCAAGTCTTTTTTCTAAAATAATCAATGAAGGTTAGAAAATAAGAACTACTTCCAAATGATAGAATTTGCATTGGTCCACATAAATCATGATGTACTAGCTCCAATATTACCTTTGCTCTATATGAAGCTCCTACTGAAAAGCTCTCTCTATGCTATTTTTCTAGAATGCAACTTTCACATGAACTTCCTGGTTGTTCTATTGGTGGTAATCCCTTCACCATATTTTTCTTTTGTAACAAATGCAAACCTCCAAAATGTAAATGTCCATACCTTAAATGCCATAGCCATGATTGGTCTAGATGCATGGTTTTGAAGTGGGCTTCCTCTTCTCCTTGGATGCACTGTATTCGAAGAGGGAACATTCGATTCTTGGTCATCTCCACATTTCCTATCAACCTATCATTTGGAAATTTGTCTAGTATTATGCAAACATTATCCATAAAAGATACTCTGTAACCTTTCTTTACTAACTGTCCAACACTCATAGGATTATGCTTTAGTCCATGTACAAAATAAACATCAGTAATAAATCTTCTTTCACCATTTTTTGCCAAAACATTTATTACTCCTTTACCCATTACATCCACTTTGTTATCATTTCCTAATTTCACTTTAGATTTTATGAAATCATCAAGACTAGCAAAGAATTCTTTATTCCCTATCATATGGTTACTGCATCCACTATCTAAAAACCAAATATCTCTAGCATTTTCTTGACCAACATGACAAGTGAGAAATAAGCTTCCAAAATTAGAACTAGATTCATTTGTGTAATTAGCATTCTGCTTGTCCACATCTCCTTGTTTCTTTCTGCATTCACTTGCATAATGTCCATATTTTTTGTAATAATAACATTGAATGTTAGATTTATCAAACCTTTGTAATTTTGCTTGAAGTGATTGTTGCCACGTCCTCTATTGTTGTAGTTTTGATTATTGTTTTCACCTTAATCTAGATTTTTCATTCCATTTATGCCTCTACCTCTTCCTCTAAAGTTTGATACCTGAGACTTGAAAGCATTTTCAAAAGAAGTATTGTTATTCCTATTCAGTCTAGATTCATGTGTTAACAAAGATCCCATTAATTCATCTACTGATAACTGTTCCAAATCCTTGGTTTCCTCAATAGCTACAATTATTGCATCAAATTTGCTGGGTAAACTCTTGAGTATTTTTTCTATGATCTTCTGATCTATTATTGTTTGTCCATTAGATCTAATCTGATTCACAATATTCAATACTTGACCCATAAACTGGTCTATAGACTTTGAAACATTCATTTGCAAATTTTCAAAATTTCTCCTAAGAGATTGCAATTTAGCTATTTTCACCTTTATATTACCTTTATAGGTGGTCTCTAAGATTTTCCATGCCGACTTGGATCTCGTTACTGCTGCAACTCTAGAAAAAATAGATTCATCCATTGCCTGGTGGATTAAGAATAGAGCTTTTGCATCCTTTTTCTTGTTCTCTTTAAGCTCTTCCTTTTGTACTCAAGTTAATGCCTAATGGGCAGCCTCATCCTGTGGCTCTACAAATCCATTTTCTACCAAATCCCAAACATCTTGTGAGAAAAACAATGTTCTCATTTTAATTGCCCAAAAATCATAAGTCTTACCATTGAAAACAGGAATTTGGAGCTGAGAAATGTTGTTATTTGTTGCCATGTCTCAAGCTAAAAGACCACACCACAATATTGCTCAAATCATTTAGATGACATAAATCCTCTAGTATTGACAATGCTACGGCTACGACTGCTCATCCTTACAACGCTTTGACATACAAAGATCTTGTTTGTTTGTTTTTTTAATTGACAGCAGTTGCACTCTTCAACGCTAGATCTGTGCTCCTCTTTTACGATCTTCATTCAACAATCATTTTTATCTTGAGTAGCTACCCATTATTTACTATCATGGCCTTCGCTCCTTTTTATGTATCCATCTCCCTTATGCGTCGATCTTCCTCCTTGTTAGTTAGTGTGCAGCTCCACATCTAAGTTTACGTGTGGGAGGGTGATAGGGTGCCAACTGAGTGGTGATGACCACTTATTTTATTCCAATGATTTGGCTCTGCCAGACCTATGCACTGTTCCCAAGTTTGTTGGAGCTTTGCCATGATCTGTTGGTCAACTGACCGTAATTGCACTCCTAGATCATAGCTTCTGGCCTCCATGCTTCAGCTACAGCTCTACGGCTCTTTCACTACCTACTTCTATTATTCCCTATAGCTGCACTCCTCTAACAAACCTAGCTCTGATACCATTTTGATAGAAATAGAGCATAGTAGAAAATAAAAATAGAAAATAATAGAAAATAAAATATAGTCGTTGACTCCAGATTGCTACAACAATCAAAGAAAGGATATTTAATCTTGTTATTTCTCCTTGAACAAGTTTACATAAATAGAATTTGAAAACAAATAAAACTGAAAGATAAATTAATGTTTAGCTGCAGTCATGCATGCTACCTTAAGCAAAGACTGAAACAGAAGATCATGCAAATAGCATGCATGAGGGAGGCAAACAAGAAGTGGAGAAATTAACTCCAGTTAGCTCCAGTTTCTAACATTTCCTATCCAAATATGATGTAAATAGAGAACCAAGGAAGAAGAGAACCCATGTGCAAAAATTTGTTCTTGGTGGTGGTGCATCAGAGGAGGGTAGGTTGAAGATTGGTGCAAACAGTTTGAAATAAAGTTCTACTTTAGGATCAAGTGTGTTGATTACTGTGATTTTGGGTCTCATTTCAAGTCACTTTGAAAAAAAAATTCCCTAACATGGTGCTTTTCATTTTTTTTTAAAATTGTAAATTATGTAGAAGTAAACAATAACATTCTTTATTTTGATTATAGAAAAACTTTGCAGCAAACAATTTCACCTTTGTGCTCATGTTTCCATTCTATCTAAGCCTTCTTGTAGATTAAGATATCTTATTGACTTCTTATAGCTTGTATCGGCTATGAGGGAGATAAAATTTGGTTTTTTGGCTTGTATTGATCACAAGGGATTTGAAACCATCTTAGCTATAAATGGGGTCCTCTCATTTGTACAAATGTATGGGCTTTAACTACAAAATCCAAACCAAAGGATGCAAAGAGTCAAATGGCATGTTATCAACTAAAAATTGCAAATATCATTATAAGAGTAGATTCTTTTGGATATTGGTATCTTTGTAAGTTCATGAAAGAAAAAGCTTGTAAACTGTAGAATATAAAGTAGATGACGAAGCATAAATTCATTCTTATAGGATTTTCTTACATTGATTTTTTATAAGGTATATCTTGCATATCTCCTTTTCAGGTAATGTTTGATTTTATTTTCCTATTTGCATGTTTTTAATATTGTACAACTAGTCTAACACATTAGAAATTTTAGAGAGGTCAAGAATAAACTAACCCAAGCATAGTACTTTTTCATAAAGGTTAACAAAATTTACATTCATTTTAAACTTTTATAAAATCACAATGAATTGAAGTCATGTATGGAGTAGTAGCATGTTAATAATGTGAACGATTGTATGCAATGCATGTCACGAGCAAGAATTACATGTGAAGGTTGGATAGTAGAGATGTATGTTGAAGATGATAGCCAAAGGGATATAATACATTTTATTATAGCATTTTAATGGTTGTTTTAAGGCATAAAACTTGGGGACAACAACTTTTTTCTTATAGGATTCATGTTTTTTAAAATTAGATTGAAATATCCACCTAGTTTATGCATTAGATTGGTATTAGGAAAAAATAATATTTGCCTTAAAAGGGATTTCTAAAACATTTATGAATTGTGTTATATATTTTTTTATCTTTTTTAGGAACAAGTAAGTGTAAGTTTTTGGTTGTAGAAGTTCAACCATGAGTAAACCTTTGAAGAGAGCAAGGTTTTAAGAGCTTGAAGGTACAAACTGAATAATTCAAGAGGAAATGTTTGTATTAAGGAATATGTGGCGGCACAAGGTAGATGAGAATTAAGACTTGAAAGATAGATTAATGATCCATGGAGAATTTCTTATGAATATCATTGAAGAGTTGTAACATGAATTGCATATGAAGGAAGAGATGTTAGAAAAGTTCCAAGATGATGGTGAAGGAGTGAAGTAGAGAGAAGATTCTAACACGCAAAGAAGATCTCCTCTACCAAATATTCACAAACCATGATTGAGGTATGTAAAATAAGCAATCAACTATATTTTATTTTCTTCCCATCAAAATCAAGATATTTCCTTTGGTAAGATTGAGATGCATTCTAAGGGATTTAGTTGCGTTATGATGGAAAGGGCCTTAACATCAATGGTTAGGGAATTAATAATAACCTAAAGGTTTATAAAAGTCATTTATAGGTAGATTTTGGATGTGTTAATGGTAAAAAATTAGTTTTATAATTCTCTAAGATAATTGAAGCAAGGATCACTTCCACAGGCAAAGAACTCAAGTTGCTAGCCCTACAAAACTAGGCCATACAAGGTAATGGCATCGTTTATTTTTTAAATGTAATGAATTTGATTCTAAAAAAATGGGTATGACTCTCAAGAAGATGAAGTTATCATAGTACCACCTCAATGTGCCAAAGAAGGGTCTCCAAGAAGAGGACAAAAACTACCAAAATAAGGAGATATCGCACTATCACTCCATGACCATGTTAGTGAATGCATGTTAGAACTAAGAAGGGACAATTTTTTAATAATGGTAAGAAATTCAAATAATAATGCAAATCTTCTCAAAAAATATATGAACATCCCAAATTAGGAGATAAAACATTGTGAGAAGGAATAGGTTGTCAAAAGCAAGAGGAAAGTTGTTCAATCACATACAAAACAAGAGGTAGAAAAGGAAGAAGCCCATATATCTAAGGAATAATCCATATATAGATAATCTCATAGAGGAGAACCTTTCAGAATTTACAAGAGGTAATAATGGCAAGAGATCAATCTTAAGAAGGTTAATTACAAAAATCATAGTTGCATCTAATTTAAGATCTATCCAAGGTGGAAACCATCAAGAGGGAACATCCCATAGAGGATTACTTATCACCATTACAAAATTGGGTAATGCTATGATAGTATTATTGGTTTCATGAAAAGAGTATTTTAATAGCTAGGATGTTGTTTAGAATGCACATGTAAGCACCTCCAAATTACATGTTACGTTTCATTGATGAAACAAACAAGCTAACCTCCTTTGTATGAGAAATTATGGAGGAATGTCTTTCATTAAGATTGGATTATAGATCAACCATATAATTAGTTTAAAAATCACATACATTAACAACCAATTACATAAAAAAAAATTGTATCATTTTCATGTTTGTGCCGATTTTTCAAGTTGGTGTGTTTTCTTTACCAAGTTCTTGTAGCATATGATAATATGGGTAGAAGAAGAACTCTACATTAAGAGAAAAATCCAAGCATGTGTTTAAGGCCACTTTATTAAAAGGGTGGAAACATGTTGGTTTTATTTTTATCACCTTACAAATTTAGAATCACATAATGTGTAGCATGTCTAGTTATTTATTGATGTTGTAGAAAGCATTCAAGAACTAGCATGATTTTAGAATGGAGGGATCAACTAGTTTTCACAAGTAGGAAATATTATAGTATGTCTTTGTTAGTTTTGGTATGTATAAGATAACCTTGAACAATTATATCATGTGTTTAACATGATTTTGGATTGTTATATACACATGAAATAAGGTTGGCACAAGTTCTCTTAAATAGGTTTTGGTATGAAAAAATTAGTATGACATGTTTAATTAATCTTGTAGCACATGATCATGAGCCCAAAGTCTTTTCCATGAAGGGAGAAGAAGTGTATTGACATCAAGTCATTAGTACAAGGTGAGAAGTACATCCATGATGAGTAATACTCCATAAGAAGACTGCTAGTTGTGATGGATGTATGTTTTGATATCCATGTTCCTTAAATGGATTTGTCTAATTGATTAAATTTTACAATAGTTTTGATGCCAAATTTTAGTTACAAGATATGGAAAACTTTGTATTTATGGATTTTTATGTTTCAATCCATGTATGTTGAATTGTAATAACCAAGATAAGGGAAATTTCTAAGAGTGGTGATTTGTTGTAACACCATGTATGTAATGCAATAATTTTTATTCAATTATTGAAATAATTATGTGAATCAAGAAGGATATTGTATAATAATATCCTTATGGATTTCTTCATTGTAGCTGACAATCATGTGTATCACAAAAAATGGGCTAAAAGGAATATCAAGACACTAAAGAGTGAAATAAGGTTAGCTAGTATAGATTGGAAGGAGTCGTGAACTCTTTATCAACCAGGGTTTATGGGTTTCACATTTATAAAGTCACTTTACAAGAGAGAGGAACTAGGTACAGTCTAATGGGATGATAAAACTAATATTTTGATTTATAAATAGAAGGTAAATCCTTATCTTTTTAGAAAAGATATTTTTTAGAACCAAAATCCTTACAATTTGGGCATATGATCAAAACTTTAGATCAATGAGATCATCCAATTCAATCAGTAAGACAATATAATTTCAAATATGAGTTAAGAAGTATTCATAACATGTCAAGTCTTGGAAAAGAGATAGTTTCTATAGAACATGGTTGCCTGAGTGCCTTAATGGCTTTCAGTCACTTCAAGCTTCCCGTAATTCAATTTGAATTTTATCAATCATGGCCCTAACATTGATGACATTGGTATTAAGCATGATCCTCATAAAATATGACCTCAAGTGGATTCATTCCATTAGATTCGAGCAACCCCCTAGTGGGTACATGAGTAATGACTCCATGGACTGAAAATGTCCATATAAGACCAAATATTAAATAAAATGAGGGATAATTATTTGATTAAATTATAAAATAGATATATATGGATAGGTGATCAAGTGGCTTTGCCCTTTTTATATAGTGAAGTCATTGTTTTATATGTTTCATAGGACCTTGAATAATGACATTCAAATTATAGTGGGTCTCTATTTTAATTCATAAAATGGTGTGTGTGTGTGTGTGTGTGTGTGTGTGTGTGTGTGTGTGTGTGTGTGTGTGTGTGTGTGTGTGTGTGTGTGTGTGTGTGTGTGTGTGTGTGTGTGTGTGTTTTAGGGCTTGACATATGATGACTCAACGAGGAAATACTCTTGAGTATTCAAGAACCTAGAACCTCAACAATGCATTATAACAAACTTCATTTTTAACAAGAAAATAATAAATTAACCAATACTCTATAAATAATCCTTCTTTATCTTACAACACATCAACCCTTTTCATTCCTAGGATCTGTGTGTGATTTTATGAAATTAATTTTCTAACTTTTTATTAGAGTTTTAATAAAGACCTGAATAAACACTATAGGTTTCATTCTAATGTTAGATTTTACAACCAAATAATAAAGGAAGCCTGGTCATATTTCTATTACTAACCAAGTGTCCATATCCCATACAAAGATTTCTTTGATTACACTTAAAGCCTTGATCTACTACCATCTAAGCATTTATAGCCCCAATAAAGGTTACTTGAATCACCCTTCTTCCATAAGTTTACATATTTTTAATAGAATACAGGTAGAAAAAGGGTTGGAAAATCACTTTTGGCTAGGTGTATGTATAATAAAATTCATATTCATCAATACATCCCTTCTAGTATGCATCAATTTCAATGTTTATTATCTCTCATTCAAGTTTTAGCATGAAATAGTGCAATTGATATTTTAGAAGTGAGAAGTCTTCCTAAAATTTACATGAGTATATCAAAGAAAAACTTAATTTAATTATAATACATACCTCAATCCTAGAACCTCAAGTATCACCATAAAAAGTATTGTTGAATGCCAGTTATTTTTCTTTTAAACTATCCCCTTATTTTTGATAGTCTTTTATAATTTTAGTATAAGAAATTACTTGCTTTGTTCTATAGTTTTAAGAAAACTAACTTAAAAATCATAACAACTAATCTACCAAAAACAAATGCATAAAGTAGAGAACTCTAAGAAAATAAAAAGGATTAACATAAAAAGTAGGAAATCTATTCTATAAAGTAGAAAATATAATTCTACTCATATATCTACATCTTCACTTACAGTCATTTATAAAATCTCTAGTTGGAGCAGCCATGAAATAATGTTTCAAAATTTTTCTATTGATTGGAAAAGTAAGGTCATTACCTTGGAGGTCCTTTAGGTAGAATGCATTATTACCTAGAATTTTAGATATTTGATATGGGTTAATTCATAAAGGAGTAAACTTATCATGGTATCCTATCTTTTCTTGTGCTTTATTTCTTAAAAGCATTAGGTTTGAAACCCTGAAAGCCTTATTTTAGACCTTTTATCAAACTATATTTTGGCATTATCTTTGTGTTTACTAAAGCTACATAGTGCTTCGGTTCATGAATCTTCCATATGGACTATATCAAGTAGTCTAGATTAGATTATTTCATCCTTTTGCATGTAATCTTACATAAATTGGTAAGTTGGTATTTTAAGAATGATAGAAAAAACTAGTTTTTATCCATACACTAGAAGAAAGGGTGAAGCCTTGAGGGGTTGTTTGTGCCTTGTTTAGTCTACTTATAGTGCATACTTCAATAGAAGGTGCCCTTCTCTTGGTTTATCTTGAGCTAAATTCTTGATGGCATCCATCAAATTAGTATTATTAGATTTGACCTCTCCATTACCTTTTGGATAGTAATTTGAAATGAACTTGATAGTAATTTGGTTGTTATAAGCCCACTCAATAAATTCAATAGATTAGAAATTTGGACCATTATCACAAACTAAATAAATTTGAGTGTCAAACCTGGTCAATATGTTTTTTAATAAAAAATTGATAACATTTAATGCTATAGAATTCTTAGTGGCCACAACTTCTATCCATATAATGCAATAGTCAGTGCTCGTTAGGATAAATTTATGCCCTACTAAAGAATTTGGGTTGATCATCCCAACACAGTAAAGCCCTCATTGGGTAAAAGGATGTCCTTCAATGACTAATTACAAAGGAATGACATCATTCAAATCTCTTTTCCTAAGCACATTCATGGCAGGTCTTGACATGGTTGTGGGCATATTTGAATATTATTGGCTAGTAGTATCCCATCCTTATAATTTTTTGAGTTGTTGCATTGCCTACGGGATGTCCACTACCTATCTTATGATGTAGATTATCTAGGAATTCCATGACTCATTCTTTTGAGACACACTTCAAGTAGATTCTCTCATAGTTCTTATGGTATAAGAATCCCTTATTTATCATATAATGGGTCGATTTGAGCCTAAGGACTCAAAATTGTTCTCTGTTTAGCCTAGAGGGACATAAATATGTGAGTAAATATTGGATTATTTGAGCATACGATTCACCACCAACTACCTAAGTCTCATTGATTTGTTCAATATAAGTGTGTGGATCTATCTTAATCATAATTTAGAAGATTCTTTGGCCCCACACCATATTGGCTGATTTGATTTCAAGATCAAACTTCTATAATTTTACCATCCATTTACCTCTCCTTTAGATAAATTAATTTTGGATGAGTGTGAGCTCGATAGTTGGGTCTTGAATGATGACATACATCTTGTCTCTCAGAATATAATTCATGTACTTATTCACTACCTTGATCAATGTATATAAATGTTTATCTATCATGGAATATTTCAACTTTACATTTTTCAGGTTATTACTCATGAAGATAATTTGATGTTCATTTTTGTGTACCTTTTATGGGAGTATAACTACTATAGTATGTTATGAAGTAAATAATAAAGTTAGAAAGATTTAGTGAAATTTGGACTGATTAGAATTAGAGGCTAATAAATGGTAATTTTGATATCTTTAAAAAAATTCTTGGCTTCTTTTTCCACTTCTATTTTGGAATCTTTATTCAACATGACTTTTAGTGGCTTGACAATCTCTAAAAATTCTGAAATAAATTTCCTTGCAAAGTTTATCTTTCCAAAAAGGACTTCAAATCCTTCTTTTTGTTAGGAGGTGTTAGCTTCGAACTAGTCTAGATTTGTTCTAGGTTAATATAATCCAATAGTGGCATGACCTAATAACTTTCCTTTAATGAATCCAAAGATGTTTTTCTTTGGATTGAGTGAGACTCCATACTTCTACACATGTTGAACACTTTCTGTAGATGGTTTGCATGATCAAATCTATCCTTTGAAAACATTGTTACGTAATCCATATAAATGATTATATACTTGACAAATAGCCCTTGGAAGGTGAAATCCATAACTCACTAAAAAATTACTCTTACATTAATTAGGATAAAAGGCATCCTCTTGTATGCAAAAGTTCCCCATTTATTTGTGAAGGTAGTTTTCATTATATAGTTTGATTCTATGAGCACTTGATTATAACCTAAGAATACATCAAAGGACATCATCTCATATCCACTAACCATTTGAATTACCTCATCTAGAGAGGGAAAATGATAGTTATCCTTTTTTTATTTTTAATTAAGATTTATAAATTTGACACATTGGCTAAATTTTGCATTCCTCTTCCTGATTGACACTAGGTTAGATATCCGAGTGGAATGTCTTATTAAGAAAAAAACCAAGAATCCAATAGTTTTTATACCTCTATTTGAATGAGATGTTATAGAATTGGGTTCCCCAGCTTATATCACTACCTAAAAATCTTATATTCTAGATTTAGTGGGATGGTATGTGTGATGACCTTGGGGTTGAAGACATTTAGATCTATATAGGTCCAAGCAACCAATATTTTTACTATGTTATTAGACCTTTAAGCTTTTATTTATCACTTTTATTACAACTCAAGCCAATGTTTACACATTGGGTATGTTCATCAGTGCCCATATTATCTTTTATTAAATTGGATTTAATTTCTTTGAGTTGTTTATGCTTATGAAATTATGGATCCACATTGAAAACTAACTCTAGTGAGACCATCCCCATAGGTATGCAATTCTCTTTTAGATGTAAGACACTATCTTATCCCAATTTTTCAATTTTCATGGGTTCAACATCCTTTTCATATACTATCTAAGATTATAATGATACAAAAGCATTCATAAACTATATGATTTGTTAATCATCATCAAATCCATGGAAGTTCTCCACATTGTCTAGGACTAAGGGGCTATGGCACATAAGTGAGTCCCACTTGGCGGTCAAGTGCATCCAAACCCGAAAAAAAATTGAGGTTAGAATAAATCCCATTTGTTAGAAAAGGGGTTCATTGAAACCCCCTTCATATGAACCCCCATGTGACCTCAAATTCTCACCCTTTGAAGTGGAAAGCTATTATTGGCCTAAAATTACCACTTTGGATGCCATGTATTAGGATGAAAAAATAAAATAAAAATAGGTGGATCTACATATAAATAGGTCTTTTTATGAGCTTTCTAATAATATTGTGTTTTTTTTTTTTCAATAATATTTAATATTTATTTTGATTTATTTAGTAAAATATACTTATTTATAAAATTAAATACCATATGTTTAAGGCACTAGGAAAAATAGGAGACAATGGCCAATTTTGTTTGAAAAATATCAATACACTTGACTTTAATTTCCTTGTTATAATGGTGAAAAAAAGAGTCTATTTTGACATATATATATATATATATATATATATATATATATATATATATATATATATATATATATATGTATGTATGTATGTATGTATGTATGTATGTATGTATGTATGTATGTATGTATGTATGTATGTATGTATGTATGTATGTATGTATGTATGTATGTATGTATGTATGTAAACATATCATGAGGAGAAGACATAAGCATTGATATTCCTTGCCTTGATCATTAAAAAATTAATAAAAAATTATTTTTTAATCAAAATATTATAAAAAAATTAATTTTGTACTACGTCCATGTTTCTGAGACGTTTTTCCAAAAAAATTGAGAAAATTATGAGGATAAATCAAGTACTCAATAAAACATTTTATACATGGAACATACACACTTTGTATTTAGGTATTAAATATCTATTTTTTATTTTATTTTTTAAATAATAAATGTAATATATACTTAAAATGAAACATTTCATTAGTTTACACCATTTTCACATTTTATACAGTTAAGTCACTATTTTCTATACAAATTGATAAATATTCACATTTTCATTTTTTGTTATCCCCTTTGTACCAAAAAGTGGAACACAATATTTTGCTTCAACCTTAAGGGATAAGGGACCAAATCAACATAAATTTTTTATATTTTAGATTCTTAGAATGGTTTCAGATTAGCTACTAAATATTCTTTTTAGTATGTAGTGTGGTTTTCTTCCTTTAGGATGGATCTGATTTTGAATGTTTTAAAGGATTTGATTAGATCCCATTCTCTATGTTTGTACTTCCTTAAGTAAGTCAATATACATTGGTAATTCTTTTTGAACTAGTTGATGACCATTTTTGAATCACCAAATACATTAAACAATTTGAAATTATTTTTTAGTGTGAATTATAAACCTAATATTAGATCTTCATACTCAACTCAGTTATTAGTGCAAGGGAATTACAACATCTAAATTGATTAAGGCTATGGCAATAACTAAACCCTAATTTAACCTAGTTTTTTCAAAGTGGAGAGTCTAAAATTGGGAAAGACATTCAAATTATTATTCATTATGATCTTTATTAGTTATGAAAGTGTACACCCCTGCATGCGAGGCTACAAAGTCAAGCTTTTCATTTTTAGCATTGCACTCTATGATAAGGTACTTCAGCTTTGGATCTCAATCTACTTGAATCTAGTTAGCTACCCCTTTCCAAGGCAACCTCATGTGTGAGAAGTCTATAGACATGTATCAATTCATTGTCTTTGACTAATCCTAACTTAGTATCGATCCATAAGGTTATGGAATATTAACAACCAAAATATTTATGCGCTATTGCATACATGGTTTAGATGTAAGCTTGATATGTACACTTGTCAACTCCTTGACACATGGGACATAAGACTTTTCAAGATGTAGTTATTCTTTTTCTAAATTACATGGGTCAAACCTAATTTCTTGCATAAAACTATAGGCATCACATTGGCTGAGGCATTTAAATCAAACAAATACTTATGCACATTATTTTTCAACATTCTAACAGTTAACAAAAAAGGTGGTACTTTATGATTATCCTTATAAATGACCACATTCACATGTGTAACTTTTGATTTATCCATAGATGATCTCTTAGTCAAATATTTGAGTAAAAAATCTATCTATCTAGTGATATGGGCTATCTTGTGAAGATTAATATTTGCCTTGATATTCTTCATATATTCAATAATATTGTACCCTCCTCTACTCTATGGATCTACCCTTTGTAACTAATTGTTCCCTTTTGGAGGAGGTAGATCATTATTATCCTTAGGATATGGAGGAGTGGTAACACTATTATTATTGGGTGTGGAGGCAGTAGCATGATTTTTGTTCCTTAAATTATAATTTTTCCTCTATAACTGTTGAAAGGAATGAATTTCAACTATGTTATCCTTATGTTCATTTTCATCTTCCACTGGTAATGGGAAGTCATATGTCTCAAAGACCATTATCGTGATAGGAAGGCCTAGAGTAATAAAAGATGATGTTTTTGGTCTACATTCAAAGCCTTCATATCTATCCATTTATTAATAAAATATATCAAAGGTGATGCAGATTTTTATGTAGTCTATCTCACCATATTGTGTTGTATTATGAATTTGGCACTAGTTAGGAAGTGATGCTTCCAGAATGTCTATCTCGGGCATTTTTTTAGGTAGATGCTACTATGTATTATTTGGAAGTCTATTAAAATTCCTATTGTTCCTCTTATATGAAAAATTAGGATTGGTATTTTGTCACATGGTGTTTCTTATCCATTTCAACATGTTCAAAAACCTATTGTTTAACTTTTATACCACTCACTGGATGATATCTAATTCTACATTTTATAGAATCAAAAATAATACACTATGTATTATCTATACCAACTAGTATAAAATATTGGTTTTGTTTAATTGGATGTAAATATAGTATTGTTTAGAAATCTAAGGTGTTTCTTAGGTGGAGCATGGGCTAGGGGCAATTGGGTGTACACCTAGTTCTTATTTTGAGTCATAACATTATATTAGTGTTTGGGATAGGGTTGAGGGCTATAACATTAGGACCAATATTAATTGAGGCTAGAGATTTTGATTGGGGATTCAATGGTCTATCAATTTTGATATCCTTAGTGTAATCCAAAGGCAACGTGCCAACATTAGGCACTCTATGGAGAAAGATAACAATCATAGGGTCTAGGGCATTCTTGTACATTTCAATTAATAATGTCTTAATGGGTTTATAGGTAGCTTCAAGCTAACTATACATATTTTAATATCTTGCATTAGATGATCAAATTAGTTCATTATTTTATCTCTTCATACTCATAATATGTTAGTATATGACACTTGGGCTAGTGACTTATCCAAATTGTGCCACAAAAGTGTTTTGACATTGATTCTAAGATGTCAATGAATCTGTTAGCATATTAAGGAACCAGTAATAAGCAACATCTTACAATGTAAATGGAAATAGTTTTTAAGTCACATCTTCATGGGTCACATTTATTATCCCTAATAGTCATGAAAGACATTATGATTTATTCAACAGTCATACCTCTCGAGGGAGAGAAGGTAAAAAAATAGTTATTAGGGTTTCTAGGTAGATCATGCATGTCTCCAAGGATGACAATAGAATAATCAATCTATCCATGCTTGGGCCATCAGGTGTAGAGGAATATAAGGTCATCTGCTTGTGGAATGTGATTGGGCTTGGTGTCCTATTAAGACCCATTTATCCAACCTAACTATTCTATGGATTTCAAAAGGTGGGTATATATATTTAATATCTGAGGTGGAACTTGTTAATCTTCTAAGTATATTGACTGTAACTAAAGTGATATTTTTTATAGAAATTGAGGTAGATGTTTAGACCTTATTTCTAGTTCCAAATAAATTACTATTTATGTGGGTTTTATGCACACTATGGAACCTTACATGGTAGCCTCTAATGTTATAGGATAAGTGAATAAAGACTCACTCCAAGGCATGACTTGGGAGGTATTGGGTTTTAAAAACAACCTATTGGTGGAATAGCAATGAATGAAAAAAATATTTACCTTAGGTGATTTAGATATGACATGGATCTAGATCTACTTGATATTAGTGTATTGATGATGAATCTAACCTAAGGTGGGTAGGATCAAAATAAAATCAAAAAAAGAAAGAAAGGTAGGTTAGGAAAGGTCTATGAATCAAAAAATATGAAACATTTCTAATCTAGATATTGAACAATGGATTGGACAAACAATCAAGGACTAGTGGTTGTTACATGTCATTGTTATCACACAAACAATTAAATATAGTTAAGAGTCCAAGGGAATAAGGATACATTGAACTTTAACATATATAATCAAAGGTTTTTGTATTTGTCATATTGCAATTTCACATCTACAAAGGAAGATTATGATTATTACACAAAAGCATTTAAATTATCTACTACATAATGTGAATAACTATATCAAAATAATATTCATGCATAACCAAAATACTAAGCTACTAGATTGATTGAACTTCTTTAAAAATCATAAATTTGGAGAACAAGATTTTCACATCAAGACCAATTAGAGAACAATCTTCAAATTTTCTTATTAATCTTAATAGCCAAAATTCTCTTTCCTTTGGGATTGGGAGGATACACATATATAGGCTTGTGGAGGGGATTTCTCATCCTCTAATAAAATTCTAAATTTACATCTCCAATTATAGAACTATATATCAAAAATAATTCATAACATGCATGTATGAAAGAGTGTGCATAAATAATATTCCTCGACCAAAAATATAATATATATGCCAATAAATTTGTAACTACTAGTTTTGAATTAATTTAGAACATGTAAATACATACATATACTCAAGGTGGTGATGATGTGGCACTGCTGGAAGAGGGAAATTTCTGCATGGCATATGGAGTATGCATATTTATGTATTCAAAACAAATTGGACCTTGTGACGATGTTGCAGTACTTGCAGTTAATAGTGTGCTTGGTACTGCCCCTAATGCTCCCTCTATGGATTTGAGTTTCTTAAATAATGAATGTGTAGCTTCAAATTCTTTATTGATAATATCAAATTTGAGCATAGAAGGCTTAAATATTTTTATGGCTTCATTCATCAACCTTGTATGCTTTGATTCTAAGCTCTTAAATTTTGATCCAAGGGGTTCATCCTTAGTTACTCTATCTTTGGAAAAAATTATTAACTACAGAATCCTATCATTAGTTTTATTAAATAGTTCCTTCAATTTATTGCTTAAAATTGTTTGTAGTGGCTTTAAAAAGTGTTTCAAAATTGGGTCTGTTTACTAGTTTCTTAGTAGAGGTTATCATGTTTATGACCCTCATGTCCTTCATGATATCCAAGACCTCATTTTGATGGCTTACAAATTTTCCTATGAAAACTTTCATTTGTGTGTGCCAATTAAAGGCACCATCCCTCATTATATTTACATAACTTAAATCCCATGCAACATTTTGGGTAAAAATTAGGTTCAAATGATTGAATGCACTTTTTCTTACACATTGAACCAAGAATCTAAGCCTCTTTTAAAACTCTTTTAATTAGTGCTATATTTTCAACATCTCAGAGTTCCATATACATATACATACATATATGTATATGTATATGTATATGTACATGTATATATGTGTGTGTGTGTGTATAAGTGTGTGTGTGTGTGTGTGTATGTATGTATGTATGTATGTATGTATATATATATATATATATATATATATATATATATATATATAGAGAGAGAGAGAGAGACACACACACACACACACACACAAATGTGTGTGTGTATGTATATATGTATATATATACATATATACATATACACATATACACACATACATATATGTGTGTGTGTCTATATATATGTATATACCTACATATACTTGTGTGTGTGTGTGTGTGTGTGTGTGATTTCATCCAATCATTTTCTTGCTTTCTTACTTATATATTCTAGCCCGGGGCTTTGGATACACACTCTCTCTATGGTCTAGGTGTGGATCACAATATAGATATTTGAATCCCATTAGACAATTAGATGATACCTCTAATTTCTTTATCTAAGTGAAAGAAGATTTTATTTGGGATTTATTTTAGTGAGTAAAATTTATAATTAGAATAAAATCCAATTGGGTACAAGTAGGAAACCACTGCACCCACCATCAAGGCATTGTAGGGAGTGACTAAGAATGAAGAGGGAATGATTAGGGATGATGAGGGAGTGAATATAGATGACGAGGTGTGGTGAGGGTTAATGAAGGAGTGATTATGGATGAGGAGGGAGTGATTATGGATTACAATGGATGATGAGGGAATGACTAGGGAAGATGACAGAGAATAAAGGAGAGATTTAAGATTTTGAGAGAAAGTGAGGGTCAACAAGGGAGTGATTATGGTCAATGAATGATTTATTAGACATGATGATGGATGGTAAGGGTAAATGAGGGTCTAATTAATGATTAAAAATAATGAGAAATGATGATGGAGTGATTAAGAATGATGGGAGATGAGAAGGAAGTGTTTAGGGATGAAGGAGAGATGATAAGCAAGTAAAATTAATAGAAAGTAGTTGTTTGATTTGTTTAATTCATCAATGTGACCTATATTACCCCAAACACACCACTTTGAATTGAATTCAAAGTGAATGCTTTTTAATTTTCAATTTTGAAAAATATAAGACTCCTAAATATGCTAGTAAGAAATTTAGAAGGCACAAAAACCTTTAAAAATGAACATATGTTTACCCAAAATAGACATCAGTTATAAAAGTTATGCCCTAAAGTACCTAGGTTAAATATAAATTATTATAAATGCCTAAGTACTTACTATATTAGATTTTGAAAAATTATCTCCTAGATCATAAGGTGTGAAGCTATGATACCAAATCTATTAGATGCAGAGTGACCTTGATTTCTTATATTTACTAAAAAAATTTGAATTATAAGTTTTAACATTATACTTAATAGTTATTTTAGTATACCCACCCCCTCAAATTCTAATTCATCCCCTTTTTACATTTTACCCCCTTTAATACTTTTATTGAGCCATAACATGTAAATGCTATAGTGGGTACACGTTATTATGTGTACATGTTATAACACATGCATTTTAGTTCATTAATATTTCAAACTCCTATGTCTTTGACCTATACCCTTTCTAACAGATCTCTATTAATTTTTTCAAAATGTTAAAGTAACGCATACACACTATAACATGTATGCATTATGGCTTGTTTTATTTTAAAAACCAAGCCTTTTATCTTAGAATTAGCTTGGATTCTTGAGCCAAAGGCTTGGACCTATCAACACATATCTAAATCCAAGATATTTGATAGAAATAATAAATTCCAACTTTCATCACCAAATACACTATTAATTTCAATGAAACAATTCATAAAATTATTACTATGATGACGATAACACTCTCCTCTTTCCAATATATGATTTTTTATATTTTTGGACTATTCTGGGGTTACTATCTAATTTGATTTTTAACTATGGTCTTTTAGGTCATTATATGCCACAGATATAATGTCTATATATGTATAAGTTTTTTCATTTTCATTAATCCAAAGGTGAAAAAAATTATATGGTCATAAACTAGGCCTAATTATTTACGTATTAAAAAACTATTTTTTATTTTTTTTGAGGTAGCTATGGATGTCGTACAATGATCTATCAAATTTTTTGTCAGTGTTTAGGATCTATTTAATTTTAAAATTAATAAAAACATATATATTCATTATTATTTTTAATAAAATATAGGTCACAAACAAGATGATCTTATCTAAATTTATACAAAAGCATTTCAAAAGATATGAAACTTTTTTACAAAAAGGTTGCATTGTACAGCTGAATATCTACTCTATTTTCCTAAAAATAGGCATTCTTATTTAAATTTTAGATGTTTGACCTACTTTTATTTAACTAATTTTTTTTTAAAAGTAGTGTTTTGGAAACTAGACTCAAAATTTTACAATTTATGTTCTCACGCCATCCTCAAATTTTGAGTGTAGCCATTTCAAATTATCTATATAAATTCATATTTATCAATTTTCATAAAAAACATATCCATGAGTAAGCCCGTTTTTGTCCCCCAACTTTGTGCCCTTACCCCAATGCATTTTTTAAAGAGTGTACTCTTTTCAAGCATTTTATATTTCACCTCCTTTCTCTTTAAAATAACAAATAAATTTTTAGGATCATGTGTATATCCACATCAAAAAAATTAAAATAAATGTATACCCTATGTGTCTAATTGGCATTGCTCTATTGGTGTTTACATTACACCTATTTCATGCAATTGCTAGTTATAAGGTAGCATGTAATTTAAAATTGAGATACTAAATATACCATATTAGTATTTTTCATTTATATTATTTTTTACTTTTAGGACACTTAACATGTGTTATCTTTCTACCTTTCCAATAGGAAAGTTGTCACCTTCCACCCAATAATTTTTCTCTTCAACTACAATCCCATCAATTTATAGTAGAAGTGTGGATGTGATTAGATGTTATTCATAAATCATGAGAGTACCATACTAATTTTTGTTCAAGTTAAAATCTAATTGCATATAAACCTTGTTCTTCAAGCTAGTGTAAAGATGAGATCAATGTGTGTGCTAACTATCTTGGGCATTATGGAAAGAAAGTAGTGAAGGTTCCATAATGATTTGATGGTGCTCTAGACAATTAAATTTAGAGGGTTACCATGCAGATTTATAAAATCCCATTTGATACCCAATTTCAAAAATGTTTAATGCCACATTATGAATGACACTCTGAGAAAGTGGTCAATAATGTTTCCAAATATTTTCTTAAATATCATAAAATGTCAGAGATAAGATTAAATCTATTGATATTTCACATGGATGTCTCAACTATCTTATTTAAATCTCCTTGGCTTTTTGAGACAAGTATATAGTGGTGTTTCAGGGATCATAATATATTATGGAGTGGGCTAAAGTATTCTTCAAATTATTGGATGTGTTTCCTCAAATTCTAATCTCTTAAACTCAACAACTCTAAGATGCTCTACCAAATTTTGATTATATTTTTGCAATGGTGTATAACATGGCCAATGACAAAGCACATGTAGTGGATAACGTTCCTTGTGAGTTTCACAAATCAACATGGTAGTTTATCAGACCATACATGTTTTAGGTCTATCGTGAAGCTTTGCACACAAATTAATTAGGAAAAAATATAAATCATGTTAGGATTTTATAATCAAGCTAAAAGTGTGTTTATGTGTGGCCGCACAAACCTTATGTTTGTGTAGAATACCTCTATTGCAAAGGTGAACTCCTTCTAAACTTGGAACCCATACTTGACTTACATTATATTTTTAGGAATTCATAAAAATATATTTGTTGGGAATATATTATTAGCTATGAGGGAACTAGTTGTGTATCAATGGATAAAATTGGATTGTTGAATGAAAAAGATAAGCATAAACATGTCATAAAATCTAGTGCTTTTTATTATATTTCTCTTGATTTCCTACAAATAAAAATTATTGTTATTAATAACATTATCTTTTAGTAAAATAGTGGTGATTGTCAATACATAATACTTAAAGATATTTATTAACATTTTTTTTGGATCATTGGTCAAGAATTAAAGGGTCTAAGGCCCTTACACTATATATAGCATAAGATAATAGGTGGTCTGGCTTAACATTAGAAATTGTTAAGGCATAATTGACCAAACAAAACTAGAAAAGAAAATTTTTCAATGTTACTATATTGCCTTCTTTTTTATAAAAATAAAACATATAGACAGATTGTCTAATGTATTTTTTTATAAATAGTATCTAGATAAATCTAGTATTACTATGGACACCATAAAAGACTGATGATTTAAGGGGAATAAAATAGATGACATATCATTTCAAAATTACAAGATCAACCATTTTACCATCACAATAGATACTACCATCAAAAAAAATTGTAGAAGGACCAGCTTGCATCATAGCCACAAGAGCTCTATCTAAAGAAGGCATCCCAAAATATATCTGAGCTCTGCATGCTGCCACCAACTAGGGGAAGATATTTTTACACTAAGGACTAACCGCTACCTTTGTAGATAGAAAATTCCCATACCACTAGGGAGGGGTAGTGAAAGAGCCTTGTGCCACCCCTTTTACAAGACATTTTATGACTTTGACATGATACAGATGTCTACAAGAAGTCTACCACTCTTCAAGACTAGCGATGGGCTTAAAAACCTCATCCAAATCTAACAAAAAATACCCTTGCTACGTGCTGCATTATGAGAAAATTTAGAGCCCTCTTTCACCTCCTTAATGAAGTGCACTAAATCCAAGAACCTAGATTCAAATTCTCAAAAGGCAGATAGAGGGATAAAACCCAAAGAATCATGACCCAAGAATGACAAAGTCAAAGAAGGGCTGAGAGATAAGTAATCTAATTGAGAAAAGAAACATTGAAAAAACTCTAAAAGCTCCAAAAATTCAACCACTATTTGAACATGATCAACATCTGAAACAAGAAGATAAAAATTAGTGTAGAAAAGTGAGGCCAAAATTTAATTGATTTGAACCTAGTTGCTTGTTGCCAGAGAATCCATGCCCAAAATCCATTCGACTGCAACCACCACTTCAAATGAGGAAAGCCAAAAAAATATTTGAAAGATGAGTTCTAGTAATAGAACCACAAAAATCCATTTCCCTAGTTTTGGATTTACCAAACACCAGAGGCCAACACGCAAATTCATTCTAGAAATTCTCCATCCTCAACACAACCATTAAAACTATCAACTAGCCAAACATGAACCAAGGTAAAGAGACACCAAACAAACTTAAAGGAAATCATGCCATGCCTAAAAATCAATACCCTTGCTACAAGACCTATGAATCCATGCTTCCTAATTATGGTAGGGAAAATCTCATTGCATTGCAAGTCACTGTCATCATTTGTGATTAGCTCTTCAAGCATGCGAGCCCACCAAACTCATATTTAAATAATCCTACCACCTTTTAATAGGAAGAATTTTTATTTTTAATCAAATTTAAAAATAAAAAGACTTCCAATAATGAAACCAATGTTAAATTAGAAATCAATCTGACCAAAATTGACACAATCTACCCAACTTGAACTAACATTGTCTAAGCTCAATTCCATAGGTTGATCGATGGCCACATTGGCCAGGGAGTCTACCACAATATTACTTTATCTGAAACAATGAGAAGCTGACCATTTATTTAAAAAATACAATTTTGGCTAGACTATATCCATGATTTTCATTATTTTTTAAGAGTTTGTTGTTTGATTTCTTAGAGCTTGAACTACAATTTATGAATCTCCTTCGATTCCAAGAGTTGTACTACCAAAATCAATTGCCAGTTGAATTCCTACTACTAGTGCTTAAGCCTCTACTTCATTATTAGTCCCATCGAGGAGCTTCCAAAATAAGGCTATAATTAAAGATCCACTACAATCTTTAATCATACATCCAGCTCTTGATGCTCCTCGATTGCCTCTATAGGGCCCATAAAAATTTAGTTTAAACCATCTAGGATTTGGGGGTGTCTAAATTGTTTTTTTATATTTTTATTGATTTACTTATTTACTATTAACCCATGAACAAGGATTAACATATTTTATTTTATTTTAAAGTCCTTCCTGACATTAATTATTAATCTATAATTTTCAAATTCTTACTTTTAAATATTATTATAAATATAATTAAATGAAAATTTATTTTTATTAAAATTAAACTTTAAATAAAAGTGATATAAAATATAGATTAAGACACTATGATGGAATTTCCTTATTGCAAATGAAAAATAAACAATAAAAATAGAATTCAAATGAGATAAATATTATAATATAATTAAATTATTACACTATAGATGTATTGTGAGGAACATCAACACACCAACTTGATAACATACATTGATCACTATTTTTCTTATTCTTTCAATCTATTTTTAATTTTTTTGATAATCAATTCAAATGTAATTATGACTACATACATTTACAATTACTATAGTTCTCTCAACTTAATTAATATAAATTAAGATTAAAAAATTATTTAAAAATTATTAAAAAATATAATTAAATTATTATTATGGTTATATAAATTTATTATAACCCTAATTATCTCAAGCCTATCAATTATAAGAAATCATTTAAAATTTTATTCTCATTATATTATCCATTAAAACAGTGCTCATAACTTACAAGGTAAAACCAATACAACATACAAAACTACCTCTTTCACTTTCACAATCACCATTTACATGCAAAATGTTAATATTAAATATGCAATCCCCTGTTTGCAGATGCAAGTTTCAAGGGTGATCCTATCATTGCATACATACATACACCCTTGAGTGCTCATTTTACACCCAACCAAAAAATAGAATAAAATTGGATCAATACCTACACACAATCAAAATGCAAGTCCTTTACAAATGAAAAAATCGTGACACTTTACGCCTAATGCAGCATAGAAGAGAAGCATTAAAGAACATGGAAATGTTTTTCATATCAATCTTCGTTTTATTTCAAATTTCTGTTCCACATTTATAATGTCTAGTTCAGGCTGAAATTTTATTGTAAAACAACAAACCTTTGCCTCTAAGGACTTTTCTGGTTCTCTGGTTAATATTAGGTAGGTATAGGGTCATCAAATAATTAAACTCTTTTCAATTTAACATCATTAAATTGTGGATAGCTATTCTAGGAAAGTTGCCTAGTGCTTACAGAAAGCTGATCGCTGCTTATTATTACCAAGAATAAAAGTAAACATAGCTCACCACTTTCTCTTGGAATTTAGATCCAGCGAACAAAAGTGTGTATATATATATATATATATATATATATATTTTAAAATTATAATATAATTAGATTTTTTCTGGGTGTTGGTGGTATTGAAAAAAAAATAATGCAATAATGGAAAATGAAAACTGAAATCTGTGTGTTATGAATCATTCTAGCATACTGAAAATTTCACAATATGATATTATTACCTCAAGATTCATTTGCATTTTCATTCTTAACAGCCTGTAGTTACATTGCAATTTGATATCATGTGAATTCATAGAATCTTCCATTGCAATTGCATATTATGTAATCCTCTTGATCATGGTGATAATCTGTAGATAAATGATTATTATTATAAGTAGCATTATAAATTATACCACTTCTTGTATAAGGATAAGCTATATCCCTTATAAAATTAAACAATTTACCCTAAAAAGAGTTGTTGATACAACTTTGTATGACGTTAAGATGTTTTATTGTATTTTTATTATGATATTATATAGAAATTCTAGAGAGGATTTGTTTGACCTTTGGTCAATTATCATCATAAGTAGCATTATAAATTACACCATTTCTTGTGTAAGGATAAGTTATATCCCTTCTAAAATTAAACAATTTACCCTTAAAAAAAAGTTGAAGATACAACTTTTAAGGACGTTAAAATGTCTTATTATATTTTTATCATGACATTACATAGAAATTCTAGAGAGGAAGCCGTCTGCCCACATCTCTATAAAAAATAGATGGGGCCATCTAAGAGCGTTGCCCCCCCCCCCCATCCATATCTATCTAACTTTATACAGCCAATATAGATTCTATATGGCTCGTCTTTTTCTTCTCTTTTTATTTGTTTTTCTTTCAAAACCTTTATTTTTTCTTTATATTTTGTTAATATAAATTTTTAATTCAAACATAATGTAACATTTGTTTTTTTTTAAATTTAAATAATATTTATCTTATTTTTGTTCAAAAAAATATTTGCTCAACTATATAATCCTATTTTCAATTTAATTTATCCAATTAATTATGTGATTTTTTTTAGTTCGATTATATATACACACATAAAGTTATTAAATATTTTTTCAATAAATTTTGAAGACTGTATCCTATACCTTATTGATTAATATTAGTAAGTTTTAAGAGCTAGACCTATATCTGCACTAATAAGTTTTAAATACTAAAAAGACAACTATCGGTTTCAAATTGTCATGTGAAGATAATGGGAGAAATGCAGTTTCGATTCCCAACAAGATTTTCAACTAATCTTGTAAATAGTCGAGATTAGATCATCCTTCCTTTGTATTGTTATTGATTCTGTTAGATAAGCTTGTGAAAAGAAGAAAGAAACACTGGCATTCTAAGAAGAACAAGGGGTCTTTTAAGGCAGAGTACTGTGGATGCTCCACAATTTGGAGGTGAGATTTTAAAGTAGATTTACATTGACCTACAATCTGAACTCTAAAGAGCTATTTTCAGCATGCCCACAATCTTAAGGTCAGATTTTTGATAAACTTGTAATGACCTGACATCTGCAGGTCAGTTTCACAATGACCCACAATTTCTAGGTAAGTTTGGCAATGCCCCATAATCTAGAGGTCAGTTTGGAAATGACAAGAATCCAGAGGTCGATTTGGAAATGTCCCTGGTGTATTTGACAATGACCCACAATCTTTCAAATAGTTTACCAATGACCCATACTCTAACCATCAGTCAGGCAACGTTTCTGGTCAGTTTGGAAATGGCTTAGAGCCTATAGGTAAGTTTTTCAATGAGTGCATCCTGCTTTAGAATCAAGTCTGTTGATTGTTGTTCTTGTGGGTGTCATTTTACCTCATTTTCATGCCCGTGTAATTACCCTTGCATGGTGCCTTTCCAAAAAATAATAAATAATAAATTTAAATTATAAAAGTAATCACTATTATTATTTATTTTTATTTCCATTTTTCTAAGCAATCAATTTTTTAAAAAAAACTTTTTAGCAAACAATTTCACCTTTGTGGTCATGTTTTCATTCTCTCTCAGCCTTCTTGGAGATTAAGATGTCTTATTGATCTTTTGTATCTTATATCGGCTGTGGGAGAGATAAAAAATTGTTGTTTGGCTTGTATTGGTCACAAGGGATTTGACGACAGCTTAGTTATAAATGGGGTCTTCTCATTTGTACAAGTGTTTAAACCTGAACTACAAAAGCCAAACCAAAGGATGCTAAGAGCCAAGTGCAAATCTCTAACATATTATAGTTGAATATACTTTTCCTTTAATCCTAATTGGTGGATGTCCTTTTCTGATGTAAAACACAGCAGAAAACTTCAAATCAGCAGGATCTTAATATCCACAATGATCACGCAGTTGTAATTCAGGAGGAGATATTAAAACAGGTAAAGAAAATGAGGGCAGAAACAGCACAGCAATAATTTTTATTTATATTTTGTAACTCGTCTTTTACACACAGCAGCGTCTCCGTGAGTTCTCCCTTTTTGGCAGCTAAAAACTATCTTTTCCAAGACTAAAAATCCCCCTTAAAAGATCCGGTTCCTTCTTCCTAGCTAGCACTCAATAATCTCCTAATTCTATTCTAACACCTATAAATAGTAGTTTGACAACTGTTACCTATCTCATTACATAAAGGAATCAATCAGTTAACAACTAGCTATTTTTTGGAGAACCTAGACTCCTACTTGGACTCTCACAACTAGATGTAACACTCGAACTAGTTTGTATAAATTGACAGCTGGTTGGATATTTCTATCCAAACTGCTCCGCATCATTCTCCCATTCTTCAAAAAAAGTCTGAACCTCCTAGTTCAGTGTCGTAAGATGGAGTCTCCTGGCTGTACTTGAGCAAGTCAGCTTCCGTAATTCAACTATTGTAGGTAGTTGGTAGGCCTTCCCATTTTACCAAACACAATTTATATGCTCTAGACCGTCTGGAAACCAGTTTGGTGTCTATTACTCATTCAATCCTCTCTCTTTTCTTCTTCGGCAAGTGTTTGATCCAAGAAATTTCTTGCCCTTTTTGTTCAGCACTCATTTGGGTGTCACTCACACTACTTGAGTATTAGTAAATGTCAGCAACATAAAAAATAGGAGTAATGTCCAAGTCTTCAGGAAGGTCAATCACATATGCATTTTCATTAATCCTTTTTAGAATCTTACAAGGTCCAATTTTTTTTAGTTTTAATTTGTTGTAGGTACCTTTGGGATACCTCTCCTTGTGTAGATGTACCATGACCATCTCCCTTTCATGAAAAAATTGTTTCTTCCTATGCAAATAAAGAATTTTCTTATAGTGATCATTCATTGCTTGCACTTTGATTCTAACTTGTTGATGTACATCTTTGATTCTCTGTGCAATATCTGTACCTTCTTGACTGGATAATGAGTCTACTGGAAGATCAATTAAGTTGACAATTCCTTTTGGATTAGTACCATACACAATTTGAAAGGCAGACTTACTTGTAGACCTGTTAACACTAAAATTATAGGCAAATTCAGCTTGGGATAGCTCCAAATCCCACCAACGAGGAGTGTCAGCAACCAAATAACTCGATAGATTTCCTAGACTCCTATTCACCAGCTTTGTTTGACCATCAGTTTGGGAGTGATATTTTGAACTGTATTGCAACCTGTTGTCCAATGTTTTCCACAATGTTCTCCAAAAATGCTCAAGAATTTTGTATCTCGGTCACTGGTTATGGTTTTAGGAATACCATGCAACCATACTATCTCTTTAAAGAATAAATGTGCAACTTGACTTGCATCGTTTGTCTTCTTATAGGTTATTAATTGAGCCATTTTAGAAAAGTGGTCCACTGCTATAAACATAGAATCATGTCCCCATGTGGCAGTCCCAAGACAAAATCCATGGAAATATCAGTCCATGGTTCCTTTGGCATAGGTAAAGGCATATATAGACCAGTATTTTGTTGTCTTCCTTTTGCAATTTGACACATTCTACAATGAGTAACAAATTTGTTCACATCTCTTCTCATATTTGACCAAAACAATTTTTCACTTACCAATTCAAAAGTTTTATCCCTTCCAAACTATCCACTCAAACCACCTGAATGCATCTCTCTTACTAGATTTTCTCTTCTTGATCCAATGTGAATACACAATTGAGATCCTTTAAATAAGAAGCCATCTACTATTAAATAATCTAAATGCTTAGCTGTGCTGCCTTGAACACTTAGATATGCATAAATTATTCCAAATTATGAGTCTTCAGCATATTCTCCCTTCATTACTTCAAACCCAACCAACTCATTTCTCATTACAACCAACAAATGGCACCTCTTACTTAAAGCATCAGCAACTACATTAGTTTTGCCACTTCTATGTTGTAGAATAAATGTGTATCCCTGCAAAAATGAAGTCCATTTGGCATGTTTATGGGACAACTTACCTTGGGAATTTATGTAATTCAAAGCTTTATTATCAGTCATCAAAATGAATCCCTGGTGTAGAAGATAATTCCTCCAGTATTTTAAAGCTTACACAATAGCATAAAATTATTTATCAGAAATACTATACTTCTTTTTGGCTTCATTCAATTTTTCACTAAAAAATGCCACTATTTTACCTTCTGGAATTAATACTCCACCAATAGCTAACCCTGAAGCATCACATTCGACTATAAAAAATTTATCAAAATCTAGTATAGCAAGGATTGAAACTTCAATTATCCTTCTTTTGAGTTGTTCAAAGCTCACATTGGTTGCCTTGGTCCAAGTAAATGTCTTTCCTTTTGTGCAATCAATTAAAGTTGTACTTATACCACTAAAATTTCTAATGAACCTCTTATAAAAATCTACCATCCCATGGAAGCTCCTCACCTTTGTGATACTTTAAGGGGTAGCCCACTCAAGAATAGCTCTAACTTTTTTAGGACCCATGCTAAATCCATTTTCTGAAATAATACTCCCCAAGAATACCAACTCATTCTTGCAAAACTTAGTTTTCTCAAGGTGGATGAACAACCTTTCAGCTCTAAGTATGTCAAGTACCACCCACAAATGTTATAAATGATGCTTCCTCTCCCTCTACTCAAATTTAGTTTTCTTTTTTGTCTTTGGAAAAACTTCCTCTCCCTCTACTCAAATTTATGCCACCCCTTTTACTCACATCTTTGCTCCGCGTACTTAATTTTTCTTTTGCCTTTATAGCATATTTATATGCTTCATCCATAGTAGGAAGATTGATTAGGGCTAATTCATCTTGAAGTTACAATTTTAGTCCATTAACATACTTGGCTACTACTTCATCTTCATCCTCTTGGATATCAGTACAAATTTGGAGTCTCATAAATTTTTTAGTATAAGCTTCAACCGATTGATCTCTTTGTCTGAGATTCTGAAATTCTCTTAAAAAAATTTGTTGATAATCTAAAGGCAAAAATTGAGCTCATAGATGTTTCAAAATCTTGGGCCATAGTCTGATTTTGTCCTTCCCTTGTCTTCTCCTATCGCTCTGAAAGTTTTCCCACCATAGTGTAGCATGGGACTTCAATTTAAATGATGTAATTTTCACCCTTCTAGGGTCATCTTCCTCCACACCTTCCATGTCAAAATAATGATCTAATTCATGAACCCAGTCCAGGAATAAATCAGGGTTCAAGTCACCTTTAAAATTAGAAATATTGGATTTTACCTTAGAGCCTTGTTTAGATATGGCTTCAATGAGTCTTTTCATATGGTACACAACCCTATCTACATTTTTTGTGATCCCTGGGTCCTCTTTAGAATCATCCAAGTGTAATCTAGCCTGAATGGCTTCCAACCTTCTAAAAAATTCAATATCATCATTCCTCTAATGACCAACTACATTCCTCTTGCCTCTTCCACCCCATCTCATATGGAGTCCTCTGTGTGCCATGGTTGTTTGCTCTGATACCAAAAATGATGTAAAACAGAAAAAAAAAAAAAAAACTTCAAAATAATAGGATCTTAATATCCACAATGATCACACAGTTTTAATTCTAGAGGAGATATTAAAATAGGTAAAGAAAATGAGGGTAGAAACAACACAACAATAATTTTTATTTATATTTCATAACTCGTCTATACACACAACGTCTCCATGAATTCTCCCTTTTTTAATAGCTAAAAACTAGCTTTTCCAAGACTAAAAATACCCCTTTAAAGATATGGTTCCTTCTTCCTAGCTAGCACTCAACAATCTCCTAATTCTATTCTAACACCTGAAAATAGTAGTTTGACAACTATTAGCTATCTTGTTACATAAAGGAATCAATCAATTAACAACCTAGACTCCTACTTGGACTCTCACAACCAAATGTAGCACTCTAACTAGTTTGTAGAAATTGATAGTTGGTTGGATATTTCTATCCAAAGTGCTCCACATCATTTTCATTCCTTTAATCCTATTTATTGGATGTCCTTTTTCTTCATTTCATTCTTAATTGTTTTCCTTTTTTATTTTTATTTTATTATAAAGTTTCCTCTATATTTTTATTGTAAACAAATCAATGTGCTCAGAGAACATCGACGATTTAAATCAAATTTATTTTTTATTTTTTATTTTTTATGTTTTATTTTTTTATTTTTATTTTTATTTTATTTTTTTTATTTTTTATTTTTTTTGGTTTATAAATAATTTATGAATAGAAAATTTATTGACAAAAGAAAGATATATTTGTAAGACCAAATTTTATATGATCATTAGTGAAATCTATTTGAATTGACTTTGCACAGGGATCAATGTAGTGACATGTTATTTATTTATTTTTAAGTTAAAGGTCTCTATTGTAATTTCCATCAAAAAATTTCACATATTACAATATGAATTTTCTTTTGTTGTTATCATCAAGAGCAATGCATTTTAAATTTGTCTTCACATCATTTAATGCAATATGGGGTTTCACCTACAACTCTAACAAGAAATTTTTATTAATACGATCATCCAATTCAATTGGTAAGGTAATCAACTTTCAAATGGGTCTTGAGAAGTATTTACAACATACCAAGTGTTGTAAAATGTCTATTTTGTATTGTAAGGGCTTAAATAGCATATGATTGGCATCAAAATTACCCTTAGTGTACATGTTTGGGTTCCTTTTGAAAAGTTATGTAATTTTAAGAATGACGTAATTTTGAGTTCTTATGTAAAAGATATGGCGTCCAAAAGTTAGAAGATTTCTCTTGGTTGCAAAACTGCCAGTTTATGTAGGTGAAAATTTTGAAAGTACCCTGATGGTTTTGCCATACATAAAGTGACAATTTTAATTGCAGGAAACACAAGAATTTTAACAAATAGAAGTTTTTGGGCTTCGATATTAGACTATTTGGATTCTTTTTCTATAATATGGAATAGCTAACATGCATTTATGATTCCATGAAGGTTCAACGGAACTTAATTCAATAAATTCACTCATTGATTGAGTGTCAAAGTGTATTCTATTAGTGTTGAGCGAGTTCAAGAATATTTGATCAAATATGTGCATTTGATACTGTAGATTAAGCACATTGATTGAATGGGAGCTCCATGAAGTGCAAAGAAAGTATTCAAGCATAGAGAACCTCTGAGTTGATGACTACATAGATTCGATAGCTAAGCTTGGTAGTCTTTCTTGTTGAAGAAGCAAAATATCTACATAGTACAAAGATCATTACAAGAGTAGGACGCTTTTAGATATTGGTGTCCTTATAAGACCAAGAAATTAAAATCTTGTAAATTGTAGATCATAATTTAGATTAAGACACATGGATTCTCTTTCATGGAGTTTTCTCACATTGAATTTCTATGGGATATATCTTGTGTATCTTGATTTCATGTTGTATTTTATTTCCTTGCTTGCATGTTTTTAATAGCATGCAACTAGTCTAACATATCATACACTTAGGAGAGATCAAGCATAAATTAACCCAAGAATAAACTTCTTCATAAAGGTTAACAAAGTTCACATTCATTTTACACTTTTATGAAATCACATTGAATTGAAGTCATGTATGAAGTAATAGCATGTCTAGGATGTGAAGGGTTATATACAATGTATGTAGCATGTGAGATTTACATGTGAAGGGTTGGATATTAGAGATGTATGTTGAAAATGATATCCAAATTGACATAATACATCTTTTTGTATCATTTTAGTGGTTTTTCTAAGTCTTAAACCTTAGGGACAACCCCCCTTTTTTTAAAGGATTCAAGTTTGTGAAACTTAGAATGGAATATCCACCTAGTTTAAGAATTAGATTGGTGTTAGAAAAAAATATTATTTTCACTTGAAATGGTTTTCTAACTCATATATGAATTTTGTTATATATTATTTCATATTTTTTTAATAACAAGGAAATGCAGATTTTTTGGTTGCAGAAGTTCAACCATGGGTAAAGCTTTGAAGAGAGAAAGACTTCAAAAGATTGAAGATAAAAACAAAATACATCAAGACAAAAACTTTTAATTAAAATTAATTTGTGCTAGCACTTGGTGTATGATAATCAAGTCTTGCATTATAGCTTAATTATCCACAAAAAAATTCTCATGGGTATCATTGAAGAGTTGTAACATGAGTTTCAAACCAAGGAAGAGATGTTGGAAAATTTCCAAGATGATGGTGAAGGAATGAAGTAGAGATAAAAGTTTAACATGAAGAAGTTATTTTCTCTACCAAAGATATACAAACCATGAGTGAGGTATGTAAAATAAATAATCCACTATATTCTCTTTCTTCCCATCAAGATCTAAATTTTTTCTTTTGTAGAATTGAGAAGTATTTTAAAGGATTTGGACCTAAGTTACTAATTAAGATGGGTTATGATGGAAATGGATTTGACATCAATGGCTAGGGAATGACTAAACCCATAAAGGTTGAGTAAATCCATAAATACTTCATTTTTTATATATGTTAGTGGTAAATAATTAGTTTTATAATGCTCTAATATAGTTGAAGTAAGGAAATATTCTAAAGGAAAAGATCCCAATCCTCTAGCCTGACAAAACTAACTCATCAATGGTAATGGCATCATTTACTTTGTCAAATGTAATGAGTTTGATTATAAAAATAATGGTGGGTCTCTCATGAAGAGGAAGGTATCATTGTGCCACCTTAAAAAGCCAAACAAGAGTCTCCAAGAAGAGGACAACAAATTCATGAGTAGGGAGATACCACATTGTCACTTCATGACCATGTGATTGAATACAAGATGGAACTAGGAAGGGTAAAAAATTTCAATAATGGGAACAAATTCAAATAATAATGTAATGCATCTTGAAAGAGAGGTGTCATTCCAAAAGAGGAGGTAAAACATTACCACTTGATCATGCTTGCACAACGAAAAACCCAAGAAGGTAAGAAGAGTGGCCTTGTAGCAAAGAACTTTTCTTATACATATCCATGCTATTTTTTTAGAATGAATAAGTATTATATGGCCATGTGGTGGAAGAGTAAATTTATCCAAAACAAACCAAGGTCATTCAAAAATGAGGATGCAATTTGTAAATGCCACTCTACAAATAAGAACTAGGAGAAGGGAAAGAAGGGCATGTTCTACATAAAAATGGGTAAGAAGAATTGAACTAATTACAACATGAGTGGGCATTAACATGAAATACATTAAGATTTTCATCCATAATTTAGCCAAGGAATTTAGAGGATCATTTTGAGAAGGAATAGGATGCTACAAGCAAGAGGGAAATTGTTCAAGAACATACAAAGAAAGAGTTGTAAAATGAAGAATCTCACATATCTAAGTAAGAATCCATGAAGAGGGAGTATCCCATACAGTATCACATATCACCATTTCCAAGACATAATAATGGTATGAGATCTATCCTCAAAAGGTTAGTTTCAAAACTCAGATTTTGATTTGCATATAATTGAAGATATATATAAGGTGAAAATAATCAAGAGGGAACATACCATAGAGCATTCCTCATCACCAAATTTTTAAGTAGGTAATGGGAATAAATTATTATTAGCTTATTGAATAGAGTATTTCCATAGCTAAGATGTTTAATATACATATATAAGCACCTCCAAATCGCATGTTATGTTGCATTGTTGAAAGAATTGAGCTAACATTGTTTATATGAGTAATTATGGGGCATGCCTTTCATTAAGAATGGATTATAGATCGGCCATATAATAAGTTTGAGAAGCACATGTATGATCATCCAATTACATAAAAAATTATTTATCATTTTCAACATTTCCATGTTTATTTCAATTTTCAAGTTGGTGTGTTTTTTTAACCAAGTTCTTGTAGCATATGATAAGATAGGTAGAGGAAGCACTTTATGATGAGACAAGTATCCAAGAATATGTTTAAAGACAATGTATTAAATGGGTGGAAATATGTTGGTTTTATTTTCCTCCACATAAAAATTTAGAATCACATCTTTTGTATCATGTCTAGTTGTTTATCGATGTTGTAGCATGTATTCGACAACTGACATGATTTTAGAATAGATGGATCAACTAGTTTTCACAAATCAAAACTATTATAACATGCCTTTGTTATTTTTGGTATGTATATGATAACCTTAAACAACTATAACATGTTTTTAGCATGATTTTTAATTGTTATATGCCCATGGAATAAGGTTTCCACAAGTTCTCTAAAATAGGTTTTGGTATGAAAAAAATTGGTATGGCATGTTTTTTGGAATCTTGTATCATGCTCATGATCCCAAAGTTTTTTCCATGAAGGAAGAAGAAGTGGCATGACATCAAGTCATTGGTATAGGGTGAGAAGTGCATATATAGCGATAAATAATCCACACAAAGATTGATAGTTGTGATGAATGTATGTTTTGATATCCATGTTCCTTCATCACATTTGTTTAATTAAATAAATTATGCACTAATTTTGATGTCAAATTTTAGTTACAAGATATGGGAAACTTTGTAAATGGATTTGTATGTTTCAATCCATGTATGTTGAATTTTAAGAACCAAGATAAGGGAAATTTGTAAAAGTGGTGATTTGTTGTAAAACCACATACATAATGCAATATTTTTTTTTAATTATTGAAATAATTATGTGAAATAATAAGGAAGTTGTATAAGCATCTCCTCATGGAATGCTTTAATGTAGTCTATAAGAATGTGTATCATAGAAAATGGGTTAAAAGGAAGATCAAGACATTAAAGAGCGAAATAAGTTTAGTTGGTAGAGATTGGTAGGAGTCATGGGCTCTTTACCAACTAGGTTTTGTGGTTTTCAAATTTGGGTAATCACTTTCCAAGAGAGAGGAAAAAGATACAGTCTAATGGGATGATAAAGCCAATATTTTTATTTAGAAATAGGAGGTGAATTCTTATCTTTTCAATATAGATATTTTTTGGGACCAAAATCCTTATAATTTTCAGCATATGATTAAAAATTTAGATCAATAAGATCATCCAATTCAATTAGTATGACAATAAACTTTCAAATATGAGTTAAGAAGTATTGTAAACATGCCAAGTCCTAGAAAAGAGGTATTTTCTATTGTAAGGGATTGAACAACATATGAATGGCATAAGAAGTACCTTTATAGTACCTATTTTTGTTTTTCTTTAAAATTTATATATGTTCAAAAAAAAACATGCCATTTTGAATTTGTATGCAAAATTTACGGCCTTTAGAAGTTAGATCATTCTTCATTGTTATGAAACTACTAATTTACATAGGTGGGGATTTCCAAAACTATCTTGACCATTCCACAATGGCCACAACTATTTTTAAATGTCATTTCATGACTTTAAAACTAACTCAAAGGTTTATCCTTGCATAAAGTGTTAGTTTTCCCAATAGGTAATGCACATGAATTTTAACAAATAAACAAGTGCATGGGCTTCAATTTCTAGCTTTTGGACTTCTTTTTTGAGCCTAATGAATGGTTCTTATGCATTTAGGAGCTCATAGCAGTTCAAATAAAGGTGATTTAGTAATGATATTAATTGATTGAATGTCTTATTTAATTCAATTAGTGTTGAATAAGTTTAATACATTTAATCAAAGATGTGCATTTGATAGTAGATGGAGAGTGAGGGAGTTAGAGATCTGTGAAGTGCAGAAAAGGCATTCAAGTGTAGAATGTTTAAGGTAAATACTACATAACTAATATGTTTGAGCTCAATAGTCTCTTTTGATGAAGAATCAATTCATCCACTAAAGAATGTAGAGATCATTACAAGAGTAGAATATTATTGGAGATTGGTATCTCTATAATCCTAGGAAATAAAAAACTTGTAACTACAAAATATAGTGGATATGAGGAAACAAAGATTTAATATTTTAGATCTTTTTGACATTAAGTTTTTATAGGGTCTGTCTTCTATATTTCTCCTTCATGCTGTGTTTGATTTAATTACTTGCATGTTTTTACTACCTTGCAAAATGTCTATCTCATCAAACAATTAAGAGAGATAAAGAATCAAGTAACCCAAACAAAGTACTTGTTCATAAAAGTTAACAAACTTCACATCCATTCTGCACTTTTATACAAGCATGCTGACTTCTAGTCATGTATGGATGTAGTAACATATCTAGGATTTGAAGGGTAGTATGCAATGTATGTAACATTATATGAAAATTTTGAGTGTGTCTCAAATAATCCATACAAGTTGAAGTTACTTATTTTATGGCCCCCCAATTCCATGAATTTACCTCGATATAAATGAAGATTACAAGAAAAAATTTTATTAAGAATAAAATTAGACTATAATCGTGGTTATATGAATCTAATATTATTATAGTTCTATAAAACCTCTGGATTCACCTTTCACATTTGCATCTAAAAAATAATTACTTACTCTTACACACACATTCCAATTTGGCTATGCCTCTTAATTATAAAAATGTTGGAGATGTTCTTATCTACAATAGTGAATTGTAATAAATCAATTAAGAGTTGTTTTTTATTGTGTTATCCATTGGGGTAGGGTTCACAGTTTGTAATGTAGAGCTACTAGTATAACATGCAAAACTACCACTTTCACTTTCACAACCGCCATTTTTATGGGATCATCGTTATCACATATGCAAAATACTAATCTTATATATACATTCACTTGTTTGCAGAGGAAAGTTTTCAAGGTGGTCTTATCATTCTTTTTTATAGATATCAACGTTGATGGGTCCCTTTACATTTAAAAATTAGATAGTCAGAAAAAAGAATAGGCTTGGCTTGAGGAAAAAATTCTGCAAGGCATATGACCAAGAACGAGATTATGAAATGAGCAAAAACCAGCTTCATCATATTAGTAAGGATACAAATTATATATCATTTGGATATTTTAACATGGAACAACTAGAAACAACCTTTCAAGACAAAAAGAAGCTACCAACTAACCAAAAACCATCTTCCTTTACCAGTCAATGCAACAGAACGAGGAGCTTACCATCCCAAGTCAGGCTGAGAATTTTGCTATCCAACAAAAGAAGCTCATCCACTGCGGAGGATACCAACAAATCCACCAAAAACGCAGCCGGAAAATCACCTTGGGTATTCGTTGTCACCTTCACTGCTCCTTACTCCCCTGAAACCCCACTACCACCACTTTCTTCTTTGCCCAATGAAACCACCACATCCTCCTTTTGGTGGCACTTGTTAACCCACCAAGGCATTTAGAACTTGCCCTTGTAAATACCATGGAGAAAAAAATTTAAAACCACCAAATGCTCTGGGGTTATGCGAGCAACTTGCCACTCAAATAATTCAGACAAGGGGGATTTGAGCTCTGCCAAGACAGGGAGTACCACTCGATGGTCCGATTTTGAATCCTGCTCACAAGAACATAACGCATCCAGTTATTCCACAAAATGAAAGAGATTGACATAGCGTTCCTCCAGTACCCTGAAGATCGAGATTACAATAAAACCTAAAGCATATTGGCCATAGAAAAGAAGCTCTTTGAATGGGCTATAGTCAAACATTTTCATCTCAGGAAGAAGATTCACCCTAAAAGCTAGAAAAATGAAAATTTTCACTAATTCAGCCACCTTCCCCTTATCCAAGATTATCATGAGCAAGTTACTGGCAAACAATGCTGCTAGTTCAGAATTGACTCTCAAACACTGGTTTTGCCCATTGATCTCCACGCCCAACATGAATGCAATTGCCTTAACTATCTCTAATGAAGGAGCCAAAAAGATATGTTTCAGGTAACATGTTGAAACCAACCCATAGAATCCCATTTCCTTCTTCAAATTGCTGCCAAATGCAAGAGGATAAACAACCAACTCCACCATTGCTCTCTCCATCGTTGAAATCCTAGCATGAATAGCTCCGAGCACAAGACAAACCCAAACAAGAACTCTCAGAACAACACCATCAGCCAAAAGGACCAGGGGATAAACGCAAAGGGAAGCTATTCCCACGCCTCACATTCATGTCTACAATCATTAAAATACACCCCCAAGCACCTCGCACGCTCCACAACTCACAATAATCAGTTCATATCTAAGTTGGCGACCCATAGGCAATTATCCCACCGATTTTTGCAATTACCACAGCTAATTGCTTCTGATTGGTCAATCCTGAAATTAGACTCCTCGAAGTGGCTTAGGAGCATCCAATCTTTTGACACAATGTTAATTGGCCTTTTAGTTTTTTAAAGCTTGAATCACCAGAGAATCACCTTCAACTTCCAAAAATTTCATACCACAAGTCACTATCGATTCCAGACCCACCATAAAGGTTTAAGACTCAATTTTATTGTTGGTACCATCTATAAGTTTGACTGAAGCTGCTCGAATTAATGACCCATTGCAATATTTTAACACACAATCTGCCCTTCACACCTCGGGATTACCTCTATAGGCTCTATCAAATTTAAACTTAAACCACTCTGGGTTAGGGGGTTCTTATCTTGTATCTGATCTACTCTTCTTTTTTGAGTTGATAACTAGTAACCCATTAATGGGAAATGTGTTCTTATCATTACATACATACATGCATATACACATATATTTATATGTTTTCTAATTTTATATTGATTAATTTTGTTTTCAATGTATATATAATACTAAATTGTATTGAGGATGAAGGAGAACCTCATTTTTTTCATAATTTTAATTTTTAAATTATTTTTTGTAATATATATTTCTAAAATAGTTTTAATCCAATTTTTTAATTGTATAAAAATATTTATAATAATGAAATTATGTAATCATTTAATTACAATAAATAAATAATCATTTATTCTAAAAATATATATATTCTTACAAACACAAAAATATGTTTATAAAATATTAATGACATGTCTTATAAAAATTAATGATAACATTTACTCTCCACCCAAAAAAGCTAATATCTACATATACCCTTGAGTGTCTATTTTATGCTCAACTAAAAAATAAAATAAAATTAAAACAAATTTAAAAAATAATAATAATTATAAATAAATAAATAATTATATATTAAAATAATAATAATAATTCTTCAACTGAAATGTTCTCATTAAAAAATAAGGGTCAATGCCTCCACACAAAAAAACATAACGTTCAACTCACACTCAAAAAGCATGTACTTTGCAAATGGAAAATCGTGACCTTTTAGGATAAATTATAAAATACTAAGATGGTGTAGGCCAAATGCAGTATAAAGAGAAGCATTAAAGAACATGAACCTTAACGAAAGAAATGTTTTGCGTATCAATCTTCATTTCATTTTTAAAAATAAGTAACAAAAATTTTCCTCCCCATACAAATTTAGAATCACATCACGTATATCATGTCTAGTTGCTTATCAATTTTGTACCATGCATTTGAGAACTAACATGATTTTAGAATGGACGGATCAACTAGTTTTCACAAATTAGAACTAATATAACATGCCATTGTTGGGTTTGGTCTGTATATGATAACCTTAAAAAATTATAGCAAAATTTTTAGCATGATTTTTAATTGTTATATGCACATGGAATAAGGTTGCCTGAAGTTCTTTAAAATAGGTTTTGGTAGGACAAAAATTGGTATTGCATGTTTTTTTTGAATTTTGTAGTATGTTTATGAGCATAAAGAGAAGAAGTGTATGACATCAAGTCATTGGTACAAGGTGAAAAGTTCATTCATGGTAAATAATACATCATCAGAAGATTGCTAGTTGTAAAGGATGTATGTTTTGATATCCATGTTCTTTCATTGAATTTGTTTAATTAAATAAATTTTGTATTGATTTTTTCACCAGATTTTATTTATAAAATATGAGAAACTTTGTAAATGGATTTATATGTTTGAATCCATATGTGTTGAATTTTAAGACACGAGATAAGATAAATTTGTCAAATTAGTAATATGTTGTAACACCACATACATAATGCAATATTGTTTCTTCAATTGATGAAATGATTGTATGAAGCAAAAAAGGATTCAGTATAAGCATATCCTCATGGAGTGATTTGTTGTAGCTTACAAGCATGTGTATCATATAAAATGGGCTAAAAGGAAGATTAAAACACTATAGAGTGAAATAAGGTTAGTTGGTAGAGATTGGAAGGAGTCATGGACTCTTTAACAACCAGGGTTTGTGGGTTTCACATTTGGGAAGCAAATTTCCAAGAGAGAGGAATAAGGTACAATCCAATGGGATGATAAAACCAATATCTTGCTTTAGAAAATAGAAGGTGAATCCTTATCTTTTCAGCATGGACATTTTTTGGACCAAAATCCTTAAAATTTTGGGTGTATGATAATTTTTTTAGATAAATAAGATCATCTAATTCAATAGGTATGAAAAATTGACTTTTGAATATGAGTTAAGAATTATTCATAGCATGCCAAGCCCTAGAAAAGTGATAATTTATATTGTAAGGGATTGAACAACAAATTGTTGGCATAAGAAGTACCTTTTTAGTACCTATTCAGGTTCCTCTTGAAAATTTATATAATTTCAAAAAAACAACATGCCGTTTTGAATTTATATGAAAACACTATGGGCTCTAGAAGTTAAAGCACTCTTCATTGTTGTGAAACTACCAATTTATAAAGGTGCGAGTTTACAAATCTATCTTAATGATTGCACAATTACCACAACTATTTTTAATTGTCATGTGGCGACTTCAAAACCAACCCGAAGGTTTTTCCTTGGATAAAGTGATAGTTTTACCAATAAGTAGCACACATGAAGTTAAACAAATAGAGAAGTTCACAGGATTCAGTTTATGACTCTTGGACTTATTTTTTGAGCCTAATGAATGGTTCATGTTCATTTAGGAGCTCATGTGAGTTTAAAGAAAGGTCACTTAGTAATGGAATTAATTGATTGAATGTTTCAGTTGATTTAATTAGTGTTAAATGAGTTCAATAGATTTAATCAAAGATGTGTAGTTGATATCAAATGAAGCAGAGTGAGTGAATCATAGATATTTGAAGTGCAAAGAAGGCACTCAAGTGCAAAAAACCTTTAAGTTGAATACTATATAACTTAATATATTTTAGTTCATTAGTCTATTTCGATGAAGAAGCAAGTCATCCACTAAATAATGTAGAGATCATTACAATAATAGGATGTTATTGGAGATTGGTGTCCTTGTAAGCCCAAGAAGGAAAAATCCTGTAACTTTAAAACATAGTGGATATGAGGAAACAAGGGTTTAATCTTCCATAGCTTTCTCACATTGAGTTTATCTAGGGTATGTCTTGTGTAATACTCTTTCATGTCATGTTTTATTTAAACATTTAAATGTTTTTAGTACCTTGCAATGTGTCTAACACATCAAACACTTAAGATAGATCAAGAATCAAGTAGCCCAAGCATAATACTTGTTTGTAAAGGTTAGTGAACTTCAAATTCATTTTGCACTTTTATACAATCACATTGACTTCTATTCATGTACAGATGTAGTAACATGTCTACGATTTGAAAGATAGTATGCAATGTATGTAGCATGTAGAATATACATGTGAAGGATTGAAAATTTTTAGTGTAGTATCTCAGATAATATGTACAAGTTGTGGTCTATTATTTTTCATAAAAAACATATCCACTTAGGACCCCCTTTTAACCCCTCAATTCCATGCACTTACCCCCATATAAATTAAGATTATAATAAGGAATTTTATTAAGAATAAAAATAAACTATAATTATGCCTATATGAATTTACTATTATTATAGTTATCTCAAACCTATGGATTGACCTTTTGTATTTGCACCTAAAAAATGATTACTTACTCTTACACACACATTACAATTTGGCTATACCTCTTACTTATACATATGTTGGAGATGTTCTTATCTACATTAGTGAATTGTAAGAGATCATTTAGGAGTTGCTTCTTATTTTTTAATCCATTGGAGTGGGGTTCATACTTTGCAAGGTAGAAGTACTAGTATAACTACCACTTTAACATTCACAACCACCATTTTCATATCTACAACCACTATTTTTCATAGGATCATCGTTATCACATATGTTAAATGTTAGTACTATTATATATGCATTCAATTGTTTGGAGAGGTAAGTTTTCAAGGAAATCTTATTATTGCATACATAATACACATATATTTGTATGTTTTCTAATTTTATATTGATTAATTTTGTTTTCAATATATATATAATATTAGATTGAATTGAAGATGAGGAAGAACCTCATTTTTTCGTAATTATAATTTTTGAATTATTTTTTCTAAAATATATCTCTTAAATAATTTTAATCTAATTTTTTAATTGTATAAAAAATATTTATAATATTTAAATTATATAATCATTTAAAAACAATAAATTAATAATTATTTATTTACAAAAGAAACATACACTTTTTACAAACATAAAAATAAGTTTATAAAATATTAATGAGACATCTTATAAAAAATAATTATAACACTTACTATCCACCTTAAAGAGCCAATAGTTACATATACCCTTGAATACCTATTTTATACCCGACCCAAAAAAAAAATTAAAAATTAAAACAAATTTCAACCTTAAAAAAATAAAAAAAACTATATATTAAAATAATAATAATTCAACTGAAATGTTCTAATTTTTATAAAAAAGGGTCAATGCCTCCACACAAAAAAACATAACGTTCAATTCACACTCAAAAAGTATGTCCTTTGCAAATGGAAAAATCGTGACACTTGAGAATATATTATAAAATACTGCTATGGTGTAGACCTAATGCACTATAAAGAGAAGCACTAAAGCACATATTGAAAAAAATTGGCACTATCATCTGTATGAAAAAAATTGCAACACATTTTCGTTAACTTATATGGTTGATATTGAAAACAAATTAATATGATAATTTTTTTATCCATCATATGTATTGAAACTATTCTAATTTAGAACTATTATTTTAAGATTATTAGTATTAAAAAAATTACAATATTATATTATCATAGAATAAACATTTTGTAAATCATGGTATAGGTAGTATTGAAAAAATGAATGATGGTACGATTTTGTAAATTGTAATTGTAGTGATAGTATTGAAAAAATAATGACGATACAACTGCAATGGTAATGGGAGTATTGAAAAAATGAATGATGGTACAACTCTGTAAACTGCACTAATGAGGTATTTTAGGCAATATATGTAACATGCACTTACAAAGTTTTCTAAGCTAATGAAAATAATTAAGATGTTTAATGTATTTTTATTATAAAATTATATAAATTTAATTTTTTTATTAAATATAAAATTTAAAACGTAATTTGATAAAAACAAATATATGTTTTCTAATAATTTTTTAAATGATGTAGACAAATTAGTTGTTAATTAATAAAAAAAATCTATTTTTTTATCCAATTAATATTAATTTCATGAACATTTTAAATTAAATTATAATTTTATATATAAAATAAATAAATTTGGAATGAGCAAAAATTTCTATCGCTTATTATTACTATTAAAAACAGCTAAACATAAACTATCAATTTTTGAAAAAATAGACAAAATTAAACATAGTTCATTAATTTCTTTTGCAATTTAACTTTAAACGATATAAATATTTTATTTCTAAATATATTATTTAGTATTAGTGGTATTGAAAAAATTTGTCATTATTATTTATATTAAAAAAATCATCGAGTATAACTTAATTAATTTGTATGGATAGTATTGAAAAAAATATGATGTGATAAAATTTTCTATCTATTAATACAGTATTAAAAAAATTATTAATATATATTGTCACATAAAGAGTAAAATCTACTTTGTAAATTATGGTATTAGTATTATTGAAAAAATTAAAATATCATACTATTCTATAAAGAGGAAAATCCACCTTGTCAATTATAATATTTGTAGTATTAAAAAATTTATAATATCATATTATCATATAAAAAATAATATTGAAAAAAATATAATATCTTATCAACCTTATAAATGATACAATATTACAACTCAAATACAAGATTTTCTATATTGTGTATTTTTGTGGTTAAAATGTTTTAATATATTTTTATTATGAAGTTATATAAGTTTTAACTTTTCTATTAATTATTAAATGTAAAGTTTAAAACATATTTTGGTAAAAAAAAAAAATTATTTTTTATTTTTTATATAATATTATTTTTATATTTTATTGTTAAAAAATATTTTATTAATTACATAACCTTCTTTTTCAATTAATAAAAATTAAATATTTTTTCATTATCCCATGAATATTAATTTCATAAACTTTTTAATTTAAATTATATATTTATATAGACAAAATTAATGTAAATATTTTTTACATAGATTTTGAAGTTGAAGCCAAACCAAAGGATGCGAAGAGTAAAATGTAAAACTCTAATATATTCTAGTTGGGTATCATTTTCCTTTGTTCCTAACTGTTTGCCTTTTTTTGCTCTTTATTTTCTTACAAAGTTTCCCTGCTTGTGCTCAAAAAACATCGGGGATTTAAATTATGTTTTCTCTACGTATAGATAATTTATGCACAGAAAATTTATCGACAAAAGAAATATATATTTATATTTTGCAAGGCCATGGATGAAATCTTTCTGAATTGACTTTGCTCAGCGATCAAAGCAGTGACCTGCTTTTATTTATTTTCGTTATTCAAAGGTTTCTGTCATAATTTCTATCCGAAGTTTTCATATATTACTCTATGAATTTGGTTTTGCTGTTAGTGAAATCTGTTTGAATTGATTTTGCAGAAGTTTTCGCATATTATTCTATGAATTTTGATTTGCTGTAGTGTAATCTGTTTGAATTGATTTTGCACAGGTATCAATGCAATGATCTCCGTTTTGTTTGTTTTTTTTTTTTTTTTAATTATTTTTAATTTAAAATTAAAGGTTTTTGTCATAATTTCTATGAATTTGTTTTTCTTGTTATTATTAAGAGCAATGCATCTTAAATTCATCTTCGTACCATTTAATGCAATTTGGGATTTCATCTACAATTTTGATAAGAATGAATCAATCAATAAGATTATCCAATTCAATTGGTAAGGCAATCGACCTTTAAATGAGGATTAAGAAGTATTTGCAACATGCCAAGTCTTGTAAAAGACCTAGTTTACATTGTAAGGATTTAAACAACATATGATTGACATCAAAATTACTCTTAGCATACATATTTAGGTTCCTTTTGAAATGTTATATAAATTCAAAAAAAAAATTGTTTCAATAATGGAAAGAGCTTCAAAAAAGAATGCAAAGCATCTCTAAACAAAAGTTATCATTCCGAAGGAAGAGGTAAAACATTACCACTTAATTATTCTTGCATAATGAGCAACCCAAGAAGGTATAGGAAGAAAAAATCTCCCATTTTTCTTCAAATGTGAAAAGAGTGGCCATGCAGCAAAGAACTGTTCGTATACATATCCATGTTCTTTTTTGGAATGTATGACCATGTTTTGGAAGATTAAATAAATCCAAAGAAACTAATGTCATTTAAAAAGGAGGATGCAATTTGTAAATACCACTCTCCAAATAAGAATGTGGAGAAGGTAAATAAGGGCATGTTGTTCACAATAATGGGTAAGAATCATTGCATCCATTATGGCATGAATGGGCATTAACATAAAAAATGTTGCAATCTTCATTCACAACTTTACCTAATGAATTTTAAATATCATTTTGAAAAGGAATAGGCTACTAAAATCAAGAGAGAAGTTGTTCAAGCACATACAAACAAAAAGGTATCAAAGGAAGAATCTGACATATCTTAGTAAGAATCCATGAAGAGAGAGTCTCTCGTAGTGGAACACCCATCACCATTTCCAAGAGGTAATCATGGTAAGAGATAAATCCTAAGAAAGCATAAAGGATTCCTTATCACCATTGCAAGCAATTAATGGAAATAAATTGTTATTGGCTTTATGAATAGAGTATTTGCATAGCTAAGATGTTGTTTAGAATGCATATCTAAACACCTCCAAATTGCATGTTATGTTATATTGTTCAAATAAGCAAGTTAACATTATATGACAAATTATGGAGAAATGTGTTTCATTAAGAGTGGATTATAGATCAGCCAAATAATCAGTTTGAGAAGCACGTGTATGAGCAGAAAATTACATAAAAAGTTTGTATCATTTTCAGTATTTCCATGTTCATGTAAATGTTCAAGTTAGTGTATTTTCTTTGCAAATCTCTTGTAACATATGGAAACATGGGTGGAGGAAACACTCTATGTTGAGAGAAATATCCAATCATAGGTTTAAGACCCAAGTATTAAAAGGGTGGAAATATGTTGATTTTAATTTCCTACCATTACAAATTTAGAATCACATTATGTGTAGCATGTCTAGTTGTTTATTAATGTTTTAGCATGCATTCAAGAATTGACATGATTTTAGAATGGAGGGATCAATTAGTTTTCTTAAATCAAAACTATTATAGAATGCCTTAGCTACTTTTGGTATGTATATGATAAACATAAAAAACTGTAGCAAGATTTTTAATTGTTATATGCACATGGAATAAGGTTGCCACTAGTTCTATAAAATAGGTTTTGGTATGACAAAAAAATGTATTGCATGTTTTTTGGAATCTTGTAGCATGATCATAAGCTCAAAGGTTTTTCCATGAAGGGAGAAGAAGTGACATGACATCGAGTCATTGGTATAAGGTGAGAAGTGCATCCATGACGAGTAATACTTTGCAAGAAGACTGCTAATTGTGATGGATGTATGTTTTGATATCCATGTTTCTTCACTGGATTTGTTTAACTAAATAAATTTTGCACTAGTTTTGATGCCGAATTTTAGTTACAAGATATGGGAAACTTTGTAAGTGGATTTGTATGTTTCAATCCATGTATGTTGAATTATAAGACCCAACATAATGGAAATTTGTAAAAGTGGTGATTGTTATAACACCACATACTAATGTAATAATTTTTAATCAGTTATTGAAATAATTGTGTGAATAAATAAATATGTTGTATAATTTTATCCTCATGGAGTAATTTATCATAGCCTACAAGCATGTGTATCATATAAAATGGGGTAAAATGAAGATAAATACATGGAAGAGCGAAATAAGTTTAGTTGGTAAAGATTGGAAAGATTCATAAACTCTTTAGAAACTAGGGTTTGTGGGTTTCACATTTGGGGAGTCACTTTCCAAGAGAGAGAAACAAGGTACAGTCCAAGGGGATGATAAAACCAATATTTTGCTTTAGAAAATAGAAGGTGAATCCTTAAATTTTGAGCGTAGACTTTTTTGGGACCAAAATCCTTACAATTTTGGATGTATGATAAAAATTTACATCAATAAGATCATCTAATTCAATTGGTAAGACAATTGACTTTCAAATATGAGTTAAGAATTATTCATAACATGCCAAGTCCTAAAAAAGTGCTAGTTTCTATTGTAAGGGAGTAAACAACATATGGCTGGCATAATCGGTACCTTTGTAGTACCTATTTGGGTTCCTATTGAAAAATTATATAAGTTCAAAAAAAAACATGCCATTTTGAATTTATATGCAAAAGTTATGGCCTCTAGAAGCTAGAGCACTCTTCACTGTTGTGAAACTGCCAGTTTCTACATGTGGGGGTTTCCAAATCTACCTCGATGATTTTATAATTGCTAAAACTATTGTTAAATGTCATGTGGTGACTTTGAAACCAACTCAAAGGTTTCTCCCTGCATAAAGTGATATTTTTCCCAATAGGTGATGCAAATGAAGTTTAACAAATAAAGAAGTGCATGGGCTTCAGTTTCTGACTCTTGGACTTCTTTTTTAATCCTAATGAATGGTTCTTGTGATTTAGGAGATCATGTAAGTTAAAAATAAAGTTCATTAGTAGTAGTGTAGAGAAGGCACTCAAGTGCGAATAACCTTTAAGTTGAATGCTACATAACTAACATTTTTGAGTTCATTAGTCTCTTTCGATGAAGAATAAAGTCATCCATTATAGAATGTATACATCATTACAAGAGTAGGGTGTTATTGGAGATTGGTGTCCTTGTAAGCCCAAGAAGGAAAAAAATTGTAACTTTAAAACATAGTGGATATGAGGAAACGAGGCTTTAATCTTCTAGATTTTTCTCACATTGAGTTTCTCTAGATTATGTCTTGTGTATATCTCTTTCTTGTTGTGTTTGATTTAAATCCATGCATGTTTTTTGTACCTTGAAACATGTCTAACGCATCAAACACTTAAGAGATCAAGAATCAAGTAACCCAAGCATAGTACTTGTTTGTAAAGGTTAGCAAACCTCACATTTATTTTGCACTATTATACAAGCATGTTGACTTCTAGTCATGTATGGATGTAGTAACATGTCTAAGATTTGAAGGGTAGTATATAATGTATGTAGCATGTGAAAATTACATGTGAAGGATTATAAATTTTGAATGTAGGTGTCTTAAATAATCCATATAAGTTGAGGTTTCTTATTTTTCAAAAAAAACATATCTACTTAAAGCCCTCTTTTGGCCCCCCAATTCCATGCACTCACCCCAATATAAATTAAGATTTAAAGAAGGAATTTTATTAAGAATAAAATTAGACTATAATTTTAGCTATATAAATTTACTATTATTATATTTCTCTCAAACCTATGGATTCACCTTTCATATTTACACCTAAAAAATAATTACTTACTCTTACACATGCATGACAATTAGGTTATGCCTCTTTCTTATACAAGTGTTGGAGATGTTCTTATCTACACTAGTGAATTGTAAGAGATTGTTAAAGAGTTGTTTCTCATTGTGTTATCTATTGGGGTAGGTTTCGTAGTTTTCAAGATAGAGCTACTAGTATAACATGCAAAACTATCACTTTTACAACCACCACTTTCAATTCTACAACCACCATTTTTATAGGATCATCATTATCACATATGCAAAATGCTACCATTATATATGCATTCACTTGTTTGGAGAGGCAAGTTTTTAAGGTGGTATTATCATTAAATGCATATATACACATATGTGTTTGTATTCTTTTTTAATTTTACAGATTAATTTTATTTTCAATATTATATATAATATTAGAATTGAATCAAAGGATGAAGAAGAACCTCATTTTTTTTAGTTATAATTTTTTAAATTAATTTTTGGAATATATTTTCAATTTAATTTTATAATTATATAAAAATATTTGAAACATTTAAATTATATAATTATAATAAATGAAAAATCACTTCTTTATTAAAAACACACACACAATTTTACAAATCATAAAAACATCCTTAAAAAATATTAATGATATATTCACTATCCACCATAAAGAAGCCAATAGCTACAGATACCCTTTGAATGCCTATTTATGCCCAACCAAAAAATAAAATAAAATTGAATCAAATTTCTTTTTAAAAAAATTATTTAAAAATATATATATATATATATAACTCAAATAAATTAGGATAATGATAAATGTTTTAATAATAAAATAAAATTGAGTCAATGTCTACACACCAAAAATATAACGTTCAACTCACACTCAAATGGCACGTCCTTTACAAATGAATAAATAATTAAACTCTTTCAATTTAGTGTTACATAGCTATTTTATGAAAGTCGCCTAAATAACTATCATAAGAAAGTCGTCTAGTGCTTACGGTAAACCTGATCGCTTGTTATTATTATTAAAAACAAAATTAAAAATAAATAATCAATTTTATTTATTTATTATTATTAAGAGATAATTAAAACAAAATTAAATGTAACTAATTAAATATAGCTTATTAATTTTTTTTTAAATTTAGCTTTAAATAATAAAAGTTTTTTTTTTTTTTTTTTAATACACATTATTTAGTATTGGTGGTATTAAAAAAATTTGCCAATATTATATATATGAAAAAAATTACAATAAATTTCAGTTAATTTTGTATTAGTGGTATTGAAAGAATTATAATATGATAAATCTTTTATCTATTCGTTCAAATTATTACCCTGTGATCATATTATTAAATGAAGAGAAAAATCCACATTATCAATCATGGCATTTGCAGTATTGAAAAAATAAGCGATGGTACAACTCTATAAACTGCACTTATAAGTTTTCAGTAGTTTTATGCACTATGTATAAAAGTGATTAAAGTGCATCGATATATTTTTATTTTGAAATTATATAGATTTAATTTTTTCTATTAAAAATAAAATTTAAAACATAATTTGATAAAAATAAATATATATTTTCTAAATTTTTAAATGATATAATTTTTTTTTTTTAATTATATAATTTTTTTCTAATTAATAAAAATTAAATATTTTTTTTATTCAATTAATATTAATTTCGTGGACTTTTTTAATTTAAATTATAATTATATATTTATATATATATGTACACGGAATCAATGCAAATATTTGTTTTTATAGATTTTGCAGTTTGTATCCTATAACTTAAGCATTTGTAAGTTTAACAAGCTAAAAGACAACGATTGGTTTCAAATTGTCATGCGAAGATAATTGGATAAATGTAAGTTTCAATTCTCAACAAATAAGATTTTCAACTAATATTGTAAATATTTCACACTAGATCATCCTATTTTTTATTGTTATTGATGCTCATAATAAGCTGGTGAAAAGAAGAAGAAACACTGTCATTCCAACGAATGTTCTTTCAAGGCAGAGTGCCGTGTATGCGGCTATGGATGATCCACAATTTGCAGGGGAGATTTCTGAGCAGATTTACATTGACTCACAATCTGAACTTTAAAGGGCTATTTTCAGCATAACAATCTCAAGGTGAGATTTTTTAATGGCCTTGCAGTGACCTGACATTTTCAAGTCAGTTTGGCAATGATCCACAATTTCTAGGATAGTTCGGCAATGCTCCACAGTTTAGAAGTCAGTTTAAAAATGACGCACAGTCTGGAGGCCAATTTGGAAATGTCCCAGGGGTATTTGGCGATGACCTACAATCTTTGGAATGGTTTGCCAATGATCCATAGTTTAAAGATCAGAATGATCCATAGTTTAAAGATTAGTTAGATCAAGTGGATTGTATTTTAACTGTGAACATGATTGTGTGAAAGATGCTGTCTAAGATATACCAAAAAGGGATGAGGTCAGGATTGTGCCAGGATATATTTGACGCAATAGATACCCCTAAATCCTTGATACGAAGCCAAAGAAATATTATGTACACCTAATCCATGTAAAAACAAGATTTCAATCCCACCAAAAAAATAAAGATCAATTAAAAAATGGCTAAAAGTCTATAGGTAAATTATTTCAATGATCCTCAATCTATAGAAGTGATCCATCAGCAGAATTCAAATGATAAGATTGTAGAAGAGGTTAGTTCAATAGGACAATTGGGTATTCTTAGTGATCCTATTTCAGAAGACCCTGAAAGATTATGTCCCCTTTGGATGTTAAGAAAGCTGCAGTGCGAATAACTGGAATTGTGTATATTCTGGTCTAGCTGCTATTAGAAAGTAGGAGACTGAATGCTCAAATAAATGTTTCAATGCAAGAAATTATTTTGTATCCAACTTTCCATCTATTTGGAGACGGATCAGATGTGCATTGAAACCTTACCTGACAGAAACAGAGCATAGCAGAAAATAAAAATAGAAAATAACAGAAAATAAAAGATAGTCGTTGACTCTAGATTGCTACGGCATTCAAAGAAAGGATATTTAATCTTGTTATTTCTCCTTGAACAGGTCTACATAAATAGAATTTGAAAACAAATAAAACTGAAAGATAAACTAATGTTTAGCTGCAGTTGTGCATGCTACCTAAGCAAAAACTGAAACAGAGGATCATGCAAACAGCGTGCATGAGGGAGGAAAACAAGAAGTGGAGAAATTAACTCCAGTTAGCTCCAGTTTCTAACACTCTCCCTTAATTTCTACCACTAACTACTTCAACATTTACAATGCTTAAATTTTGTCTTAGATAATCAAAAGTCTCCTTTGCTAATGCCTTTGTGAATATATCTGCCAATTGGTTTTCAGATCTGCAGAACTCCAAATAGATTTCTCCATTATTCACTAACTCTCTGATAAAATGAAATTTTGTATCAATGTGCTTGCTCCTCTTGTGAAAAACATGATTTTTTCACAATGCAATTGCTGATTTGTCGTCACAAAAGATTGGTGTTGACTCCTTCTGTGCTTGTAATAAATCTGTCAATACTCTTCTCATCCAAGTTGCTTGACATGCTATTGATGTGGCTGCTACATACTCTGCTTCAACGTATGAAAGTGTCACTATAGGTTGTTTTTTGGATGCCCATGTGACCACACATGTTCCAAAAAGAAAGGCATGTCCAGAAGTACTTTTCCTGTCATCAATGCTACCTGCAAAATCACTATCAGTATAACCAATCAAACCAAAATCATTAGTTGTGGAATATAAAATTCTATATTTTGTTGTTCCTGCCACATATCTCAATATCCTCTTTCCAACTTGCCAATGTGAGTCTTTTGGCGACTCCATGAATCTAGAGATTAAACTGACCCCATACATGATATTTGGTCTTGTAGTTGTAAGATACATCAAACTACCAATTAGTCTTTTGAATGTTGTAGAATCAAAATTAGACCCTTTGTCTTCTTTGCTAATTTTGGTCCCTGTATAAATTGGTGTAGGTGCTGATTTACAATTCAACATCTTAAACCTCCTTAACACATCCTTTGCATATTTAGTTTGACAAATAAAAATTCTCTTCTCAGATTGTACAACTTCAATGCCCAAAAAATACTTCATTAATCCCAAATCTGTCATTTCAAATTCTTTCTTCATTGTTGATTTAAATGTGTCTACAAACAAATTTCTAGTGAAAATCAAATCATCAACATACAAACACAATCAAAATCTGACCTTCTTTATTGATTTTTGTGTACAATGTAGGCTCACTATTGCTTCTGTTGAATCCATTTTTTGTCATGTATGAATCAATTTTGCAATACCATGCTCTTGGTGCTTGCTTGAGACCATAGAGAGCCTTCTTCAATCTGTAGACTTTTTTTTCATGTCCATGCACTTCATAATCTAGTCGCTGTTTCACATACACTTCTTCATCTAGGAAACCATTCAAGAAAGCTGATTTGACATCCATTTGATATACTTTCCAATTATTTTGTGTAGTTATTGCTAAAACCATTCTAATACTATCAAGTCTAGCAACTGGAGCAAATGTTTCATTAGAATCAATTCCATGTTCTTGTGCAAAACCTTTTGCTACTAACCTTACCTTGTGTTTTTCAACCTTTCCTTCTACATCAAATTTGGTCTTATAAACCCATTTGACTCCTATGCAATCCTTACCTTCACGTAGATTAATTAGATCCCATGTTTGGTTTCTCTCAATGGCATTCATCTCTTCATCCATTGCTTTTATCCAATGTTCCTCATTAACTGCTTCTTCATAATACATAGGATCATGAGAGAAAAGAGCAAAATTTGAACGTAAATCTAACTTCTCTTCTTCTTGTTTATAAATCTCATTCAAGTTTCTCATTTTTTTACCTCTAAATTTTGATCTTAAAGTGGAAAGAGTTGGATCTGATTCATCACTTACTTGTGAATTGGGAGTAGGATGACATTCATGACCAGATGATTCACCTTGTGCTAAGCTCCTAGGTGTTCTTATTGGAGTGCTTGTTCTTGCTTGTGAAGAGGATTGATCACCTTGCAAATTTTATTCTTCATATTCTTTTTCATTTTGGGGAATTGGTGCTCCAATTGTGATGGTTTTATCAATGCTACCATCCCATGCTTCTTCCTTAAATTCTACATTTCTGCTAATAATCACTTTCTTTGAAATGGGGTTATACAACTTATAAGCCTTTGATTCTTCACTATAGCCAATAAAATTGCATTTCTCACCTCTATCATCAAGTTTTCTTCTTAATTTAGATGATATAAGAGAATATACAATACAACCAAAAATTCTAAAATGATGCACACTATGCTTCTTACCACTCCAAGCTTCTTGTGGAATTTGATCTCTAACACTCTTTGTTGGGATTCTATTCAGAATATATACTACACATGCTACTGCTTCTGCCCAATATTCATTTGACAAATGTTTGGCCTTCAACATGCTTCTATACATTTCCATGATTGTTCTATTCTTCTTTTCTGCTACACCATTCTGTTGTGGTGTGTACCTTGTAGTCAGTTGCCTTTTAATGCCATGATATCTACAAAAATCTTGAAATTCATTAGACATATATTCACCTCCTCTATCTAATTTAAATACCTTGATGTAAAGGCCACTCTACTTTTCAACCATAGCCTTGAATTTTTTAAATTTTCTAAAGGCTTCAGACTTATTTTTGAGAAAATATATCCAAGTCTTTCTGTTAAAATCATCAATGAAGGTTAGAAAATAAGAACTACCTCCAAATGATGGAATTTGCATTGGTCCACATAAATCACTATGGACTAGCTCTAATATTACCTTTGCTCTATATGAGGCTCCTACTGGAAAGCTCTCTCTATGTTGTTTTGCCAAAATGCAACTTTCACATGAACTTCCTGGCTGTTCTATTGGTAGTAATCCCTTCACCATATTTTTCTTTTGTAACAAATTCAAACCTCCAAAATGTAAATTTCCATACCTTAAATGCCATATCCATGATTGGTATAGATGCATGGTTTTGAAGTGGGTTTCCTCTTCTCCTTGGATCCACTGAATTCGAAGAGAGAACACCCGATTCTTGGTCATCTCCACTTTTCCTATCAATTTGTCATTTGAAAATTTGTATAGTATTGTGCAAACATTATCCATAAAAGATACTCTGTAACCTTTCTGTACTAACTGTCCAACACTCATAAGATTATGATTTAGTCTAGGTACAAAATAAACATCAGGAATAAATCTTCTTTCACCATTTTTTGCCAAAACATTTATTACTTTTTTACCCATTACATCCACTTTGTTATCATTTCCTAATTTCACTTCAAATTTTACAGAATCATCAAGACTAGCAAAGAATTCTTTATTCCCTGTCATATGGTTACTGCATCCACTATCTAAAAACCAAATATCTCTAGCATTTTCTTGAGCAACATGACAAGTGAAAATTAAGCTTCCAGAATTACAACTAGATTCATTTGTGTAATTAGCATTCTTCTTGTCGACATCTCCTTGTTTCTCTCTGCATTCACTTGCATAATGTCCATATTTTTTGCAGTAATAACATTGAATGTTAGATTTGTCAAACCTTTGTGAATTTTTCTAGAAGTGATTGTTGCCATGTCCTCTATTGTTGTAGTTTTGATTATTGTTTTCACCTTGATCTAGATTGTTCCTTCCATTTCTGCCTCTGCCTCTTCCTCTAAAGTTTGATACCTGAGACTTGAAAGCATTCTCAAAAGAAGTATTATTATTCCTATTCATTATGGATTCATATGTTAACAAAGATCCCATTAATTCATCTACTGATAACTATTCCAAATCCTTGGTTTCCTCAATAGCTACAACTATTGCATCAAATTTGCTGGGTAAACTCTTGAGTATTTTTTCTATGATCTTCTGATCTATTATTATTTCTCCATTAGATCTAATTTGATTCACAATATTCAATACTTGACCCATAAATTGGTCTATAGACTCTGAATCATTCATTTGCAAATTTTTAAAATTTCTCCTAAGAGATTGCAATTTAGCTATTTTCACCTTTGTATTACCTTTATAGGTGGTCTCTAAGATTTTCCATGCTGACTTGGATCTCATTGTTGTTTTAACTCTAAAAAAAAATAGATTCATCCATTGCCTGTTGGATTAGGAATAGAGCTTTTGCATCCTTTTTTTTGTTATCTTTAAGCTCTTCCTTTTGTGCTCGAGTTAATGCCTGATGGGCAGCCTCATCCTATGGTTCTACAAAGCTATTTTCTACCAAATCCCAAACATCTTGTGAGCAAAACAATGTTCTCATTTTAATTTCCCAAAAATCATAATTCTTACCATTGAAAACAGGAATTTGGAGCTGAGAAATGTTGTTATTTGTTGCCATGTCTCAAGCTGAAAGACCACACCCAAATATTGCTCAAATCATTCAGATGACAGAAATCCTTTGGTATTGACAATGCTACAGCTATGGATTCTCATTCTTGCAATGCTTTGACATACAAAGATCTTGTTTTTTTAATTGACAGTAGCTGCACTCTTCAACACTAAATTTGTGCTCCTCTTCTATGATATTCATTCAACAATCATGTTTATCTTGAGCAACTGCCCATAATTTATTGTCACGGCCTTCTCTCCTTTTTATGCATCCATCTCCCTTATGCGTCGATCTTCCTCCCTGTTGGCTGGTGTGCAGCTCCACATCTAAGTTTACATGTTGGAGGGTGAGAGGGTGCCAATTGAGAGGTAGTGACCACTTATCTGATTCCAATGATTTGGCTCTACCAGACCTACGCACTACTCCCAAGTTTGTTGGAGCTTTTCCATGATCTATTGGTCAACTGACCATAATTGTGCTCCTAGCAGCTTCTGGCCTCCACACTTCAGCTACGGCTCTACAGCTCTTTCACTACCTACTTTTATTATTCCCTTTAGCTGCGCTCCTCTAACAAACCTGGCTCTGATACCATTTTGATAGAAATAGAGCATAGTAGAAAATAAAAATAGAAAATAAAAGAGTCACTGACTCTAGATTGCTATAGTAATCAAAGAAAGGATATTTAATCTTGTTATTTTTCCTTGAATAGGTCTACATAAATAGAATTTGAAAATAAATAAAATTGAAAGATAAACTAATGTTTAGCTGTAGTTGTGCATGCTACCTAAGCAAAGACTAAAACAGAGGATCATGCAAACAGCGTGCATGAGGGAGGCAAACAAGAAGTGGAGAAATTAACTCCAGTTATCTCTAGTTTCTAACATTTCCTATCCAAATATGATGTAAATAGAGAACCAAGGAAGAAGAGAGCCCATGTCCAGAAATTCGTTCTTGGTGGTGGTGCATCAGAGGAGGGTAGGTTGAAGATTGGTGTGAAGGGTTTGAAATTCAGTTCTACTTTAGGATCAAGTGTGTTGATTATTGTGATTATGGGTCTCATTTCAAGTCACTTTGAAAAAAAATTGCCCTTACATGGTGCTTTTCATTTTGAAAAAAAATTGTAAATTATGTAGAAGTAAATAATAGCATTCTTTATTTTGATTACAGAAAAACTTTGCAGCAAACAATTTCACCTTTGTGCTCATGTTTCCATTCTATCTAAGCCTTCTTGTAGATTAAGATATCTTATTGACTTTTTATAGCTTGTATCGGCTATGAGGGAGATAAAATTTGGTTTTTTGGCTTGTATTGATCACAAGGGATTTGAAACCATCTTGGCTATAAATGGGGTCCTCTCATTTGTACAAATGTATGGGCTTTAACTACAAAAGCCAAACCAAAGGATGTGAAGAGTCAAATGGCAAGTTCTTAACTAAAAAGTGCAAAGATCATTATAAGAGTAGATTCTTTTGGATATTGGTATCTTTGTAAGTTCATGAAAGAAAAAGCTTGTAAACTATAGAATATAAAGTAGATGACGAAGCATAAATTCATTCTTGTTAAGAACCCGTGGAAGCACAATTGATTACTTTTCTTATAAGCAATTAAACATGAAATTATACCAGAATGATTAAGTAACTAGAAACTTGAAACAGCAAAGAATTTGAGAGACAATACACAATCTTGTATTAAATAATCTTTAGAAGAAAATACAATAAAGAAGATGCCACTTCTTCCTCCACCTCTAAGGCTTGCCACACCTCAAGGACTTCTTTTCTCTCTCTCTTGCTCAACCATAACTAACTCAACAACCTGAGTTGTTATCCCCTCCTTGATAGCTTCAGTTGATCTCCTTGACCTTACACCTTGCAGATCTCCTTGACCTTGCTTTCTTGCTGCAATGCTTTACTTGCCTTAATTACAATACATGCCTCATGGGTATCTTAAATAGGATCCCATGCATACAATAATTAGACTTCTAATTACAATAATTAGAAACACAGACTCAAAACTTAAATTAGTCTTCAACATGAAAACACTCTCAGACCTCTTAAATTAAATGAGTCTAATTTTGGAAACACATGCAGAAGCATGCACACACACAGGTGACCAACGTTGGTTGCTATCAGTGTGCTCCTGATTGACGTCAGTCGATCCCTGGTCCCTGCCTAACTGACATCAGCAATACTGCCGATGCTAGTTACTGGTTGCACTCAGTAACTCCCTGATTAGCTCCCTGGTGAAGCTTTTAGCTCCACAACTTAACAGTCTCCCACTTAGAGATAAACAGCTACATTTATACAACAACCTCCACTAACCATCTCAAGCACCTCCATCTTCAAGCTCAATTTTGAAGACCAACCACCACACATTCTATGATGCTACAACTGTCATCCAAGTCCCCTGCCATATCTAAACTTTCTAACAACTCCCACTGCTTGGGAAAACTCAAGTCTACACCAAACCTTATGTGATTTCAAACACTATTCTAAGCTCAACTTGAACTATCCAGCCATAGGTGTGCTTACTGCTTCTGCATCCTGCATCTTAAACCCTACCAACACCTTCTTCACATTAGCTCCCACTGGAGACAAAATCAACCTGTGATCTTCCATGTCTCTTATGCCAACGAATTTCGCTGCTCCTAAATTCTTCATGACATACCTCTGAACTAACTTTACCTTTAGCTCAGAAACTCCCTGCATGTGTAACCCTGCAACAAGCAACCACACAACAGTAACAGGATAATGTTGCAATCATCATCCAACTTGGTAAAGTAAAACACAATGGTCACATTGACCTTGACTAAAGCCATACTTAGTCATATCCCTGTCAAACTTCCATTGCCCTGCAGCTTCTTCAAGACCTTATACATTGGCCTTCCATCTCACATATCCATTTCCACTCTTCTTCATTCTGAACATCCATTCATCTCTCAGTGCTTTCTTCCAGCTAACAACTCCACCCAAAAACTCCTATTTGGTTCTTCTCCAAGGAATCACATTCCTCATCCATGCCAAGCTCCCACTATTTCCTGGATCTACTTGCTCTGCTTCTTTAATGACTTCCTGATTCTTGACCATCAGTGAGCAACAAGTAGTGTAAAAAAGGGAAATGATGAATTTGAGGCTTACTTACCCTTTCAGTCCTCCATATGGGTGTTTGAAACTCCTTGACAGCTTGCTGTCTGCCCAAAATCCATCTCAGTGACCGATCTCAGCCATCTCTCAGTCTGCACCTGACCGATGTCAATTCCATGCGACTGACTCGTCGCCGACATCGGTTCTCCCTGACTGACACTGGTGTTTATCTGTCTAGAGTCACTGACACTGGGCTTCACCCAACTGACGTCGGTCCCTGTCTGGATGTCGATGTCGGTCCTCTAATCGATGTCGGTCTCTATGTTTTACTTGTGAGTGATGACTTCTATCCGTGAGCTCATCTTGGATCAAAACCCTATCCATACTGCCCTACTCAGAATTATTCAGCCCTTGTGACTAATTTCTATCCATCATCTCCTCCATAAACACCAAGGCTTCCCTGTTCTTGTCAAAAGCATCAAATTTCCTTTTCCTGCATTGAACTCGATCTATGCCCTCCGAATCTGAACTCATACCCTTTGACTCAAGAACATGCATCTCCTTCTTATTCATGTGACCAATCCTATTAAGCCACATCTCTGAATCTACAGCTGAAGTAGATAAACCAGAAGGAGAATTAGTAATACAAGTAGATAGGTAAAGTGTACCTACTTTCTTACCTCTTGCTAAAATAAGTGCACCCTTGGAAACCTTTCAAGAATCCGCTATGAGGGTTACTGTGCATCCCTCATCACCCAACTTTCCTATAGAAACCAAACTCTGCTTCAGGACTGGGACATGCATAACCTCCTTCAACACCCATGTGTTGCCCGTCTGTAATTTCAGCTGCACTTTCCCTTTGCCAACTATTTGACAAGGCGTACCATCCCCTAAGTAAAGTACTCCAAAGTCTCCCTGGACATACTCATGGAACAAATCTCTATTTGGGGATGCATGAAAAAAAGAACCAAAATCTAAAACCCATGATTCTAGTTGACTATCCAAAGAAAGTATGAGAGCATCTTGTGCCACAATACCTGCATCTTTTGCTTCTTCATTACCTTTATGTTGATTTTCTTTATCCTTTAACCAATAATCTTTCTTTGTGTGTCCTCTCTTTCCACAAAACCAGCAGGTGATACCTCTGGACTTAGATCTCCTTCCCATCTGTGACTTTGATTTCCCTTGCTCAACCTTCTCTCTTTGCCTTCCCCTACTTTTAGCACTTAGAGCATTCCCTGATGATTCACCTGTGCTTTTCTTGCGAATCTCTTCATTCAAGATTACACTAACCACATCATCAACTTTTAAGATTTTAGAAGCAGATGTAGTATTACTTACTACCATTACCAAATTCTCCCAACTTTTAGGTATAGAGCATAAAATTAAGAGAGCCTTTATTTCATCATCAAAAACAATATTGACTGAATTTAACTGGTTTACCAAACCATGAAAATCACTAAGATGAGTATACACTGATCCACCTTCCTGCATTTGCAAAATAAATAGCTGCTTCATAAGAAATACCTTATTTGAAGCAGAGGGCTTTTCATATAGATTTGCCAAAGATTTTATCAACTCTTCCATTGTCTTACACTGTGATAAGTTGTAAATCACAGATGATGCAAGGCTCAACCTTATGGATCCCAAAGCCTTTCGATCAAGAACATTTCATTCTTCATCCTTCATGTCTGTGGGCTTGCATGCAACCCCACCCAATGATAAGTACAAATCTTTCTGATACAGATAATCTTCTATCTGCATCCTCCAATGCTGATAATTCTTGCTGTTAAACTTCTCCATTCATAGTCTACTTTTTTCTGCCATTGTTGTACTCCCACTCAATCAAAAACCCCTGAGAATGACCTGTAATCAAACAATAACCTGCTCCCTGCAACCTTAGATCTAATACCAACTGTTAGGAACTCGTGGAAGCATAATTGATTACTTTTCTTATAAGCAATTAAACATGAAATTATACCAGAATGATTAAGTAACTAGAAACTTGAAACAGCAAAGAATTTGAGAGACAATACACAATCTTGTATTAAATAATCTTCAAAAGAAAATATAATAAAGAAGATGCCACTTCTTCCTCCACCTCTAAGGCTTGCCACAGCTCAAGGACTTCTTCTCTCTCTCTCTCTTGCTCAATCACAACTAACTCAACAACCTGAGTTGTTATCCCCTCCTTGATAGCTTCAGCTGATCTCCTTGACCTTACACCTTGTAGATCTCCTTGACCTTGCTTTCTTGCTTCAATGTTTTACTTGCCTTAATTACAATACATGCCTCATGGGTCTCTTAAATAGGATCCCATGCATACAATAATTAGACTTCTAATTACAATAATTAGAAACACAGACTCAAGACTTAAATTAGTCTTCAACATGCAAACACTCTCGGACCTCTTAAATTAGACGAGTCTAATTCTAGAAACACGTTCTGGAAACACATGTAGAAGCATGCACATGCACAGGTGATCGACATCAGTTGCTATCAGTCTACTCCTGACCAACGTCGGCCGATCCCTGGTCCCTGCCTGACTGACATCGGCAATACCGCCGATGCTGGTTACTAGTTGCACTCAGTAACTCCCTGATTAGCTCCCTGGTGAAGCTTTTAGCTCCATAACTTAACAATTCTTATAGGATTTTCTTACATTGAGTTTTAATAAGGTATATCTTGCATATCTCCTTTTCAGGTAATGTTTGATTTTATTTTTGTATTTGCATGTTTTTAATATTGTACAACTAGTCTAACACATTAGAAATTTTAGAGAGGTCAAGAATAAATTAACCCAAGCATAGTACTTTTTCATAAAGGTTAACAAAATTTACATTCATTTTAAATTTTTATAAAATCACAATGAATTGAAGTCATGTATGGAGTAGTAGCATGTTGATAATGTGAATGATTGTATGCAATGCATGTCACATGCAGGAATTACGTGTGATGGTTGGATAGTAGAGATGTATGTTGAAGATGATAGCCAAAGGGATAGAATACATTTTATTATAGAATCTTAATGGTTGTTTTAAGGCATAAAACTTGGGGACAACCACTTTTTTCTTATAGGATTCATGTTTTTAAAAATTAGATTGAAATATCCACCTAGTTTATGCATTAGATTGGTATTAGGAAAAAATAATATTTGCCTTAAAAGGGATTTCTAACACATTTATGAATTGTGTTATATATTTTTTTATCTTTTTTAGGAACAAGGATGTGTAAGTTTTTGGTTTCAGAAGTTCAACCACGAGTAAAGCTTTGAAGAGAGTAAGGCTTTAAGAGCTTGAAGGTACAAACTGAATAATTCAAGAGGAAATGTTTGTATTAAGGAATATGTGGTGGCATAAGGTAGATGAGAATTAAGACTTGAAAGATAGATTAATGATCCATGGAGAATTTCTTATGGATATCATTGAAGAGTTGTAACATGAGTTGCATATGAAGGAAGAGATGTTAGAAAAGTTCCAAGATGATGGTGAAGGAGTGAAGTAGAGAGAAGATTCTAACACGCAAAGAAGATCTCCTCTACCAAATATTCACAAACCATGATTGAGGTATGTAAAATAAACAATCAACTATATTCTATTTTCTTCCCATCAAGATCAAGATGTTTCCTTTGGTAAAATTGAGATGCATTCTAAGGGATTTGCTTGTGTTATGATGGAAAGGGCCTTAACATAAATGGTTAGGGAATGACTAATACCCTAAAGGTTGATAAAAGTCATTTATAGGTAGATTTTGGATGTGTTAATGGTAAAAAAGGAGTTTGATAATTCTCTAAGATAATTGAAGCAAGGATCACTTCCACAGGCAAAGAACTCAAGTTGCGAGCACTACAAAACTAGGCCATACAAGGTAATGGCATCATTTATTTTTTAAATGTAATGAATTTGATTCTAAGAAAAATGGGTATGTCTCTCATGAAGAGGAAGGCATCATAGTACCACCTCAATGTGCCAAAGAAGGGTCTCCAAGAAGAGGACAAAAACTACCTAAATAAGGAGATATCACACTATCACTCCATGACCATGTTAGTGAATGCATTGTAGAACTAGGAAGGGACAAATTTTTAATAATGGTAAGAAATTCAAATAATAATGTAAATAATCTCAAAAAATAGATGAACATCCCAAATTAGGAGATTAAACATTACTACTTCATCATATTTTCATAATAGGGAACCCAAGAAGGTAGGGAAAGAAAAAATCTTCCATTTATTTGCATGAAATATAATAAGAGAGGCCATCTAGAAAATAACTATTGGTATACATATCCATGTTATTTTTTTGGAATGAATAACCATTTTGTGTCTATGTGGTGGTAAATTAAATCCATACAAAATAAGTTAGTGTCCTTCAAAAATAAGGATGCAAGTTGTAAACATCACTTTCCAAATCAGAATGTGGAAATGGGAAAGAAGAGCATGTTATCCACAAGAATGGCAAAGAATCATTACACTCATTTCAGCATGAGTGGGAATTATCAAGTAAAATGTTTTCAGTTTCATCCACAATTGTACCAAGGAATTGAAAGGAACATTGTGAGAAGGAATAGGCTGCCAAAAGCAAGAGGAAAGTTGCTCAAGCACATACAAAACAAGAGGTAGAAAAGGAAGAAGCCCACATATCTAAGGAATAATCCATGAATATAGATAATCTCATAGAGGAGAACCTTTCAGCATTTACAAGAGGTAATAATGTCAAGAGATCAATCTTAAGAAGGTTAATTACAAAAATCATATTTTGATTTGCATCTAATTTAAGATCTATCCAAGGTGGAAACCATCAAGAGGGAACATCCCATAGAGGATTACTGATCACCATTAAAAACTTGGGTAATGCTATGATAGTATTATTGGTTTCATGAAAAGAGTATTTTAATATCTAGGATGTTGTTTAGAATGCACATGTAAGTACCTCCAAATTACATGTTACGTTTCATTATTGAAAGAAACAAGATAACCTCCTTTGTATGAGAAATTATGGAGGAATGTCTTTCATTAAGATTGGATTATGGATCAACCACATAATTAGTTTAAAAATCACATACATTAACAACCAATTACATCAAAAATGTTGTATCATTTTCATGTTTGTGTCAATTTTCAAGTTGGTGTGTTTTCTTTACCAAGTTCTTGTAGCATATGATAATATGGGTAGAGGAAGAAATCTACATTAAGAGAAAAATCCAAGCATATGTTTAAGGCAAATTTATTAAAAGGGTGGAAACATGTTGGTTTTATTTTTATCACCTTATAAATTTAGACTCACATCATGTGTAGCATGTCTAGTTGTTTATTGATGTTGTAAAAAGCATTCAAGAACTGGCATGATTTTAGAATGGAGGGATCAACTAGTTTTCACAAATAGTAAATATTATAGTATGTCTTTGTTAGTTTTGGTATGTATAAGATAACCTTGAAAAATTATATCATGTGTTTAACATGATTTTGAATTGTTATATACAAATGAAATAAGGTTGGCACAAGTTCTCTTAAATAGGTTTTGGTATGAAAAAATTAGTATGGCATCTTTTTTGGAATCTTTTAGCACATGATCATGAGCCCAAAGTCTTTTCCATGAAGGGAGAAGAAGTGTAATGACATCAAGTCATTAGTACAAGGTGACAAGTACATCCATGATGATTAATACTCCATAAGAAGACTGATAGTTGTGATGGATGTATTTTTTGATATCCATGTTCCTTAACTAGATTTGTCTAATTGATTAAATTTTACAATAGTTTTGATGCTATGGATTTTTATGTTTCAATCCATGTATGTTGAATTGTAAGAACCAAGATAAGGGAAATTTGTAAGAGTGGTGATTTGTTGTAACACCATGTATGTAATGCAATAATTTTTATTCAATTATTAAAATAATTGTGTGAATCAAGAAGGATATTGTATAAGAATATCCTTATGGAGTTCTTCATTGTAGCCAACAAACATGTGTATCATAACAAATGGGCTAAAAGGAAGATAAAGACACTAAAGAGTGAAATAAGGTTAGCTAGTAGAGATTGGAAGGAGTTATGAAATCTTTATCAACTAGGGTTTATGGGTTTCACATTTATAAAGTCACTTTACAAGAGAGAGGAACTAGGTATAGTCCAATGGGATGATAAAACCAATATTTTGCTTTATAAATAGAAGGTAAATCCTTATCTTTTTAGAATAGATATTTTTTAGAACCAAAATCCTTACAATTTGGGCATATGATCAAAAATTTATATCAATGAGATCATCCAATTCAATCAGTAAGACAATAGAATTTCAAATATGAGTTAAGAAGTATTCATAACATGCCAAGTCTTGGAAAAGAGATAGTTTTTGTAGAACATGGTTGCCTGAGTGCCTTAATGGCTTTCAGTTACTTCGAGCTTCCTGTGATTCAATTTGAATTTTATCAAGCATGACCCTAACATTGATAACATTGGGATTGAGCATGATCCTCATAAAATATGACCTCAAGTGTATTCATTCCATTAGATTCTAGGAACCCCCTAGTGGGTACATGAGTAATGACTCCATGGACTGAAAATGTCCATATAAGACCAAATATTGAATAAAATGAAGGATAATTATTTGATTAAATTATAAAATAGATATATATAGATAGGTGATCAGGTGGCTTTGCCCTTTTTATTTATGTACTCGCTTTCTTTTCTAGTTAGTTTTTCATTTATATGAGCGATGGTTACTTGGACACATTTCTATAATTCACTTGAGTATTTGATTAGTCTAAATTATTGATTTATGAATTATCATGTTTTTGAAATATTTATGAATTTATATCTATTACATGCATGTGTATACAATGGATACATTCCACTCTTTTTGCATAGTTTACTTTATCTTCAGATTCTTTCACTGTCTTTATTTTTATTTGTTTAATGTTGTCCATGCAGAGACTAGTTTCTCAAGAGATGTGTCTACTTAGTAGAGTAAAATTTGACTTCTCTACAAAATAGGATCATTTTTATCTTTCCCTACCCCTTATATTTTGATTTTTTTATAACTCATGTTATATTATATTTAGATTAGTCTGAATTGAAATCAATATGTTCAAGGTTTATTTAGATTGAATAGTATTGTTAATAATTATTTTTGCATTATTTAATCTAATTGATAAAATGATGAGTCTTACTCATCTATAATCATTCAAAAATACTTAGGATTTGGGGGGTTTGGGAATTCAAATAATTTTCAAGTCTTTGGACTAGTCCTGCATACACACAAAAATCATAAAAACACTAGGATGTAATGTATTAGTTTTGTTAGTCAATAAAATAATAAATTCAATCTACCAAGAAAAATTATGAAAATACAAGATTTAAAATAAATTTCAATGAATGTTTAAGCTTTGATTTTTAGAATTTTGAAAGTGTGCAACTTTAGACTTTGAGGGAAACCTTAGATTTATGTCTATTAAAAGTGAAGTCATTGATTTATATGTTTCATAGGACCTTGAATAAGGAAATTAAAATTATAGTGGGTCCCTATTTTAATTCATAAAATGGTGTGTGTGTGTGTGTGTGTGTGTGTGTTAGGGTGTGACATATGATGACTCAATGGGGAAATACTCTTGAGTATTCAAGAACCCAGAACCTCAGCAATGCATTATAACAAACTTCATTTTTAACAAGAAAATAATAAATTATCCACTACTCTATAAATAATCCTTCTTTATCTTACAACACATCAACCCTTTTCATTCCTAGGATCTCTGTGTGATTTTATGAAATTAATTTTCTAACTTTTTATAAGAGTTTTAATAAAGACCTGAATAAACACTGTAGGTTTCATTCTAATGTTAGATTTTACAACCAAATAATAAAGGAAGCCTAATCATCTTGCTATTACTATCCAAGTGTCCATATCCCCTACAAAGATTTCTTTGATTACACTTAAATCCTTGCTCTACTACCATATAAGCATTTATAGCCCCAGTAAAGGTTACTTGAATCACCCTTCTTCCTTAAGTTTACATGTTTTTTTATAGAATACAGGTAGAAAAAGGGTTGGAAAATCACTTTTGGCTAGGTGTATGTGTAAGAAAACTCATATTAATCAATACATCCCTTCCACTATGCATCAATTTCAATGTTTATTATCTCTCATTCAAGTTTTAGCATGAAATAGTGAAATTGATATTTTAGAAGTGAGAAGTCTTCCTAAAATTTACATGAGTATATCAAAGTAAATCCCAAAGGTCTAGTAAATTCATTCAATCTATGGAAAACTTATAATCATAATACATACCTCAATCCTAGAACCTCAAGTATTGCCAGAAAAAGTATTGTTGATTGCCAGTTATGTTTTCTTTTAAACTATCCCCTTATTTTTTGATAGTCTTTTATAATTTTAGTATAAGAAATTACTTGCTTTGTTCTATAGTTTTAAGAAAACTAACTTAAAAATCATAACAACTAATCTACCAAAAACAAATGCATAAAGTAGGGAACTCTAAGAAAATAAAAAGGATTAACATAAAAAGTAAGAAATCTATTCTATAAAGTAGAAAATCTAATTCTACTCATATATCTACATCTTCACTTACAATAATTTATAAAATCTCTAGTTGGAGCAGCTATGAAATAATGTTTCAAAAAATTTCTATTGATTGGAAAAGTAAGGTCATTACCTTGGAGGTCCTTTAGGTAGAATGCATTATTACCTAGAATTTTAGATATTTGATATGGGTTAATTCATAAAGGAGTAAAATTATCATGGTATCCTATCTTTTCTTGTGCTTTATCCCTTAAAAGCATTAGGTTTGAAATCCTGAAAGCCTTATTTTAGACCTTTTATCAAACTATATTTTGGCATTATCTTTGTGTTTACTAAAGATACATAGTGCTTCGGTTCGTGCATCTTCCATATGGATTATATCAAGTAGTCTAGATTAGATTATTTCATCCTTTTGCATGTACTCTTACATAAATTGGTAAGTTGGTATTTTAAGAATGATAGAAAAAACTAGTTTTTATCCATACACTTGAAGAAAGGGTGAAGCCTTGAGGGGTTGCTTGTGCCTTGTTTAGTCTACTTATAGTGCATACTTCAATAGAAGGTGCCCTTCTCTTGGTTTATCTTGAGCTAAATTCTTGATGGCATCCATCAAATTAGTATTATTAGATTCAACCTCTCCATTACCTTTTGGATAGTAATTTGAAATGAGCTTGATAGTAATTTGGTTGTTATAAGCCCACTCAATAAATTTAATAGATTAGAAAGTTGGACCATTATCACAAACTAAATAAATTTGAGTGTCAAACCTGGTCAATATGTTTTTTAATAAAAATTTGATAACGTTTAATGCTATAGAATTCTTAGTGGCCACAAATTCTATCCATCTAATGCAGTAGTCAGTGCTTGTTAGGATAAATTTATGCCCTACTAAAGAATTTGGGTTGATCATCCCAATACAGTAAAGCCCTCATTGGGTAAAAGGATGTCCTTCAATGACTGGTTACAAAGGAATGACATCATTCAATTCTCTTCTCTTAAGCACATTCATGGCAGGTCCTAACATGTTTGTGGGCATATTTGAATATTTTTGGCTAGTAGTATCCCATCCTTAAAATTTTATGAGTTGTTTCATTGCCTAAGGGATGTCCACTACCTATCTTATGATGTAGATTATTTAGGAATTCCATGACTTATTCTTTTGAGACACACTTCAAGTAGATTCTCTCATAGTTCTTATGGTATAAGAATCCCTTATTTATCATATAATGGGTTGATTTGAACCTAAGGACTCAAAACTATTCTCTATTTAGCCTAGACGGACATATATATGTGAGTAAATATTGGATGATTTGAGCATACGATTCACCACCAACTACTTAAGTCTCATTTATTTGTTCAATATAAGTGTGTGGATCTATCTTAATCATAATTTAGAAGATTTTTTGGCCTCACACCATATTGACTTATTTGATTTCAAAATCAAACTTCAATAATTTTACCATCCATTTACCTCTCCTTTAGATAAATTAATTTTGGATGAGTGTGAGCTTGATAGTTGGGTCTTGAATGATAACATACATCTTGTCTCTTAGAAAATAACTCATGTACTTATTCACTACTTTGATCAATGTATATAAATGTTTATCTATCATGGAATATTTCAACTTTGCATTTTTCAGGTTATTACTCATGAAGATAGTTTGATGTTCATTTTTTTGTACCTTTCATGGGAGTATAATTGCTATAGTATGTTATGAAGTAAATAATAAAGTTAGAAATCTTTAGTGAAATTTGGACTGATTAGAATTAGAGGCTAATAAATGGTAATTTTGATATCTCAAAAAACTTTCTTGGCTTCTTTTTCCACTTCTATTTTGGAATCTTTATTCAACATGACTTTCAGTGGCTTGACAATCTCTAAAAATTCTAAAATAAATTTCCTCACAAAGTTTATCTTTCCAAAAAAGGACTTCAAATCCTTCTTTTTGTTAGGAGGTGTTAGCTTCGAACTAGCCTAGATTTGTTCTAGGTTAATATAAATCCAATATTGGCATGACCTAATAACTTTCCTTCAGTGAATCCAAAGATGTTTTTCTTTGGATTGAGTGAGACTCCATACTTCTACACATGTTGAACACTTTCTGTAGATGGTTTGCATGATCAAATCTATCCTTTGAAAACATTGTTACATAATCCATATAAATGATTATATACTTGACAAATAGCCCTTGGAAGGTGAAATCCATAACTCACTAAAAAATTACTCTTACATTAATTAGGATAAAAGGCATCCTCTTGTATGCAAAAGTTCCCCACTTATTTGTGAAGGTAGTTTTCATTCTAAATTTTGATTCTATGAGCACTTGATTATAACCTAAGAATACATCAAAGGACATCATCTCAGATCCACTAACCATTTGAATTACCTCATCTAGAGAGGGCAAAGGATAGTTATCCTTTTTTAATGATTAATTAAGATTTATAAATTTGACACATAGCCTAAATTTTGCATTCCTCTTCCTAATTGACACTAGGTTAGATACCCGAGTGGAATGTCTGATTGAGAAAAAAACCAAGAATCCAATGGTTTTTATACCTCTATTTGAATGAGATGTTATAGAATTGGGTTCACCAGCTTATATCACTACCTAAAAGTCTTATATTTTAGATTTAGTGGGATGGTATGTGTGATGAACTTAGGGTTGAAGACATTTAGATCTATATAGGTCCAAGCAACGAATATTTTTACTATGTTATCAGACCTTTAAGCTTTTATTTATCACTTTTATCACAACTCAAGCCAATGTTTACATGTTGGGTATGTTCATCAGTGCCCATATTATCTTTTATGAAATTGGATTTAATTGCTTTGAGTTGTTTATGATTATGAAATTATGGATCCACATTGAAAACTAACTCTAGTGAGACCATCCCCATAGGTATGCAATTCTCTTTTAGATGTAAGACACTATCTTATCCCAATTTTTCAATTTTCATGGGTTCAACATCCTTTTCATATACCATATAAGATTATAATGATACAAAAGCATTCATAAACTATATGATTTTTTAATCATCATCAAATCCATGGAAGTTCTCCACATTGTCTAGGAGTAAGGGGCTATGGCACATAAGTGAGTCCCACTTGGCGGTCAAGTGCATCCAACCCCAAAAAAAAAATTGAGGTTCGAATAAACCCCATTTGTTTGAAAGGGGGTTCATTGAAACCCCCTTCATTTGAACCCCCATGTGGCCTCAAATTCTCACCCTTTGAAGTGCAAAGCTATTATTGGCCTAAAATTACCACTTCGGATGCCATGTATTAGGATGAAAAAATAAAATAAAAATAGGTGGATCTACATATAAATAGGTCTTTTTATGAGATTTCTAATAATATTTTTTTTTAATTTCAATAATATTTAATATTTATTTTGATTTATTTAATAAAATATACTTATTTATAAAATTAAATACCATATGGTTGAGGCACTAGGAAAAATAGGAGACAATGGCCAATTTTTTTTGAAAAATATCAATACACTTGACTTTAGTTTCCTTGTTATAATGGTGAAAAAAGAGTCTATTTTGATATATATATATATATATATATATATATATATATATATATATATATATGTATGTATGTATGTATGTATATATATATATATATATCATGAGGAGAAGACAAAGCATTGATATTCCTTGCCTTGATCATTAAAAAATTAATAAAAAATTATTTTTTAATCAAAAAATTATAAAAAAAATTGACAAAATATTAAGTTTTGAGAAAATTATGAGGATAAATCAAGTACTCAATAAAACATTTTGTACACAAAACATACACACTTTGTATTTAGGTATTAAGTATCTATTTATTTTATTTTATTTTATTTTCAAAAAAATAATAAATGTAATATATACTTAAAATTAAACATTTCATTAGTTTACACCATTCATATTTTATACAGTCAAGTCACTATTTTCTATACAAATTGATAAATATTCACATTTTCATTTTTTGTTATCCCCTTTGTACCAAAAAGTGGGACACAATATTTTGCTTCAACCTTAAGGGATAAGGGACCAAATCAACATAAATTTTTTATATTTTAGATTCTTACAATGGTTTTAGATTGGCTACTAAATATTTTTTTTAGTATGTAGTGTGGTTTTCTTCCTTTAGGATCGATCTGATTTTGAATGCTTTAAAGGATTTGATTAGATCCCATGCTCTATGTTTGTACTTCCTTAAGTAAGTCAATATACATTGGTAATTCTTTCTAACCTAGTTGATGACCAGTTTTGAATCACCAAATACATTAAACAATTTGAAATTATGTTTTAGTGTGAATTATAAACCTAATATTAGATCTTCACACTCAACTTAGTTATTAGTGCAAGGAAATTACAACATCTAAATCGATTAAGGCTATGGCAATAACTGAACCCTAATTTAACCTAGTTTTTTCAAAGTGGAGAGTCTATAACTGGGAAGGACATTCAAATTATTATTCATTATGATCTTTATTGGTTATGAAAGTGTACACCCCTGCATGTGAGGCTACAAAGTCAAGCTTTTCATTTTTAGCATTGTACTCTATGATAAGGTACTTCATCTTTGGATCTCAGTCTACTTGAATCTAGTTAGCTAACCCTTTCCAAGGCAACCTCATGTGTGATAAGTCTATATACATGTATCAATTCATTGTCTTTGACTAATCCTAACTTAGTATCAATCCATAAGGTTATGGAATATTAACAACCAAAATATTTATGCACTATTGCATACATGGTTCAAATGTAAGTTTGATATGTACACTTGTCAAATCCTTGACACATGGGACATAAGACTTTTCAAGATGTATTTATTCTTTTTCTAAATTACGTGGGTCAAACCTAATTTCTTGCATAGAACTATAGGCATCACATTGGCTGAGGCACTGAAATCACACAAATACTTATGCACATTATTTTTTAACATTCTAATAGTTAACAAAAAAGGTGGTACTTTATGATTATCCTTATAAATGACCACATTCACATGTGTAACTTTTGACTTATCCATAGATGATCTCTTAGTCAAAGATTTGAGTAAAAAATCTATCTTTCTAGTGATATGGGCTGTCTTGTGAAGATTAATATTTGCCTTGATATTCTTCATATATTCAATAATATTGTACCCTCCTCTACTCTATGGATCTACCCTTTATAACTAGTTGTTCCATTTTGGAGGAGGTAGATCATTATTATCCTTAGGATATAGAGGAGTGGTAACACTATTATTATTGGGTGTGGAGGTATTAGCATGATTTTTTTTCCTTAAATTATAATTTTTCTTTTAGAACTGTTGAAAGGAATGAATTTCAACTATGTTATCCTTATGTTCATTTTCATCTTCCACTGGTAATGGGAAGTCATATGTCTCAAAGACCATTATCATGATAGGAGGGCCTAGAGTAATAAAAGATGATGTTTTTGGTCTACATTCAAAGCCTTCATATCTATCCATTTATTTCTAAAATATATCAAAGGTGATGCAGATTTTTATGCAGTCTATCTCACCATATTGTGTTGTATTATTAATTTGGCACTAGTTAGGAAGTGATGCTTCCATAATGTTTATCTCTAGCATTTTTTTAGGTAGATGCTACTATGTATTATTTCTAAGTCTATTAAAATTCCTATTGTTCCTCTTATATGAAAAATTAGGATTGGTATTTTTTCACATGGTGTTTCTTATCCATTTCAACATGTTCAAAAACCTATTGTTTAAATTTTATACCACTCACTGGATGATATCTAATTCTACATTTATAGAATCAACAATAATACACTATGTAGTGTCAATACCAACTAGTATAAAATATTAGTTTTTTTTAATTAGATGTAAATATAGTATTGTTTAGAAATCTAAGGTGTTTCTTAGGTGGAGCATGGGCTAGGGGCAATAGGGTGTACACCTAGTTCTTATTTTGAGCCATAACATTATGATTAGTGTTTGGAATAAGGTTGAGGGCTATAAAATTAGGACCAATATTAGTTGATGCTAGAGATTTTGATTGGGGATTCAATGGTCTATCAATTTTCATATCCTAAGTGTAAGCCAAAGGCAATGTGCCAACATTAGGCACTCTATGGAAAAAGATAACAATCATAGGGTCCAGGGCATTCTTGTACAATTCAATTAATAATGTCGTAATGGGTTTATAGGTAGCTTCAAGCCAACTATACATATTTTAATATCTTGCATTAGAGGATCAAATTGGTTCATTAGTTTATCTCTTCATACTCATAATATGTTAGTATACGACAATTGGGCTAGTGACTTATCCAAATTGTGCTACAAAAGTGTTTTGACATTGATTCTAAGATGTCAGTGAATCTGTTAGCATATTAAGGAACCAGCAATAAGTAACATCTTACAATGTGAAGGGAAATAGTTTATAAGTCACATCTTCATGGGTCACATTTATTATCCCTAAACTAATCGTGAAAGACATTATGCTTTATTCAACAGTCATACCTCTCGAGGGAGAGAAGGTAAAAAAATAGTTATTAGGGTTTTTAGGTAGATCATGCATGTCTCCAAAGATGACAATAGAATAATAAATTATCCATGCTTGGGCCATCAAGTGTAGAGGAATATAGAGTCATCTATTTGGGGAATGTGATTGGGCTTGGGGTCCTATTAAGACCCATTTATCCAACCTAACTATTCTATGGATTTCAAAAGGTGGGTATATACATTTCATATCTAAGGTGGACCTTGTTAATCTTCTAAGTATATTGAGTGTAACTTAAGTGATATTTTTTATAAAAATTGAGGTAGATGTTTATACCTTGTTTATAGTTCCAAATAAATTACTATTTATGGGGGTTTTATGCACACTATGGAACCTTACATGGTAGCCTCTAGTGTTATAGGATAAGTAAATAAAGACTCACTCCAAGGCATGATTTGGGGGGTATTGGGTTTTATAAACAACCTATTGGTGGAATAGCAATGAATGAAAAAATTATTTACCTTAGGTGATTTAGATATGACATGGATCGAGATCTACTTGATATCAGTGGATTGATGATGAATCTAACCTAAGGTGGGTAGGATCAAAATAAAATCCAAAAATAAAGAAAGGTAGGTTAGGAAAGGTCTATGAATCAAACAATATGAAACATTTCTAATCTAGATATTGAACAATGGGTTGGACAAACAATCAAGGACTAGTGGTTGTTACATGTCATTGTTATCACATAAACAATTAAATATAGTTAAGAATCCAAGGGAATAAGGATACATTGAACTTTAACATATATAATCAAAGGTTGTTGTATTTGTAATATTGCAATTTCACATCTACAAAGGAAGATTATGATTATTACACAAAAGCATTTAAATTATCTACTACATAATGTGAATAACTATATAAAAATAATATTCATGCATAACCAAAATACTAAGCTACTAGATTGATTGAACTTCTTTAAAAATCATAAATTTGGAGAACAATATTTTCACATCAAGACCAATTAGAAAACAATCCTCAAAATTTCCTATTAATCTTAATAGCCAAAATTCTCTTTCCTTTGGGATTGGGAGGATACACATATATAGGCTTGTGGAGGGGATTTCTCATCCTCTAATAAAATTCTAAATTTACATCTCCAATTATAGAACTATATGTCAAAACTAATTCATAACATGCATGTATGAAAGAGTGTACATAAATAATATTCCTCGACCAAAATATAATATATATGCCAATAAATTTGTAACTACTAGTTTTGAATCAATTTAGAACATGTAAATACATACATATACTCAAGGTGGTGATGATGTGGCACTGTTGGAAGAGGGAAATTTCTGCATGGCATATGGAGTATGCATTATTATGTATTCAAAACAAATTGGACCTTGTGACAATGTTGCAGTACTTGTAGTTAATAGTGTGCTTGGTACTAGCCCTAATGCTCCCTCTATGGATTTAAGTTTATTAAATAATGAATGTGTAGCTTCAAATTCTTAATTGATAATATCAAATTTGAGCATAGAAGGCTTAAATATTTTTATGGATTCAGTCATCAACCTTGTATGCTTTGATTCTAAGTTCTTAAATTTTGATCCAAGGGGTTCATCCTTAGTTACTCTATCTTTGGAAAAATTTATTAACTACATAAGCCTTTCATTAGTTTTATAAATAGTTCCTTCAATTTATTGCTTAAAATTATTTGTAGTGGCTTTAAAAAGTGTTTCGAAATTGGGCCTATTTACTAGTTTCTTAGTAGAGGTTATCATGTTTATGACCCTCATGTCCTTCATGATATCCAAGACCTCATTTTGATGGCTTACAAATTTTCCTATGAAAACTTTCATTTGTGTGTGCCAATTAAAGGCACCATCCCTCATTATATTTACATAACTTAAATCCCATGCAATATTTTGGGTAAAAATTAGGTTCAGATGATTGAATGCACTTTTTCTTACACATTGAACCAAGAATCTAAGCCTCTTTTAAAAATCTTTTAATTAGTGCTATATTTTCAACACCTTCACCCTCTTAGGCTGAGATTCTCACCTAGAAGCTTAAATAATATTTAAAAATTTATACAATGTTATGGCTATGCTATGGACATTATCCATGATCTACCAGGGCACATGAATAATTTATCTCTATAGTAGCCTTAGTTATGATTCATCTTGGATTTTGTACATCTCTTCCTTGGTTATGATTCATCTTGGATTTTGTACATCTCTTCCTTGGCCTCCCCAAATGAATCCATGAAAGAGAAAAAATCCTCTGTATATTTCATAGGTTCAATTGGATTCTTTTTAGGTTTTTTGTCCAAGGAAAATAGGTTATCCATTTGTTTCATCACTAACTCCTTTCTAGTGTTTGTGTTAAACCCTTTCCTCTTTTTCACCCTTTGAACTATGCCAATTTTTTATCAAAACAAGTAGAAACTATAGAGAGTTTTTTAAGGACCAAATTTTACCTATCGTCTCCCTAGTCTTATAGCTCTTTAACCCATTGAGGCATAATGAGCTCCCCTTGCTCTTTAGATTAGCTGGGGTCTTTAGAGGTAGGAGGTGGAGTAATTATTGGGGGTAGGGTTATTAATATAAATGGAATTGAATTAATTATTTGAATAAGAAATTGGAGGGGAGATTGAATAATCCTCTCCCAACTTGATATTTTCCTCTAAGGGGTGATCTTTTCCACATACCTTGTTAGGATTGGGGTTTTCAAAATTATCAATGTGTTTGATTGTATATTTTTATATTATGGCAATGGTAGTTCTAATTGAGATGAATATTTTGGAGGGATTGATGGTCTTATAGGATCAAAATTATAAGTTGAAACTAAATTTCTAAAATAGACTCTCTTCTTGGGAACCATTATTTGAGTTGATGTTAAAAGAATAAGAGAATCAATGGAATTGGGAATTTGTTGCTTGGGAATAGTAGGTTACATATTTTTAGCTTGAGTATCTACAAAAACAATGTAAAATACAAGAGAAGAAGTTACCTTATTAATTTTTGTCTTTCTTCTTCTATAAAGACATGCTGGTTTAATGCCCTAGATAGAATTTATTCTTCACTCAGGCTTCTTAGGCTTATTGATTTATCACTATGTAGCTCTACCTCTTCCTATATTTAATCTTGGAATCTATCTTTAATTAACTACCAATTTGGTCCCTTCATTATTTTTGCATTTTATTCTTCATCATCCATAGGGTAATCATCTTGTCATATTACATGTTCATGTTCATGATCTTCCTCTTCTACTTTCTCTTCAAGGATATCAATACCTAATGATGTCTTGTTGACCAATTTTTTCCCCTAGGATAAAAAAGGTCAACCCCTATAGTTTTAAACTTGATTTTTAATCTTGTTAATGAGTCTTAAGCCTTGTTTGAGGAAATTAAGGTAATTTAACATATATCAAGGTTTTCGACAACATTAAGGTTTTCATTATGGCCAATGTCAATCTTCTTAAATCTTCATTATTGTATAATTTATTAATATCAATGGTGAATATGTTATTTAAAGTCAAAGGTGGTCTTTAAAAACTCTATGTTCACTTCATGAGACCATCAAGCATGCATTAGTTTCTTTTGTATTTGTCAATGCACTCCAAATTCATTTAAGTCACTTTTTAGCCTAAATATGAGGTAATGTACGTAATTTTTTAAATTATAATAATTTTAATAGGATTTATAATGTGCATGTTGTCAATATAAAGTCAGATTAATAGTCTAATTATCAGAATAAGTCAGTTACTTTAGTTCTAACTCTAAAGAAGCTATTTAAGTCACTTGTATGGACACGAGAACTCACATTCAGGTGAAAATGGTTATAAGACTAATTTTAAAATTCCCATAGGTCAAATCCATATTTGGAGTGTAGTTACAAGTCTCAAAAATGTAAAAAAGTTTCTTTTCTACCATCATTCTCTTTGCAAGCTCACAAAGGCAAATTTCATGTGCATTATACAACCAGGAGAGAGAAAGTTGGAGGCTTAGATATTATAAAATGTAAGGGGTGATTATCACATTCATGATTTTATAATTGGTTTTCACCTCCATCTTCTCTCCTTTATGGACAATCATTAAGACTCTAAGGTGATAAAACTTCCTCTCAAACCATGATAAGGTTATTTTTGGGCCTCTCACGTGAATTTGTGAACTCCTTGATGTTGAAAAAAGTTGTTTTAGGTTCCCACATGGTCTTATCAATCTTATAATATCATTTAAAAACATTTTCATGTTGTGCAAGTCATCCAAGAAAGTGAAGTTATATGGTTTACACTTCAAAGTTTGAATGTTTTGGAGGAGTTAATACAGTTCAATGCATATAGGTGATGGTTGAATGTAATACACATATTCACATCTCATATAAATATATTAAAAATGACTTTAGACTTTGTACACAAATCTCCAAATATCATTCATATCATCAGTCAATTGGAATATGTATAGGTTATTTACATTAAAAAGATTGTGAAGGTCTTGTCTTGCATTGTCAGTGGAAAGTTAGAGTCTTGACATCATGAGAGAGGTGAGAAGGTAATAGATAAAAATTATTAAGGATTAAAAGATTAATTTTTTATTATTTTTAATCTTAAAACATGAAAAATGCAAACATACAATTCTACAGACCTATAGGCCTATATTTTATGAGGATTTGTGTTTTGAAAAGTGTATCAAAGTGGTTTTGAAGGCCTAAATAATAAGTAAATTTTAGTGTGTCAAAATTTTAAAGAGTAAAAACCCATGGATATGTGTATTTCAAAGCTTAACACTCAAAATACCCTCAATCACCACCTGCAACCATGTCTTAAGCAGACATGAGAGAAGAAGGGTATGTTTATGAGGATGTGAGGTTTTAAAAAATGTTGCAGAGGTTCAGAAGAAGATAAATGAGTTTTAAAAATCCTTAGTGATTTTTATGAAATTTCATAAATTCCAAAATGTAGTCAAGACTCCAATGACTACCTATAGGTCTTCTTAAGTAATTCAAGACTAGTTTCCAAACTTGAAGAAGGCTACAAATGAATAAAGGTGGAGTTTGAGTTAGGTGGAATAAATTGGAACCTAATAAGGTTTTTAATAACATAATAATTATTATATAAACAAAATCTATCTTCAAATTTCAGTCAAAACATAATCCACTATCACCTACAAGCAGAATGGCCAAATCCAAGCAACTTTGGGACTATCTAAGCTTGATAAGAAAAGGCTCTATTTGGTTTGAAGATAAAGTGGTATTAGGTATAAAAATCACATGATAATGATACTATTATGACATCATAACATTCATACAATCCTCATAGTTAATAAAATAATTACAAGGGTTGAGGAATCTATCTAGGCTTGGTAGGCTGAATATGTACACATAGACCTATGTGTAAGGTTACAATGAAAGTGTGTTTGATGGAAGGTGATATGATAAAATTAAGACTCTAATAATGTGATACAAAATTCAAAAAATAATTTCACGAGTGTTTTAACTCCTAAAATAGACAATAAATGGGGCAGATAAAGTAGCTAGGGTCGCTTTGACATGTTTGGCTACAAACCCTTAACACATGAAGTATGAAATTATAGAGTTTATAGAGGGATAATAACCACTAGGATGATTTCAAAACATTTCATAGAGGTTATATATACCTAAATATGTCATTTTAATATTTTATCAAACTTGAAGACACCACCTTCAAGTCTAAAACTCTTCTAGACCTCATAAAATGTAATCTTTCCACCTAAGAGGCTACCTTTTCTTGCTCAGTATAGTAAAAAATTATTAAATGAGATATTGATACCATATGGATATTTGGGTACCCTAATTTACTTGATACTTGTGGTATTAAGATTTAAATTAAAGCATTGATCTCTATAAATAATCCTTAAGTATTAAAATAGGTTTTGACTTGCCTAAAAGGCGAGAAGTGAACTGATGGAAGAGATTTCTTGTCTAAGTGCTTGAGATATATTGGATGAGAATATATATGACATGTATGATATTAAAAAATCCATTTAACACCATTTAAATACCTTGGTTAGCACATGCAGGCTACATATATATGGAAACAAGCTAGAAAGGACTATCATAAGCTTGCTTGTGAGATCCATACAAGGTGTCATACCCTAAAATATGGCTTGGAGTATGATTAGGAGGTACATGAAATAAATAAAATAATTCCTATAGGTTTCACCTATGTTTGAGGTATATGGAGAAAAAAAATAGTTTCTAAGCATGGAGGACTAATTGAGGCCTAATTAGGGAGAAAGATCAGGTGAAAAAGGACACTTCCACTCTCTTTTAGGTCATGGAATTTTTCATGGTATTGTAAGGGGATACTAGGTACTTAAAACTATATTTTCCTTTTCTATCATTCATATTTAATTTTAAATCTTCTTTGTAGGTCTTGTGAAGTGTCTCAGTGATATGTGATGGTTGAGTGATTTGTCTATTCACTAGTGCCATTATATGACCTCTTGATTATTTCTCCTAGCGAGAGAATCTCTCACTAATTCCACAATGAAGTGTTGATGTAGAGAGGAGAATTAGATTAGGATAAATGTTTTTTCACTTTAATCTCATGGTTGATGATTGCATGTAATTGGTTGGTAGTGGTCAACTATTTTGGTGCATCACCTCCATTAGAGTAGGTTTCTCTCTCTTTTCCTAGCAAGTTGGTATATTAGTGAATGATCCTAAGTGATACATCAAGGGGATATATCCCCATAACCTAGAGACTTGATCCATCTAAAGGTCACCCACAACTTTGGATTGTCTCCATGTTATGCCAAATTTATAAGGCTTGAATTACCTTCCAAGGACGTAAATTTGGGCTATAACAACATTGACATGCTCATTGGGACAAAGGTCCAAAGTGGTTTAAGAATTAATAATATTTTCCTTATAAATATAAACCTTTGGAGGGATTCATAAACATTAATGCCAACTCCAAGCTCAATCAGCTAGTTCTAGTATCCCATATACTTATTTCAAGGAATTGTTGATGATTTTTCTTACTCTCATCTACTTCATAAAGTTTGATGGCTGGGTATGAATAAAATTTATGTGTTATACCTCCTTATAAGTCATATAAAGATCCATACTAATATTTTCATGATCCTTATCAGTCATATAATGAGCCATACCAACCTTGTCATGATATTTATCAACCTGATCATGAACCATATTAGTCCTATGATTGTCTTACTTTTATAGCATTTGATTCTAATTATATACCTTAGTAGCCTTACCAAGAATTGCAACAATCATACTCAACACCTATTACTCCAAATCCAACTCAAAATTATGTTTCCCCTACCACATCCTTGTTGTCATTCAATCCAAATATGCTAAAGTCTAAATGGGTAATGAGAAAGTGGGATAGAGGAGTAGATCTTGGAGATGTTATCCTTTTTCACCTCATACAGAAGATGAGGAAGGCATTTCAGATATTGATGGATAAGTGAGAAATGATTAGAGAGGAAAATCAATATGATATGAATGATGAGTTTTATGAAATTAGAAGCTATAAATTATTGAGGTGGGGGAATCAATAGATCTAACCTAAGCAACCTCAACCATCATATTATACCCATAGTAAACCTCTTTGTGTTATAAGTCTCCTAAAATCTACACCTACTTTTCTAAAAAAATAGGATCACTTCATCTTAGAGGCCTTCTTGGACTATTATTCCCAATTACACAATGCCAAACCTTATGGATGAATTTTCCCATAAACCCACCCAAGACTAAGAAAGAGAAGATGTCTTAGAAGTCACACCAAGTAATTTTCCTAGTTGGAGAGAGACTCTTCAATTATAGGAGAGGGGTAATCTTTTCATGTTAGAAGGTTTCACAGGATCCTGAAGCTATTTGTCTACTCCTCAAGTTTTAATTGTCCAAGAAAACCAAGGTATATCATACCTAGATAATATAATTCAATAATAGATAAGGGAAAATGAGAGAGTCTTAGCACAAGGGTTTCCTCCCCTCCCTCAAGAGCATCCAAAGAAGTCTTTCAAGGTCCCTAGTTTCAAAGACACACTTGTAAGTATCAAAAGCCTAGTGAAATCCCTTGCCCTTTCGCCATTTCCCCTTTGAAAGAAGACCCTGTGGTGTGGAAGATTGAAGAAGAGTATCCAACTGCAAATGAATCGATGGATAGTCATGATGAAGACATCTCAAGTGTGTGTGAAGAGGATATTTGTATTGGTATTCCCCTTGGTGAGAACAAATGAAATTTAACTTTTAAACATGATGAGGAAGTAGTGAATTAGGACTATGATCAGTTGGTTATAATATCTTATCAAGATGACCATGAAAATACCCTCAAGAATAAGAAAGACATCATTGAATAAGTTGCAGTAGAAGATAAAGGAGTTGTTGGCTCGTTTCAATAGCTTCCACTTGGTGTGATTAAACATGAAAATTAGAAAGGTAAAGTAACTAAAGTGGTTATAAGAGTTAGTCAATCATTTGACCATGATAAGGAAGTTATAAATGATCAAGAGGATTTATTATTATAACCTCTTTACTATTTTGAGGAGATTTCTATGGTGAAAATTTAATTAGATTCCCCTCATGGTACTTCAAATGTGCAAGAGAAAGGTGATCTTGATGAAGAAGTACTGCTTATCTAGTGGTAGTTCTAATAGAGGTTATTGATCTAGTCATAGTTGTTTCTCAAGATTATACTCTTCAGGAGGAGTCAATTGAATAATTTGTATTTATTAACGAGTTTGATGAGGCAAAGTTGTAGTTGAATCATGATCCTATAGAACACCTTACAATTTTTGATAATATTTTGTCTCCTAAAGAGGAAGGTAAGGAAGTGATTCATGTTGTTTATTATCAACATGGTAATCAGGAAGATGGTGAAGACATGTGGTAGAAATATTCCAACATTTAAATGAGTTTTAAGTTATTAATGGGCCCACATATCATATAGAGTAGGTTGATGACTTTGAATAAGTGGTTCTCTCTCCAAGACATCAAGAAGATAGCCTCAACAAAATTTCAGCTCCTAAAGAATTAATTAAAGAATGGCATCACTATTTTGAGCTCCCTCAAGACATTGAATGTATAAACATGATTAATGATAACTATGATGAATATAAAGGCAAGTTGGTAGAGCTTATTAAAATATTAGAGCATATTTCAAGTGATGATAAGCTGCATGAGGTAAGTGTTGAAGTGCAAGGTGAATATGTGGTCATAGGAGATTGGTTTATTGTTGTTACTTTACTTGAAAGCATGTCAAGTGGATTGAAAATAAAGAAGAAGATGAAGACACCAAGATCAAGATCCATAGGTAGCTTGACTCATGTCATTTTCCACTTCATGATATAAATGATCTTAGAAAATTCCCATTTGATCCAAAGGAAGATGTGTTTGGGTTAGTTGTACATGGTAGGTTTCCTTATGTTTATTGTGTCTTATTTTACATAATTTCTTGGATAACACATGTGTCTCTTGTGTGTGTTTCATTTAATTTGCATTTTTATCCTTGTGTTGTGTGTCTTAGAGGTAATTAGTTGTCTTGTATGGTCTCAAGGCATTTTTAGTCAAGTGTCAAAGTCTCATTAGGTATGTATTTGAGTGCAAGTGACTCCATCACCCAATAGATGGACTACATAAATAGTTGAGTAAGCATAATAAGCATGCAACCCCTATGAATCACCAAATTATTGACCAATTTTTGACCTTCGGCCAAAAAGGGTCAACCCCTATAGTTTGAAACATGCTTGTTAATCTTGTTAATGAGTCTTAAGCCTTATTTAAGGAAATTAAGGTAATTTAGCATATTTTAAGGTTTTTGACAACATTAAGGTATTAATTTTGGCCAATGTGAATCTTCCTAAACTTTCATTATTGTATGATTTATTAATATAAATGGTGAATAGGTTATTTGAAGTCAAAGGTGCTCTTACAAAACTCTATGTTCACTTCATCAGACCATCAAACATGCACTTATTTATTTTGTATTTATTAATGCACTCTAAAATAATTTAAGTCACTTTATAGGACAAATATGAGATAATGTATGTAATTTTTCAAGTTAAAATAATTTAAATAAGATTTATAATGTTCAATTTGTGAATATAAAGTCAGATTAACAATCTACATGTCATAATAGGTCAGTTACTTTGGTACTAACTCAAAAGAGGTAGTTTTAAGTCACTTGTACAAGCATGAGAGATCATATTCAGGTGAAAATAGTTCCAAGAGTGACTTTCCAACTCCAAAAGGTCAAATCCATGTTTGGATTGTAAGTACAAGTCTCGGGAATGTAAAAAATCTTCCTTTCCTCCATCATTCTCTTGGTAAGCTCACAAAGGCAAATTTCATGTGCATGGTATAGCTATGAGAGAGAAATTTGAATGCTAAGATATTGGTAGATGTTAGTGGTCCTAAGAAACTTCAATTTTATGTCATTTTTTTAACATCCATCCCCTTTCCTTTATGAACAATTGGTAAGAATCCAAGGTGATAAAATAGCCTCTCAAACCATGTGAGGGTCAATTTTGGGCCTTTAAGTTCAATTTTTGAACTGGTTACTATTTTAGGAAGTTGTTTCAGGTTCCCACATGGTCTTATTAGTATTATAAGTTAATTTCCAAGCATTTTCATGTTGTGCAAGTCATCCATGAGTGGTATTTTTCATGAAAAATGAGGTTGTAGGGTTTGTACTTCAAAGTTTGAGAGTTTTTGAGGAGTTGACATAGTTAAATACATATAGGTGATGGTTGAATGTTTTAAACATATTCTCATAACATCAAAATCTATTCAAAATTACTATAAACTCCATATACAACTCTCTAAATGATGTTTATATCATTAGTCAATTGGACTATGTATAGGATATTTACATTAAATGGTTTACTAAGGTCTTGTCTTGTATTGTTAGGGGAGAATGAGAGTATCAACCTCATAAGAGAGGTGATAAGGTAATATATAAACATTATCAGGGATCAAAACAATAAGTTTACATTATGTGGAAACCAAAAACATGAAATATGTAGACCTACATGTTTGCAAACCTGTAGGTCTATAATATATGAGAAATTATGTTTTAAAAAGTGTACCAAAGTGGTTTTGAATGACAAAATGATAATTAAATTGAAATGTATAAAAAAATTTAACACTTAAATACCATGGAGAGGTGTATCTAAAAGCCTAACACTCAAAATATTCTCAATCACCACTTACAACCATGACTTGAGAAGACATGAGAGAGGATGGGTATGTTTGTGAGGATGTGAGGTTTTTTAAAAAAACTTTAGAGGTTAAAAATAAGATAAATGATTTTTAAACATTGTGAAAAATGTCATTAAAATCCTCAATGAGTTTTATAAAAGTTTCTAAATCCTAAAATGTAGTTAAGACTCCAATCGCTACCTACAAATCTCCTTAAGTATTTCAGGACTAGTTTCAAACTTAAGGAAGGATATAAATGCTTAAAAGTGGAGTTGGAGTTAGGTGGAATAACTTATAACCTAATAAGGATTTCAATATAATAATAATGATTTTACAAATTCAATATATATTTAAATTTTAGTCAAAACATAGTCCACTATCACTTACAGGTAGAATGGCCAAATCCAAACAACTTGAGGACTATGCAGTCTCAATAAGAAAATGACCTATTTGGTTTGAAGATAAATAGGTATGGGGAGAAAAATCACATGAAAATGATCATATTATGACATCATAACATTCATATGATCCTCACAGTCAATAAATAATAACAAGGATTGAGGAATCCATCTAGGCCTAATAGGGTGAATATGCACACACAAACATGTGTGTAAGGTTTTGATGAAAGTGTGTTTGATGGAAGGTGATATGAGAAAATTAATAATATGATAAGGTGATATTTAATTAAAAAAATCATTCCATTAGGGTTTCAAATCTTATAATAACTAAGAAAGGTGGTAGGTTGAGTAGCTAGGGTCACTTTGACATGTTTGGCTACAAACCCTCAAGACATGAAGTAGGAAATTGTAGAGTTTATAGACAAAGGATAACCATTGAGATGATTTAAAAACATGTCATATACGTGATAAAGACCTAAATATGTCATTTTCATATTGTACCAAACTTCAAGACACCACCTTCAAGCCTAAAACTCTTCTCAACCTCATAATATGCAATCTTTCCACCCGAGAGGCTACCTTTTCTTGATTATTACAATATAAAGATATTGCATGGGACATTGGGATAATATGTATAGTTATGTACCTTATTTTAATTTAAAATTTTGTCATTAAGAGGATAATCATAGCCCTAAGATCTATGAACAATCCTCACAGATTGCAATAGGTTTTGAGTTGCCTAGAAGGCAAGAAGTGACATGATAGTTTAGATTTCATATCTAAGTGATGAAAATGGATTATATGAGCATATAAATGACATTTATTATCTAATAATTTCCCTTGATCACCATTTCAATCCCTTGGGTGTCATGTGAAGGGTACAGATCTATAAAAAAGGCTTAAAAGGATTGTTATAAGCTTGCTTATGAGATCTACATATGGTGTCAGACCCTCAAATTTGGAATGGATTATTATTAGTAGGTAATTAAATAAATCAAATAATTCCTATATATTTCACATGTGTGGGAGGTTTGTGGAGCAAAAACTCAGTTTCTAGGCATGGAGGCCTAATTGAGGCCTAACTAGCGAGAGAGATCAGGTGAAAAAGGATAGTTCCACTCACTTTTAGGTCATTAAATTTGGAATTAAAATATAATGTGATATTGGGTACCTAAAAGTATATTTATTTACTAAGGATAATCTATAAATTATTTTACATAAGGAGGTTTGCATGTTTTTAGGACTACAAAGAATTAAGTACAAATGAGAGCTTAAGGTGAAAATAAGGTCTTGGTGAGTGTTTAATGAATTAAAATGGATTTATTTAATTCTAATATGATATATACATGCCATACATTAATATAAGTCACACTCATAAAGATGAAATCAATTTCTGAGCTATTTTGGCAAAGATTGACATAGTAGGACAAATTGGGCTTCAAAACACCTAAGAAGTGTAATCATCATTGAGATGTTAGTTTGGAGATATTATAAACTAATTTAAATTTTCAAATATAATATCAAGATACATTTCAAGATAATTTGAAGATCAATTGTGCCATTTGTCCATGTCTAAGCCAAAACAAGGGGCAGTTTTGAAAATGAAAACAAAGATGTCAAGTAAGAAGGAAACTCCCACACCACTTGGAAGAGTGAAAAATATTAAAAATAGAAACACATGTCTTGGAAACCTGATGTGACTATTTCACAACCCATTATTATTTTTAAATCTCTTGCTAGACACTTGTCACCTCTCTCTCTCATAAGCCCTTCTCTCTTCTTCTCTCTCATTTCTCTATAAATTCAGCCTTAATAGGATATGTATGTATCCTCCACATGGGTATGTTAAATCCCTACCCATTTTCAAGCCTTTGATCAAAAATAAAATTATTGTCTTACCTCCTATTTTGTTTGGTTTCAATGTGTGTGCATGACTATTTGATCTTGTCAAGTGATTAGCTTAGTTTCATTGGCATGTTGTCCTTTTCTAGCATTCATATTCAGTTTGAAAGATTTTTTTGTAGGTCTTGTGAAGTGTCTAAGTATTATGTGAAGGTTTAGTGATTTGTCTATTCACTAGTGTCATTCTATGACCTATTGATTAGTCCTCCTATCTAAAGCATCTTTCACTACCTCCATAATAAAGTGTTGATGTAGATAGATAGACTAGGAGTAGTTTTTATTCAGGTTAGTCTCATGGTTGATGTTTACATGTAGTTGTTTGGTGGTGGTCAAACTATTTTGGTGCATAACCTCCATTAGAGTAGGTTTTTATCTCTTTTCCTAGCAAGTTGGTAGATTAGTGAATGAGCCTAAGTGATAAATCAAGGTGAGCTAGCCCCATAACCTATAGATTTGATCCATCAAAAGGTTACCCACAACCTTAGATTTTCTCCATGTTCTCCCAAATTTGGAAGGCTTGAACTAAATTCCAAGGATGCAAATTTTGGCTATAATAGGTCTTTCTTTTGCTTATTGTATTTATAAGGAAGCTAGGAAGATTCTATATTTTCTTTGGTAAGTGACTATGGGGGAAAGAGAAGGTGAGGGGGAAGATAAAAACAATGAAGGAGCCACAATATTAAGAACTGATATTGAAGGTGCTGGTGAAGGCATGAAAATTCGAACAACAATGGTGGAGATAAGAGAAAATAGGGAGGAAACCAACATAACAAGGAATGATTAAGGGGATATTCACTCACCTATTTTGATGGATGAGGATAAACTTACTCGAGATGCTTGAGGATAAGGAAGAGTAGAAGGAAGAGATGAAAAATGCCCTTGTATAAACTCCAATAGACTTAATTTCTTTATCAAAGTGAGTCGATCCAAACGTGCATAAGAGAATGTACTTGTTTATCTATCTAGATGAGGTGCAGTCATTATAACTATAGTGGATGTGCCTAGAGTTATGGAAATTATATAGGTGGAGGATTGATGAGGACCAAGGAGACCTCTGAGAATCTCATTCCTAATATAAGCATCCTTTTCCTTTCTATTGATAGGATCTCCCTCTGATAGATTGGTCACTTTTTTTTATTGAGAAGGAGGATAGTATTGTTTTGATGGGTCTTGAGACTATGGTTGAGGCCATTGGTGAATCCATGCATTCTCTATTTATTTCACCATTTCTTGTGCCCACTCCTTGGTTATGTCCATGTCACATTTGATGTCTTAGGAAATGATCATTCACATCTGACTATCTCCCATGCAAATCTAAATTTCAAAATCATATGAAGCATTCACAAATATAACATCATGTTCCTATCATTGGTTAGCATATCTAATGGTCACCACTTTTCTCTCCATAAAGAGTTAAATTTAGTTCTTGGCCTTTCCTTTGGGGTCCCATTTTATTAATTGGGCCACCTTCAAATTTTAATTGGTCTTGACCTTCCCCACTTAGTTGAGGTGTGACCTCACTGAAAACTAAAGCTGCCTAATGCTTAATGGGGTCTTGTGGTAATAATAATAGTGTTTGAGGCTAAGTTATTCATCTATACTATTATATAATTGGTGGATAATGTATTATTATACTACCTTATTAAGGATGTGGTGCAGTTAAAATAAATGGGGTGATCTTATTCCCTCAATTTTGGTTATGGTACAATTTGTGTAGTACCAGTAATCTCCCATTTTGGAAAAGTTCTTCCTAAAATTCTCACATTTCATAGGCATATGAGTTCTATAAATAACTTACTATAATTGAGGATAAACCTACTCATAAATTTTAGCAATTTAATTTATAAATCTATAAAAAAACAAGAAATAATAGACTTCACATATTCTATTAACTAAGTATTTTGCATGCAACTCCCATAGTTCCCCATGACTTCTATGGAATGTCCAAATGACCGCATCTAATAGGTAGGACATCATGTAAAAATTATTATCTATAAGACTTTGTTCATGTCTAAACATTTGTGCCTTCAATCTAACAACAATAATCTCCCCTAGGGCCAACCTCTTTCCCCATACACCATCATAGGTAGGCCTAAATATCTGGACACAATATTTGACAAGGGAGCACTTGAATTTTATTCTCTCATTACTCAATAATTTGGGATAAGGTTCACTATTTAGATTCACATTCATCATAATATCAACTATCTAAATATGATTGAATTTATATTGATGATTTGTTACCAATCAAGACCATGGGATTACACAATGCAACAACAAAATATAAGTTAATGCCTTGCATCAATTTACTTCATTATTTATTAATTAATCATGTTATTACTTGATATTGCTTACACTTTAGAATTCATATAAGTGTAGTAGTATATATTTTTTTGGAAACATTCAATAATTATTTACAAATTTCAATGCCTAAGGTGACATACGAACAAGTTTTAACAAATACACAATTTTATCACAAGTTAGGAGAATCTCCAAAAATGGGACCCATTCCACCTACACATAAGTGATGATAAAAAGGCTATAAAATTGATTCATAATGTCCATATCTAACCTAATACTTAGCTTATATGTGGTTATGTTTTTAAAGGAAATAACTCCCTTTGAGTTCAACCTCTCTCCTTTCAACAACCATTATTTCAATTTCCCCTCCATAGTGTTGTGCTCCAATCAAACATTGGTTGAGACCTGATTATAGGTAACCTTGGGCCATAGAAGCATAAAGTACCTCTAAAATTTCCATACTAAAACATATATGAGTACATTAATCCCTTCCCTAAGATAGAAGGAATCCCTAAAGAATGTGCCATTACAAAACAAATCATGAATTAAATCGATGTAGGGCATTACTTCTAGTTTTACAAATAAATTATGAATTCCCATGGTCTTAATCGATCACAAGTCATCAATTTATTTCTTATCCTCCTAGGACAGATGATCCTATGATGATTATGGTGTGATAGACTCCACTACATTCTAGATGGCTAAATAATAGGTAAAATTAAACTTGAGGGCATTTTTATCGAATGTAGTGTCTATGTATTTGATGTTATTAGAAATAGAGTATGAAAAAGGGGTTTGGCAATGAGATGGTCTTAGAGAAGACATTTTATCAATATAGTACTATGTATTTCCTTTCTAAACTAACTAAAATATCTTATGGATTCATTGAAAAACTAGGGGTTTTGGTCGCTTGAGGGCTCAAAATTGCAATGTTCAATTTGTAGATTATTAGTGAAGTGACATGTCTTTTCTAAGATATTGCATATATTTCCCAAAACTAAGTCTATAATTCATAGTTCATGTGAAATAAATGTGATTAATATCTTTTTATTTTGTTTTTTTTTAGTTTTAAATTTGCCAGTTAGCTTTGGCAGGTTATTCATTACCATATGTTAACTTTAAATCAAGTTTATGTGCTCAATCATCTCTTTAAGATAATTATCTATCTCTTGCTTAATATACATTCCCTAGATATCAAATTCATTCATTTTTACTTTGGACATGCCTATCCTTGATTGTGACACTTATATTTATTTCATTTATTCAGGGTTTTTAGACTTGTGATATGGATTTACTTGCTCTATGGACTATGAGTTAATGGGATTGAGACACATATCTCAATCTCAAAGTTCATAAGTCTTTGTCTATGATTTAATCTATGTTTTTTCTCTTTGGGTTCCTAGATCACAAAATTACACCACATGGCATGATATCAGAGCTTGGGGAACTTATAAACTCAGGTTGTGGGACCATCAACTTTCCTTTTGCCCTTCTAGTTATAGGATGATGAAATTGTTCCAACTATCTTATTCTTGGATCTCTTTAAGGACTCATGTTTTTAGAACCATTTACTTTAATTTGGCCCTCTATATTTTGGGATCCTAAAATTATGTCAACTATCTTATTCTTAGAGCTTAGATATGTTTGAGGACTCGGGGCCACATCACCATTAACTTTACTTTGGATTTCTAGGTTTTGGGCTCACAAAATTATGCCAACTATCTTATTCTTAGAGGTTTATTCTCTTCAAGGTACTTATAATTATTTGTGAATCCATATTTATCATGGTAAAACATGGTATTGTCACATGGATGGCCTATAATGACCAAACTACCGATAAGGTACATAAATTTTGTTAAAATATGGTGAACATTGATTAATGTGATAGTTCCATCTATCCTAATCTTAGATCTCAAAAATTTAGAAATAATTAAGCTTTAGGGGGTTTGAGAACTCAAATAATTTTCAAGTATTTGGACTAGTTTTGTTTACACATAAAAATCATTGAAACACTAGGACATAATGTATTATATCCGTTCATTGATAAAATCTTAAAGTTGATATCCAAAGAAAAAATATGAAAATCCAAGGCTTAAAGTAAATCCCAATGAATGATTAACTTTGATATTCATAATTTTAAAATTATCCAACTTTATAATTTAAGGGAAATGTTAGATTCATGTCTATAAAAGTTGATGTCATGGATTTCAAATGTTTATAGGACATTAAAACTATAGTGGGTCCCTATTTGAATTCAAAAAATGGGGTGTGTGTTAGGGAACAACAAAAAGGATACTTTCCCACATGGTTTTATTATTTCAATAGTCAACTTTGATGATAATTATATATTCAAAACACAAATATAATTTCAATCATAATATTAAAAATCAATACATGTTGTCATATTCGTCCATCACTTGATAGTATAGATAAAGATTAGAAAATATTAAAGGAGTGTCATTTCTATGTCAGTGATGATCAATCACATTGTATAGTGAACGTGCAAGGTTGTTTTTAGATGTTTTATGGAATTTTTACTAGAGTAACATTAATTTTAATCAAAATTATATTTGGTAATATAATTACAAATTGCATTTAAGAATGCATAGATATTTTAATGGTTGAGCAGGATGCATGCTATAACTGGGATAGAATATAATTGGATTTTCACTGAGACTATCCATGGAAAAGGGAAGCATGATGGTGCTAAAGCATGTGTGAGAAGAACCATTTCAATAGAAGATTTTAATTTTGAAGCCAATGTTGTTTTAATTAATCTAAAAACCATTGTTGAATAGTGTAATCAGAAAATGAGCCATCGTGCTCAAAAAATATGTATTGTTTATAGATATTTATGGTTGATGGAGGAAGAAAAATTCTCAAAGTATGAGGATTGTATAAATGTAATGGGATCAAGTGAGATCCACTCATTTCATAGCTCAAATGTAGGTTTCTAGACTATTCATACAAGACACTTGGAATATTTTTATTATGCATGCATGGACTTTATTTCGGATGAGTGTAAGTCATAAGAGTGGGTGGTGAATGGATTTGTAAACATCTAATTCTAATCAACATTTATCTAGTTACAATAGAATTACAACCCATAGATATGACATCGTCTCATAAAGTTAACCATGCATCTAATCTAGTATAACCAAGTAGAAGATTAATCATTATGTAATATTTATTCTAATTATCCATCTTGATAACATCATTAAAAATTGGTTTTATGATACAGGGCATATTTTTGAAATTATTGATGATGAGATTAATGAAAAGGGAAAAAATTACTAATTATGTTGGTGTGTAAAGGAAAAAAATAAATTGCCTTACCTTGTGATAGATGGGGAAAACATTAACTATCCCACTATGTATGTGGTAGTCACTCAAATTTGGCTTTGATGATATCTTATAAAACATTTAGATGTATGGTTGTTTAAAGACTTTGAAACACATAGGAAGATGTTTCACTAATCATGTTTGGTTCTTGTAAAAAATATTCAGTTAGTCAAATATCATGAGAGCCATTAAACAAGAATCTATGGAAAGTTTGTGAGTTAGACCGTGAAGCTATTTTTGCTATTATTAAGATTAGATCAGATCCTAGTGGTTCATTGGATTGAAATTCTAAGTTATGTTGAGTTCTCAAATGTAGATGTATTTAATTTTACAAAATTTTATTTATTTTTTAGGTAGTAATTATAAATTAAAAATTTAATTACTTACTAACAATTTTTTTTTTCAATTAGTGGTGCTAAATAAACTTTGAACTTCATGTGATTGCCATTGTTTGTAAAATAATTCATATTCTTGAAGCTAAGAGAAGCTTAATAAAAATAATATGTTATGATAAAAAAAGGTTGTCTTGAGGCCATAATGAGTAGTGGGTCACTCTATCACACATGATCAGAGACCAAAAATCTTGTCCTATACATTATCCACCACTCTTAATGTGTTGGCAGTGACAATTTCCTTCCACAAATCATTGAAGGTGGATATCTCCAACCATCACTTAAACATTGACAACATTTTTAAATAGTGTTTTCAAGCTCCTAAACAATTGCAAAAACATGCATCTAGATTATTTTTGGGTTTTTTGGTCATGTTACCATGTGTAATTTTCCTATAAAGACATATTGAAAGTGATGGATTTTCATGTAGAGGTCTTGGAGGTGGAAGTATCAATTTGAGTATAAGAACTTGTCTCTTCATTATAAAACAAATGTATTTTAGGAATAATTACTATAATTTTCACCACGGATTCATATACAAGGTTACATTGATATTATTTAGGGTGAAATTATAGAGATTAGACATAAGTGTGAAGGTTATTCTGGTTTGTGTAAATGATTTAAGAATTCCATTTTATGTGCATCTAAAGTTACCCTTAAAAACTATAATTTTCTCTCATTGGGAAGGGTGTTCTTGAAGACATAATGGGTACTATGTCTCTCAAATGGGTACTATCTAAGGACAAGAAGTTGGTCTTAGATTTTATCTACCACCTTAGACATGCTGTAAATGCCATCATCTATCCATAAATCACTAAAGGTGGAGATCTTGAACTATTAATTAAACCTTGATAATATTCAATGTTAGTGTTTCCAAGCTCTTGAACAATTGTGAAAAATGCATCCAGGGGGATTTTGAGGTTTTTGTATGTAGATAACTTGTATTTTGTCTATATAAACATGTTCAAAGTGATGGATTTACATGTGGAGGTATTAGATGTAGAAATGTCAATAAGAGGATAAGAACACATCTCTTCACTACAAAAAAAGTTCATTTCAAGATTGATTATTGTAGTGTGTGTCACAGATTCATATCCAAGTTTACATAGATGTGATCTAGGGTTAAATTATATGGATTCAACATGCATATGAATATTTTTTTGTTTGTGCAAATGAATTACAATTTTTATTTCGTGTACGTCTGAAGTTACCCAAAAAATTATAATTTTCTCTTATTGGGAAAGGTGTTCTTAAGGTCTAAATGAATAGTGGGTCACTCAACCAAGAAATATCATAGGCCAAAAATGTTGTGATATATGTTATAAACCACATTTAATGTGTTGAAAGTACCAATTTCCTTCCACAAAGCACCAAAGGTGGAGATCTCCAACTACTACTTGAACTTTAACAACATTTATATTTAGTATTTCTAAGTTCCTGAATAGTTATGAAAATATACATCCAAGTGGATTTGGAGGTCATATTATTTTGAAAAAATGTAATTTTCCTATCTTGACCTATTAAAAGTGATGTATTTTCATGTGGATCTCGTGGAGGTCAAATGTCAATTGGAGGATAAAAACTTGTCTCCTCAATATAAAAAAGTTACATTTTAAGATTGATTACTATAGCATGTGCCATAGATTCATCTCCAATTTTCCATCAACATGATTTTGGGTGAAATTATAAGTATTTGGCATGAAAGTGAGGGTTCTTTCTAATCATACAAATGAATTACATTTTTATACACTTCTAAAGTTATCCTAAAAATTACAAGTTTATCTTATTGGGAAGGGCATTCTTGAGGACAAAATGGGTAGTGGGTCACTTGATATAATGTGGTAAAAGGCCAATAAATTGGTCCTAAAAATTATCCACCACCCTAGATGTGTTGGCAACACTGATTTCCTTGCATGAATCATTAGAGGTGGAGATCTCCAACTACCACTTTAACTTTGATAATATTTGTTGTCACTATTTTCAAGCTCTTGAATAATTATGAAAATATGCACTTAGGTAGATTTGGAGGTATTTATCTTCATATCACATGTCATTTTACTATTTAAACATGTTCACAGTGATGGATTTGCATGTGGAAGTCCTATAGGCAAAAATGTCAATTAAAGGATAATAAGTTGTCTCCTCACTACAAAAAAGTTGCATTTTAGGACTGATTACTGTAGTGTTTGCCACATATTCATCTCAAAGGTTCCATCGATGTGATCTAATGTGAAATTAGATATATTAGACATGAATATTTAGGTTATTTTAGTTTGTACAAATCATTCACCCATAAAATCTTACATTATAAGAACATAATATAATGCAAGCTAAATACCATATAGGCATACAATGCCAAAAACATATACATTTACATATAGGAATAATTTTTTTTACATAATTTAAGAACATATAATAATGTCAAGGGAATGCCATATAGGCATACAATGCCAAAAGTGTGTACATTTCCATATAAGCATACAAAAAGTACATTATGTAAGACATCCTACTCATAAAAAAGCCTCACTCTCTTTAACTTCCTTGAAGAAGGATCTCCCTGAGATGCCTTGCTCATAAATGGAGATATCTCAAAAGCCTTGGATTACTCCAAGGAATAACTATGATTCCTTGTATTCTCATAGCTTGCTTGTAGCTAAACCTATTCATATACAAATATTATTATAAAATTTACAAACTTGACATGCAATCAAGTTTAGAAATTAAATTTATACAATACAAAAAATATTTAAACATTCACTTACCACAATCTCATGGTCACACTCAATTTAATTTTGATGATCAATAGGGTTAGTGATAGGTAGAGGTACATGCACATGAGAGTGAAAGGGGGAAAAAACATGAGAAGGTGCCCTATAAATCATGTGAGTGGGACTATCAGATGTTATTAGACAACCACATATACACAATACATTCATATAATTTATATTCATCAAAGTATATGATAAAATTATTAAAAAAAACTATATTTCCAATTCAAAATTACAAGTTAGCATACCTTAGTTAGTAGCTGTGCATATGCTATTGTAACAACAATACCTACATTTCTATTTTAGCCTGTAAAGATGGAAGAGTCTCCAAAGTGGTCATCAACTGAAAAAAATAATATATGATTATTGGTTCAACATAGATATATATAAATAAGTACATATACATGAAGTATAAATTAAGGAAAAATTACCTACATATATATAAAATTAGATTGAACATCAACAGATGGAGTAATAGATGACCCATAAAATGGATGTGAAGATGATGGTATCGTCTCCTTCTACAACATAAAAAATTACATATATATATAATTAAATCTCTATGCATATTAATTGTTACCTTTAAAATATAAATAACACTAAAATTTAACATGTTAAATATATAAGATACTTGCATGTGTACTCGACATATGTACACCAAATATACATGCCAAAAACTCATCATTCAAAACTATAACATTTAGGCCTTCAAAACCACCACCAATATAAAGTTCCAATGAATATATTACCATAGGATATTATAAGGGTGTAGTTAGGCAAGTGCACTAGGTGGAGTATCCCCTTGTCCACCCTCTCTAAGATCTATCTCAGAAAACTTATTCGTATGTTGAACTAGTGTGTCAGTAAGTGTAGCAAGCACATGTAAAGTGTCAATCTCTATGAACTCATTTATTATATATGGGATATCAAGATTAAATGGCTTTTAGGTAGGGAATCTTTCAAGTCAATTAGGCACATGATGTGTACCTATCCCTGAAACTCTGAATTGTCAAAATAATTGAGAATCTCGTTGAGGATAAACTTGCAATAGAGTTTCCTCAAAAAAATACAATGGAACCTCATGGTTGTTACAAGGTGGGTAATCAAACACCATCCACTTTTGGTCCTATATATTGCTTCTTATCAAATTATGTTGGCATCAATGGATTGAGAACCATTTTACTGAAAATGGAAATTGTGAATTAGTTGACGAATCAATGAATAAGGCACAAAATTGGTTTTTAACTATTTGTTTGTCCTTCACCTCTTGTGATGACAATTTATCAACATAGTAAGCCTTACATTTATTCGTATCTAATGTCCATCTGTTAATTTGACTCGATTGAGTCAACTTATCCTGGAACTAATTCTAGGGTATCAACCAAATATGTACAATGGGTGTTAGTAGACCTAAGGTCCCTCATTCCCATAATTGTCTCTTCAATTTGTATTTTATTCTCGATTATGTGTGTATCTGAATCCTCTTGACTACCTAAGGTGTCTTAAGGAATTGTATAAGGGTAAGAGGGGCTAGGAGGATTAGGAGACTATTGTATTACACTTGAAAGAATTGTTCAAACAAAAAAAAGGTGCTAACAATAAAAGAATACAAATAAAAAATAATTTATAAAATTTGGTGTTAATAGGTTTCAATTTTAATTGGTTACCTCCCATCTATGGTGGCATTATATATTCATTGAGGTAATGGGAAACGGTAGTGTGTTTTTTCCTCTTAGAGGCAAACTATGATTGTCGTAAGGCAGAGGTGAGACACCAAGATAAAGTAAAATAGAATTGGTTGGGGGTTTGGTCATGTATTTTTGTTCTTATGTCTACTGTAATAAATGTGTACAATATAATTAATTCGTACATATTTATTATAGTTTGTAATAAGTATGTATTTCTTATAGTTTATAATACATATGCATTATGGCTCGGTAATTACCAAGCTTAAATTTAAATAATACATATGAATTATTGTTATTATGCATATATGTTGTGCAATAACATGTACATGTTAATAAAAAAATGTCCATAAAATAATCTCCCAACTCCGTGTGCTTACCCATATAGTTGACTCCAATTCATAACAAAAATATTGTGCTTTCATCATAAAGAATCCTATTAGATTCATATGAATGGATTAGCAATTTAATCTCAATTTGTCTCATGCACATATTAATTTATGATCATGGGACTTGTGAGTTAGGGGCCTTAAAGTGACAACTCTTCCCAAGTTTATCAAAAGCGAAAACAAACCCACACTAATCATATTTTCAACACCCTAATTGTTGCCTTGTAATTCACATGTGTCCATTCCCTAGGCTACCGCCATATCATATTGTGCCCACTTGACAATAAAAATTAAAATTATTGTAGTTCTCTCAATATCCTAGAGAGTAACATCGAATATAAAGTCTTCGTTCATCTTAAGAGTTTCTAATCATATTATCATATAACGTAATTAATCTTATTCACACCCTTAATAATTCTAATCTTTATAATTTTCATTTCATATATGTATGTGTGCTTGGTCACAACTAAATACAACCCCGACTCACAAAGGTCTCGGTCATATTGCTTGATGGCCACCACTATATAACTTCATTTACATTATATAATAAATATTTTGGCCACAATATTATAGTTTAATCGACCTCACCTAAAATATAATTAGATGGCCGCGATATTACAAAGAAATAATATGACCTCAACACACTATAGTGGCTATTGCCACTACTTTCTCACAGATGCGGCCCAAATTATAGGTTGAGTTTCATTGCATATCAGGGTCAGACTTTGAGAATTTCATGGAATCCATTAGTGTCACACAAAGGCATCGGTGTCCACATATACATGGCTACAAACTGTCGTAAGTCACTATTCATTATATTTATTTTCAACAGACAATTGCACAATTATCGTATCTCAATTTATTCATTAATGAAGGGACCTCTGAATGTCCATGTGACCTTAAGAAATTTAGTGCTCATCACAAATACACATGACCACTATGCTTCGGAAGGGCTTACAAAACCCAACAACCATATAAAAATGAAGCCACCGTGATCTATATAAAAATATGGCTATAATATTCACCGTATAACGCTATGGTTCAAAAAAAAAAAGGTGCGAGTGTCTTTGATTTTGGGAGAGAAGGTCACGGGATTGTTGTTTCCAAATTTTTCAATGCAACCCAAGCTGAAGCATCATTTCTGTGATAGATTTAATAATCCAGTTGCATTTAAATTTCTAAATTCAATCCACAAGTTACGTTATTTTCAATATATAATGCATCATTTCCTGTAATTTATATATGTTATAATTATATATAATTATGAGTGATTAAGGAAAGGTTGACGTAACAAATCTATTTAAATAAAAATCCGTTAACTAAACCCGTTAGAATTATTTAATATGCTTCAAGATGCCTCATTAAGCCCTTATAAGTAATTTATCACTTCTCCAACTTTATAGTAGATTTTATATATAAATAATTTTTGTATACAAGTTGTTATAATTTATCATTTATTACTAGTTGAATAATTGAATTAGGTTTATCTTCTTTCTAATGCATTTCAATGTTTCTATTCTATTACAAAGATAAAGTTAAGTTTTCTATATAAGTAAGTAGTTATATATAAAGATCACAAACAAACAAATAAACTATTGGTTTAAATCTTTTCTTCTCTAAAGATGGATTTAGTAGTGAGATCTGAAATGTTATAAATTAACTTTGTTATGGAATTGATTCCAGATGAACCTTATTTAGTATTATACTATAAAAAAACTAATCTCAAAACCAAAAATTGATCATTTTCCTTTACTTGTCAAATATTTGAATTAAGATATGACAAGATGTAAAGTTTGAAAGTATGCACCTATTTATCATTGAATTCACATGTTTGATGATTTTGTTTGTTTGGTCAGCCTCAACAATCTCACAAAATACTAGGCAATGAGATGTATTTGGTATCATGTTATGCATGATCAACCTCATAGCTTTTGCATTGAGGACATAAGTGATAGTGAATAATCCATCTAACTACTCTTTCGACTGAGTTGTATGTACATTCCATTGAAGTGAACTAAGTCTTATTGAGTAATAACATACTCTGATAATATAAACCATTATGAAATTTACAATGTGGAGACTCGGTTCACCATTAATCCATTTATTCAACTTAGTAACAATGAACAACCACTATAAAAAGTCTATTTAAACTGGCAATGGCTTACTATGATAATAAAAGCTTCTTGTAAAAGTCCAACAAAGTTACCTCACAGTATTCTCTTCTTCCTCTTCCAAGATTTCTATCAAATAATTATCTCCTTCTCAAGAGAGTCCAAGTGATCATTAATTATTCATTTCATATTTAATTTAAATATGGTATACCTCATGCTATTTATACTTGTAGTTCCTTGTGGCACTTTCATAATTACTTTATTGGAGGTTGCATGGTTTGCTATCATTTCTTTTTGTAGTGTCCTTATTTCCTTACAAGTTTCTTACAAAGTGATATCCTTGTGGTTGCTACCATTCTTGTCAATATTTACTATCTGTATGTTTTGGAGACTATGTTTTCTTTCCACATTCAACATTTTCTTTAATTACTCACCCATCACTTTCCTAGTGGTGATCTCTTTATATTAAAATACTTTGTTGTAAAGTATATTTAAATTGTGGATACATTTTGACTTATTATTATCTCTTTGGTGATCTTTTTGTTAATTATTAGCCATGGCCTTTATTTATATTTTTTACCATTGTTGTAATCATCCAACATGACTCGTGGTTCACTTGATGATAATTTAAACTTATCCTTAAATGGGAATACTTCTCCCCATTTTTTTTCTTATCACATTTATTTTTATTGAATATGTCACTCTTTATCGTAGATAATGTGTCCCCCTTTTATTTTTTTACATTTTCATTTTGATACTTTAGTGATAATAATTGTTTTTTTTGACATTTTTATTATCATGTGGATTATTATCTACATTTAATATAATGCATTTACTTGTATTTGGACATTAAATTATAATATGTCAAGTGTCCATGTGGTTGATGTGCCACATAATCCAACTATATAAATGGTGACTATCTTTGCCAATACCAAATATCAAATCCATATTCCCTTGTGAATGTCTATTGTTGTAACTTGTGCTTGTGCCACATCGACTCAAATAACTAGCCAATTTAATGAATGAAAACAATTATCAATTCATCTCATTTTTTATTTATAAAAAATATTGTAACCCATTTAGAAACTCTTATTTCCTACACAAAATAGAAACACATCAATTTAGCTCTATGATATGAAGGGACATAAATTAAAACATTATAATCAAATTCATGTTATCACAACCATAAACACATATATATTTTTCCATGATCTAATGAAATAGTCAAAAGGTACATGAAATAAAAAATAATATCAAATATATAAATTATCTAAATCAATCGAGTGAACCCTAATAATTAATACTTAACCATGAGCCTAATCCAAGGTGAGGCTAGGTTGGGCACTAATATGTACACTAAATAGTTTCAAATATTAAGGTTGACTGATATGTGTTAACATCTGATGCACATTATAGTTCAGCCCACCTCCCCCCTTCTTATGATGATTTTTCTAATGCTTATTGACATAAATATACATGAACACAATTTCTTTATAATAATTATTACTCATGAAGGTTATAATAATATTAATTAAAACATACTAATAAAAACCCACAAAAAATAATAATCTTATTTGAAAGGTTTAATTAAACTAATTGGTTAATTCAATGTCAGCATTTAATTAAAAAATAATAACCATTTAATCAATATTTAAAAATATTCTTAGATAATTATTCCAATTATAAAATATCATTTATTGAAAGATAATTATTAAAAATACTAAATTATTACATTCATTAAAAATATTTAATTGCATGAGGGAGGTTCAATGCAAATGTCGATAGAGTGAGATAAATGAAGACTAGTTCAAAGAATAAGAAGTTTTGACAAGGAATGTAGTTGTTGCTCTTCTTTTTTTCCTCATGTGGATGTATGCTCCATATTAAATTATTTCATATTATGAAAAATTGAAAGGAGGATAAATTCAGAGGTCTTTTAAGGATCACACTCTTGGCATTGCAGTAAAAGCTAGGCCTTGATGTCCAATAGTAACAATATCAATTATTTCCTTTAAAAATATTAGTCCCTATGACTTATGTATTGTAATAATTAAGGCCATAGTCAATGTATTTTGTTTTTATATTTTAGTCACTCAAATTTAGTCATGAATTCTTCATAATATCAATTTTTGTCCTATTTCACTTTAATTGTCTTGAACATTTAATTTAGACCTATTTTACCACCTTGCTCTATACTAAACACCTATATGTACCTATTTATTTTATAAATTATTATCTAATGTCTATAAAAATGTTATAACTAATAAAAACATCCTTAAACATCTTTACATACATCCTTGGACACAAAAGTTATATGTTTCCATTAAGGACCAAAACATTCAATAAAGGACACTAGTGACAAAATTTCATGTCCCCTATGGGACTTTCTTGTCCTTAACCCCTGTAATGGTGAATTTTAAAAATTTAACTCTCCCTTATAGTTTATTCCATATTTTTTGGATAGTTGGCATGATTTTTTTCATTTTGGATTTGCTATAAAGGCACATTCAACTCATTTATTCTATTGCTTGAAAATTTTCTTACATAAGCATACTTAGACAATTGCACATTGAGAAAAGACTCTCTATTCTTATTGATTATTATTTTAATCATTTGGATCAATCCTTAATCAAGTCAAAAATATATTTTATTTAAGCTAAAACAACTCATGATTAAGTATTCAAATCATTTCTAGATGCATTGATATAGTAAAAGGAGCAGAATTACACAAACCACTATAAGTGGGAGAACTATAATGGATTGATTTTACTCTTCAAAGTATTGGATACGTAGGTAACATTTAGTTATCATGAGGGTGATTGGGGTCAAATTAGCCTATCACTCTCCCCCTTTTTATATTTATATGTTTTCAATTATTGCAACCCAATTAGGGTTTCATATTTGAATAAGTTATTTGTAGGTCTTCTACACACATGTGAAGGTCAAATATTTACACAAAAACCTAATTTAAGTTCTTATAAACATCATGAACCAATTTTATTGATTTTTATCTGAGGAAAAGATCATCTGAGTTAGAACAATAGTTGTAATCAATCCCATCCCATATTGGATAATTATGTCCTGCATATTTTTTAGTCTTAGTTTATGTTCAATTTCAGGTTTGATTCATGTTTTTTAGTTTTAGTTGAATATTATCTTCATACAATCATATATTTTATATAAAAAACTAGGTTTTTCACTTTTATCGTAGTTTTTCTTCTTTCATTTGACTCCACTTTAGTGATTTTAGTATATTGCTTCCAGTATACTAGTTATATATTGACTTACAACATTATGATTTTATTCCATTTAATTTATTTGAGTTAGGTTTAATAAATCAATTAATTAAAAATTTGATAAAATAATGGTTACCTTGAGGTATGGTATGGATCATAACACATTTAGGACTATTTTTGCCTCATTATACATTTGTATGTCATTTTATATATACAAACACAAACTTTGGAAATTCAACCAGTTTGGTACCAATTCTATAAACTATAAAATGAATTTCACTAAGAATATCATTGACCAAACCAAAATCAACCCACAAATTGGTTTTAAGAATTATTTTTTGTTATTTTAATAGAATAATTTTATTTTGTAGTTGGTCATCATCAAGATCTCTAAAGTTCATTTTCTTGGTACACTTTATGTTGCTTCAAGCAATTGATATGTTTAACGATTTCACCATTTATTTTTATATATTGCATCCAAAATATTTATAGGTTATAAGTGATTTGATAAATGAAATGATATATTTTATTCATAATACTATGAGTAAATATCTATTCAAGACATTAATAATTTCTAGTCTTCAACTTTTATTTTATCTTTTCATATAAGTAATAGTATTTTTCTAAAAAATAATTGGCCTAGATTGGAGCCTTCTTGATGGAAAATTGTGTTAAATATGATATTTTTTTAAGGTATGCAAATTTTTTGAATCATATGATGTTATACCATACATTGATATATATTTTACTAGAGGGAAATAACCAAAATCACCATAAAAAATAGTAAATCTTGCACTAAATGTATCATTTTTGTGTTATGAAAATACATCTCGAAAACAGTGATCAATATTTGTCAATATATTTGGCCCTATGAAACTCATTTAATATAAACTAATATATTATGTATCTTTAAAATATTATTTTAAAATTATAAGTGCTTGCCCATCCAATAGTTTCATTTATTTTATAGGTATGCAAGGCTTGAATGGATTGTTAAAGCATTGATTTAAATTATGTAACACCTATTTGTGTGAGTAATAGAAATGGAAAATTATTGTGAGTTTGTTAATATTTCAATACAAGTAAATTTGTTTTTAATATATGATTTCCCTATATCGGTAATGCCTTGAACTATCATTTTCAATAGAGGCATTGTGTCATATTGATTGTAATGGTGCATAATAATATTAATAACAATTTTTATTATAAGGATAACATATCCAAAGTGGATGGATTGACCTAATTAAATTAATAAATTTGGTAGGTTTTTTTATTTATAATCATTCCATTTATGATGTATATCAAAGTTACTATGACTAGGCATATCATGATCATTTAGCTGAATATCATTATTCAATGTGTAATTGTGACAAAGGTTTCCATTTATCAAGTTGTATTTAAGAATTTAATCATATGAATCTTTTCCATCTAAAAAAAACCATTTTCAAAAGTTTTATAGTGAATATGTCATGGGTGGTAAAATGTTTTCATGCTTTCCCAGTTTAAAACTATTTTTTCAATAGAACAACCAATTTTTGTAATGATGTTTCAGAAAGGTTTGTAAAAAATAAGTTCTCTACAACATAAAAATGCATAATCTATAAATTAATTTTGAAGGAACTGGAAATAAACTTAGGAATACACAAACAATAAATGGCACATTCTTTTTTTTCTTTTTTCACCATGGTTACTATTATCATATAACCAAGTCCTTATTACTTTTATAAGTGACAATAAATATAATGGAGGAAAATCCATGTATGCCTAAATGAAGAACTAAGTTGTAATAGAATCAAATGCACTACATAAGACATGATAGAGAATATTATTTCCAACATTTAATGAAACAAATGGTTGACTACACAAAATGAGCATGAGTATTTTGAAAATATACCAAACTTCCTTTGCACTGATGTCATGATAAATAATACTATTAGTTAAGTCTCCTAAAGTGAATAAAATATGGTTGATGTGATATTGCATTATATAAAATTATTTTTAGCATATGGCGGTAACTTCATATCGACTCTCTACTCTCAAATAATATTTTACAATATATTTCAATACAACTTCATGTTAAACAACATATTGGAAATTGACATTTGCTCTCTAAATGAAAAGCATGGTTAAATTATGAGTAATAGACATATCATCATTATGTGAAGAATTTTATTTTTTTGGGCTATGGAATATTTTTGATGTAATTTCCAAGGAACTTTATACCAACATTGAAGTATCATTTTTCTATCGATTCAAAAAATCTTCATAGTTCATAAAAGGATTGTTTGAAAATATCTCAGATGTATTTAACAAAAATGGATCATTAATAATATAATGATTAACCATTTTATTTTTATGAAAGTGATCAAATGGATTCTAAGCAGACATATATTTTTCAATATAATATTTTAGATTTACAGTTGTAGTTTGAGCTTACTAATCTATTGTTTCAATATTAGGTGCATTTTACAGCCATAGAAGTCCATAAATATGGGTGTATCCTCTATATTTCCATTCATATCTAAAAATAATATCTATTTATATGATATTAAATAAAATAAAATATCTTGTAAATGTGAAGGCAAATGGATTAGTTTATTCCATACTTATACCAATAGACTTGTGCTTTTAAATGATTTAATATTACTTCCTCATGAAATATTATATTTGGTTAGACAATTGCACATCATAATTTAAGAATGCACATATATTTTAATAATTAAGTATGATGCATGTTACCACTGATGTAGAACATATTTGGAGTTTCATTGAGACTAACCATGGAAAAGGAGAGCATGATGGTGCTGCAGCATGTGTGAAAAGAGTCATTACAAGAGAGGAGTTGAAGTTTGAAGATGACATTGTTTTAATTGATGTAAAAAACATTTTTGAATGGTGTAATGAGAAAATGGTCCATGGTGCTTTAAAAAATTCTATTGTTTATAGACATTTCTAGTTGATGAAGGAATAACAATTGGAAAAGTATGAGGATTGTATGAACATTATGGGATCAAGTGAGATCTACTCATTTCATAAATAAAATATAGGTTATTATAATATTCATATGAGACACTTATCATGTTTTTGTTTTACATGCATGGACTTTGTCTTAAATGAGTGTAAGTCACAAGAGTGGGTGGATGAATGGAGCTGCAGACCTCTAATTCCAATCAACAAATATATGGTTTCACTAGAATTATAATTTATAGATATGACATCATCATATAACTTTAACCATGTATCTGATATAGTGTAACCAAGTAGAAGATTAATCATTATGTATTATTTATTCTAATTATTTATCTTGACAACGTCATTAAAATTTTGTTTATATGATACAGGGCATGTTTTTATAGTTATTTATGATGAGGGCAATGAAGATTGAAAAAATTACTACTTATGTTGGGGTGTAAAGGAAATAAATAAATTGCCTTCCACTATGATAGATGGGCACTAAGTATATGGTAGTCACTCAAACTTAGATTCAATGATGTTAGGGTGTGGAGCTAAAAGCTACACCTTAAGGCAAACAGATAGGAGGGTTTCTAGCGCAATCAGTCGCCGGCGTCGGCAGGCCACACCGACGTCGGTCAGGGGACGCAGAAAGGAAACCAGCGACGGCAGGAGGTCGGCCGACGTCGGTCACCTCCAGGAGGGCAGGGACCGACGTCGGTCACCTGTAGCGGTCTGAACTGCTGTTTACGAACAGTGAGTGAAGTGAACGCAAAGTTTGCATGGTAAAGGCTTGTTCGAAGCCTTGCGCCGCAAGTCTAGTCAGTGTATGCATGAGATCTATATAATAGACTCATGGGCTGTATTGTTAAGCGGAGAATTTGGAGAAGAGCTATGTGAAGCTTGGAGAGTTCTTCCCATGGTGGAATCAAGTAGGATTCCCCATGTGTGTTTAAGTAAGATCAGGTTTGACTTGCAGGGGTGTATGGATGCGAGGTTCAGAAAGGAGATCAGCGCGGGGACGTTAGATCCAAGGTGACAGCAATACATCAGCAAGGTCATGGAGAGATCTACTTGGAGTACGGTTGTGTACTCGATTGTACAGATGTGCAATGAGGTGAACAACAGCTTGTGTTAGCTGTGTGTTGTGACCTATGAGAGAAGATTACTCTGGAGGGAAGTTTACTGTAAGCCCACAGGATGTGGAAGAAAGAGTGCCACCTCTTTGTTGTAGATTCCTTTGTAATGAGTTGAATATAATTGTATATTGCCTCTCATATTCTGTGTGTCTTCTCATTGATAGTTATTTGTTCTTCTGGATTCTGCATGTTTAGTTGCTTATACATTGGTAATCATGTGTGCTCTTAATTCTGACAAGTTGTGTCAGAGCTTTGGGGAGTTTAGGTCCCATCAATTGGTATCAGAGCGAGGTTGGACCTTCTCAGAGCGAGCTTGACTAACAGATGTTCCAAATCTGTTAAGTGTTTGTTGATTACAGGTTACTCACAGGGGTTGCTGTTTGAGTGGGAGTATAGCAAGGCAGAAGATGGTACGATGAGAATGAAGGAAATCAGGCACAGAATTAACACCACATGGAGTGTGGTGGGTTGTCTTCGAGTGGGAGCTTGGAGAGGAATACAAGCCAGGATACAGATTGGACAGAGTACTGGTTTTGGGTACAGGTGCAGCGCTTTATCTCCAAGTGGGAGATTGTTAGGGTGTGGAGCTAAAAGCTACACCTTAAGGCAAACAGATAGGAGGGTTTCTAGCGCAATCAGTCGCCGGCGTCGGCAGGCCACACCGACGTCGGTCAGGGGACGCAGAAAGGAAACCGGCGACGGCAGGAGGTCGGCCGACGTCGGTCACCTCCAGGAGGGCAGGGACCGATGTCGGTCACCTGTAGCGGTCTGAACTGCTGTTTACGAACAGTCAGTGAAGTGAACGCAAATTTTGCATGGTAAAGGCTTGTTCGAAGCCTTGAGCTGCAAGTCTAGTCAGTGTATGCATGAGATCTATATAATAGACTCATGGGCTGTATTGTTAAGTGGAGAATTTGGAGAAGAGCTATGTGAAGCTTGGAGAGTTCTTCCCATGGTGGAATCAAGTAGGATTCCCCATGTGTGTTTAAGTAAGATCAGGTTTGACTTGCAGGGGTGTATGGATGCGAGGTTCAGAAAGGAGATCAGCGCGGGGACGTTAGATCCAAGGTGACAGCAATACATCAGCAAGGTCATGGAGAGATCTACTTGGAGTACGGTTGTGTACTCGATTGTACAGATGTGCAATGAGGTGAACAACAGCTTGTGTTAGCTGTGTGTTGTGACCTATGAGAGAAGATTACTCTGGAGGGAAGTTTACTGTAAGCCCACAGGATGTGGAAGAAAGAGTGCCACCTCTTTGTTGTAGATTCCTTTGTAATGAGTTGAATATAATTGTATATTGCCTCTCATATTCTGTGTGTCTTCTCATTGATAGTTATTTGTTCTTCTGGATTCCGCATGTTTAGTTGCTTATACATTGGTAATCATGTGTGCTCTTAATTCTGACAAGTTGTGTCAGAGCTTTGGGGAGTTTAGGTCCCATCAAATGATATCTTATCAAAAACTTAGATGTATAGTTATTTAAATACTTTAAAACACATATAAAGATGATTCACTATTCAAGTTTAGTTCTTGTAACAATTATTCAATTGGTAAAATATCATGAAATGCCATTAAACATGAATCTATGAAAATTTCATGAGTCAAACCATGAAGCTATTCTTATTACTATCAAGATTATAGTAGATCCTCATGGTTCAATAGATTAGAATTCAAAGGCATGTTGAGTTCTCAAATGTAGATGTATTTAATTTTACCAAATTTTATTTATTTTTTAGGTGGTACATATAAATTTAAAATTTAATTACTTGCTAATTTTTTTTTAAGTTATTGGTTCCAAATAAGCTTCTAACATCATGTGGTTGGCATGTTAGTAAAAAATCATATTCTTGAAGCTAAGATAAGTTTAATAAAGGTAATCTATTATTATAAAAAGGGTGTTCTTAAGGCCATAACGAGTAGTGGATCACTCAGCTAGATATTATCGAAGACTAATAACCTTGTCATGTATATTATCCCCCACACCTAATGTGTTGGTAGTGATAGATTCCTTTCATGAATTACCAAAGGTAGAGATTTCTAACCATTGATTTAACATTGATAAAAGTTTTTATTAGTGTTTCCAAGCTCTTAAATAATTTTAAAAACATGCATTTGAATGGATTTGGGGTTTATGGTTGTGGGAACATCTGTCATTTACCTATCCAAACATGTTCAAAGTGATGGATTTTCATGTGGAGGTCTTAGAGGTAGATGTGTCAGTTAGAGGACAAGAACTTATCTCTTCATTACCAAACAAATATATTTTAGGACTAATTATTTTAGCGTGTGCCATGGATTCATATCCAAGGTTACATTGATATGTTCCAGGGTGAAATTATAGGGATTAGACATTCACATGAATGTTATTTTATATTGTGTAAATGATTTATGGTTTTCATTTTATGTGAATTTGAAGTTATCCTTAAATACTAGAATTTTACCTTATTGGGAAGTGTGTTCTTGAGGCCAAAATGGGTAATCCCTCTATCTAATGGGTGTTATCTAAGGCCAAAAAAATTTTATTGGATGTTATCCACCACCTTAAACATGTTGATAGTGCCAGTATCTAGCCATAAAACACTAAAGGTGTAGATCTATGACTATCGCTTAAACTTTGACAAAACTTGAAGTTAGTGTTTCGAAGCTCTTGAATTGTGAAAAAACACGTCTAGGGGGATTTGGAGATTTTGGTCTTTAGATCACGTGTCATTGGTATATTTAGACATGTTCAAACTGATGTATTTCCATGTGGAGGTCTCGAAGGCAGAAATATCATTTGGAGGACAAGAACTTGTCTCTTCACAACAAAAAACATGTATTTCAAGATTGCTTATTACAGTTTGTGTCATGGATTCACCTCCAAGTTTTTATCAATGTGTTCTAAGGTGAAATTCAAGGGATTAAACATGAATTTGAAGGTTTTTTTAGTTTTTTAAATGACTTATAGTTTTTATTTTATGCCCATCTAAAGATACCCTAAAATTAAAATTTTCTCTTATTAGGAAGGGCATTCTTAAGGCCTGAATGGATAGTGGGTCACTTGAATGAGCATGATCATAGGCCAATGACTTGTTCCTAGATGTTAATAATGACCTATAACATTTTGGAAACACCAATTTACTTTTTTGGAGCACCATAGGTGGAGATCTCCAACTACCACTTGAACTTTAACAACATTTATTATTAGTGTTTCCAAGTTCTTGAGCAGTTGTGAAAACATGCATCTTGGTGGATTTGGAGGTCATGTTATTTAAAGTACATGTAATTTTCCTATCCATACTTTTTCAAAGTGGTGGATTTACATGCGGATGTCTTGGAGGTGGAAATGTCAATTGTAGAATAAGAAATTTTCTCCTCGTTATAAAAAAAATGCATTTCAAGACTAATTATTATAGCATGTGCCATAAATTCATCTCTAAGTTTATATCAGCATGTTCTGAGTTGAAAGTAGAGGAATTTTATAATAATCTGATGGTTCTTTCTATTCATTTAAATAAATTATAATTTTTGTTTTATGTGCATCTCGAGTTATCATAAAAATTGTAATTTTATCTTATTGGGAAGGGCATTCCTAAGGATAGAATGGGTAGTGGGTAACTTGATCCAATGTGATCAGAGGCCAAGAACCTGGTCCTAGACATTATATACCACCTTATATGTGTTGAAAACATTGATTTCCCTCCATGAAGGAATGGAGGTGGAGATACATTTTGACTTATTATTGTCTCTTTGGTGATCTTTTTGTAAATTTATAACCATGGCCTTTATTTATAATTTTAACCAATGTTGTAATAATCCAACATGGCTTGTGGTTTGATTGATGATAATTTAAACTTATCCTTAAATGGGAATCCTTCTACACATTTTTTTATAACATTTGTTTTTATTGGATATGTGGCTTTTTATCATAGATCATGTGGCCCCCTTTAATTTTTTCACATTTTCATATTGATACTTTGGTGATCATATTTTTTGGCCATTCTCATTATCTTATAGATTATTATCCATGTTTAACATAATTTATATTCTTGCATTTGGACATAAAATTATAATATTCCAAGTTTCCATATGATCAATGTGCCACATAAACTAACTCTATAAATGATGACTATCTTCGCCAATGCCAATTATGAGATCCATATTCCCTTGTATATGTCCATTGTTAGAACTCATCCTTGCGATACATCGACTCAAATAATTACCCAATGTAATCAATACAAACCCTTATTAATTCATCTTGTTATTGATTTATAAATAAGATTGTAACCCATTTTGAATCCCTTATTTCCTAATTAAAATACAAACTCATCAAGTTACCTCTATGATATGATCAGAAATAAATTAAAACATTATAATAAAGTGCTTGTTATCATAACTATAATCACATATATCTTTTCCCATGATCTAATGAAATATCCAAAGGGTACATGGAATAAATAATAATATCAAACATATAAATTATCATGATCAAAATAAAGAGACATGGGTCATTAGCTTTAAAAAAGACTTCATCATTGAGCATATCTTATTTTGGAAACTCTATGGAGGTTTTTTTAAAAGATGAAGGATGTGAAATGGTTTTGATGGCATGGAATTCTATAGATACTGGACATTCATAAGCTTGGGGGGTTGGTTCAATTTAAATATTAGGGGATTCCTCTATATTTTTGAATTGCTACATGAGAAATTTATGATGATATGGTGAGGTAGGTTCTCATGAGTCTCATTAAAGGAATATGTTGTTTCATGGAGTTAGGCTCATCTAGGAAGTTTCATTTTGATTTTGGATTAGAATCATAAATAAATTTAATTTTTTTTTTAAGAGTGAACTTAAGAGGTAAGGTAGTGAATGGATTTGATGTGATAGGTTGAGACTTTAGAGGTGGAGTGGGCTCATCACTAGGTGTAAAATTGAAATAAGATGTAGTGGTGGTAGTGGTATCCTTGAGAATCAAATTTTTAAGGGAAATATTCTTAGGATTAGTAATAGGATCTTTGTGATAGACTTATAATGGTAGTTAACATTTGACATATTCATAAATTTATAATTAGCATGATTTAGTGATCATAGTTATCATCAATAACACAAATGAAATCATTGGAATGTTTTGTATTAGGATCAAATATTTGAGAGGATTTATTATATTTTTTAGTTTTATATTTAAGGTATTAGATTGGTTCTTTTAAAATTAAATGTATTACTTATAAAATTATTGTTTAATTAGGTTGTGATGTATTTTTTTGCCAAAATGATATTTACAAAAAAATCATGAAGTGCATGACATATCTCATGAGAATGACCAATGTCGGTATGGACCAAAAAATGTTTGTTTGGATCATGCCATGGTGGATCATAAAATAATGAATGTATTATTTATATAAATATAATAACTTCATATGTTTACACATATTTAAGGGTGGGGGGCGAAGGTGGGAGGCAGATGGGAATATGATTATTTATATTGTATGCTCCTACTTTGGGTTGGGGATGATTATTTTTAAAATAATTAGTATTGATTGGATTGGTTGAGGTTTGAAAAGAGTCATTTTTGGTATTTCTAGATGGTTAAAATTTAGTCATGAGGAAATATTATCTTTTTTCTTGGTTGAAAGCCTCTTCAAAAAATTTAGGAGAGAAAAATTTGTATTGAATAGGGGCCTTAGGACTGGTAACAAAGAGTCTGAATAGATTTTCATCATCCATGTTATGGTCTGCTTTATATACTAATTATTTCCATTATTTGATGAGATCATGGGAAAATTTGTTAGGAAGTTTCTTGAAATTAATGAATTTACTATGATTATTATCAATAATCTCATTATGTTAAAATTCTTTAGCTAGAACATTCACTAAATCATCTAGTTGTGTAATAGAATGTAAAGGAATTTGATTATACCATTATAGCATATCTCCATTGAAGGTTTTCACTAGAAGTTTGGTAGTATCATAATTAATATTTTTAACCCATTCCTTAAATAGATTTATAAAATATTTAAGATGCAAAATGAGATCAATATTTCAATCATATGTGATGGTTAGATAAATGCTTACTTGATATACATATACACAATCAAGGGAACTAAAGATTTATTTTGACTATTATCAAATGTATTTTTTTGAATTGAAGATTAATAAATAAGGTTTCCATTGGAATCTCTAAGGGGAGAGGAACATGATTCTAACTTGGTTGATTCATGATGAATATGGGAGATCAATTATCAACTTATATGATGTGGTTTCGAGTTTTATAGATTTAAATACTATTATAAGCTTGCATAGGGGCCATTTATTGAAAAAAAATTGAAAAGACTTATGAGGTATCTAGAATAATATTAGAATTGGAATTAAGATTTTGATTGGAATTAGAATAATTCACCATATTGATCTTGGAAGTAAGATTCCTAATATCGTTGTTGGCTTCCCTAGTTGATGTAGTAGTTAGGAGAAGTTTACCAAGACACTCATTATTATTGTTACATCCCAATTTCACCATAAGTTTCATAAAATTTGAATCCATGGATTATTATGGTTATCATTTGATTATAATTTCTTTTATTTAAGCTTTATGACATATACTAGTTATGAGATAGTGATATGATGATTAGTTTACATGATGTAACAACTGTACTTTCTTATTTTTATACATTATTGATGTATATTTGTTAGTTATGCATTATTAGTTTTTATATATGATGACTCAAACTAATTACCTACTTATCATCAAGTAGATTCAGGATTAATTCTAACCTCATATCATGATAGAGGGAAAGCATCATCAGAAAGGATGGCATAGATGCAATGATTAGTTTATGATAAATAGATTACTAGTAACACAATACACACACCATAGTAGGATAATATGTTTTATTCCTATTTTATTTAGATACATAGTATGGTTTTGAGTGATAATATATTCTTCTATGATCATGTCATTTGGTGTTTACACTAACCTGATTGCATTATGGTATTGATTATTGATATATTACTTTAACGAATATGTTATGTTTCAATATTCATTTATTGTTGTCTTTTGGTTGTGTATCACATAAACATTATAGTGTGTATATTTCCTTATTATTAATCATGATGACATTCATATGGCATGGTCATTATGAATAATTTTAATTAGTGCTAATTGTTAAAAAATTCCTTAGTGCTCAAGCAATAAACCTAAATACTATGCAATTGATATTAGCCACATGTTGTGTTGACTTTCTAATATATGGACATCATTGTTTCTATTACTGATGATTTGTTAAATATTTACATTGGTATTTTTATAACCAAGTGTTATACTTACCTCATCATGTAGTATTTATATTATTTGAATTTATCATTTAGTTAACATTACATGGAATTATAATGTATATAGTCTTTAGTAAATTAGACTCATGATTAGAGACTAATTGATAGTATTTGTAAATTACTATGAATAAAGTTATAACATGCATGAGTTTTGAAATGGATCAAGAT